>VWZE01005575.1:399079-420301 GCA_013396675.1 Eubucco bourcierii | reverse complement strand
GAATGCCAGCACTGAGCGCCCGGAACCGGCCGGGCTGGCAGCCGCTGCCGGGGCCTCGCAGCTCCGAAGCCGTGAGGGAGGAGCAGCCCCGGACGCCCCGAGCCCTTTCCTTGGGTATCTCAAACCGCCCCTGGGCACCCCTATTTACCTAAACCTTAGCTGGAGCACACCCTCCTCCCCCCACCACCCGGGGGTGCTGGGATCCGCGTGGAAAACTGTGTGACCCCACGGGTGAGCAGTGCTGTCCCCAAATCACCTCGGTCCAGAACAGGTTTGGGCAATCATCTACTCTCCTGCAGCGATTAAAAGTGGTCAGAGCCTTTTCTGTGCCTTGGGTACAGCTGGAGTTTGGGATCTCTTGATTTTATTTTTTCCTTCTGCTTTGTTCCTGGTGTTAGGAGAAAAAAACAAATAATTTATGTACTTTAATTTTCCTGGTGAGGGGAAGTGGTTTCTGCTCTGCTGGGTCCTGTGACTGAGCCTAATAAAACCCTTCTAGCCTAACATGTAATGCAGGATGTCATTTGTTAAACTGGAGAGCTTGCATGATTTCCTGCGTTTTAAGTGGTTAGATTGAATTACCTGGGAGGATAAAACAAGAAAAAAAAAACACCCCTCTGAGAGAAAAAAATCACTACCCAAAAAAATGCCAAGGTAGTGAAGTTCTA
The DNA here is from genome assembly GCA_013396675.1 of Eubucco bourcierii. Taxonomy (NCBI): domain Eukaryota; kingdom Metazoa; phylum Chordata; class Aves; order Piciformes; family Ramphastidae; genus Eubucco; species Eubucco bourcierii. The sequence continues at coordinate 419,633 of VWZE01005575.1, read as the reverse complement.
AACTCTTGGGTTTGGAGGATGCTTGGGCACAACAGCTGTTTGAAGGGAGCTTATGGCTCCAAAAAATTGGCTACTCTGAATGCAGAGTGGGTTTGTGAATGGAGCTTTGTGACTACAGCTGGGACTTGGGTGTCTGGGAACTACAGCTGGTGGCCCCAAACTTGCCACTGCCCTGGCTGCTCTTGGGCTAGGGCAGAGGCTGGCACTGCAGGTGTTGATGCCATCGTGTCCCATGCGGGCAGGAGCCATTCCCTCCCAGGGAGCAGAGTGTTTGCGTATCGGCACAACCCTGGGAGCTGCCTGGACAAACAGGGTTAGAGCTGCTGGAGCTTGTCACCTGGCTGTGCTGGTCCCCTGGATTGGGTGACAGCGTGGTTGGGCTGGGGACAGCTGCTGGCAACAGTTTCAGCAGGTGACTCAGTTGTTGTTTGAGGTGTGTTGCCCTCGAAGAACTGTGCTAATAAGAGGTTTGCAGAGCAGGTCACCGTTTCCCTGGGCACAGCCGTGTCAGGATCTCGCAGGGCAGCTTAAGCCATCACAACAACTGTGCTTAGATGGTGCTCATTCTCCCAGGAAATGAGGGGTGAAGGTTGGGCAGGCTCTTCCCTTGCCTCTGACTGTTGGCTTCATTGCTCCTGAGAGATGGAGCAGAGCACCCTTGACCTGGAACAAGTGGCAGCACCATTTCCATCAAAGTCTGCCTGAAGGGCAGGTGATGTGTGGGGGCCTCAAGCCTAAGATTGATTCCAGAGGAGTCCAAAGGTCTCCATCAGTTAATGAACACTTTAATTTCTTGGTATTTTAATGGGAACAGCTGGAGTGTAGGGACTGAGGACATGGAGCTGGAGCCAGATCTTACAGGTTTCTCCAATTCAGTGTTCTCTGTGCTGGTAACTGGGAGAGGCTGATCCTGACTCTGCTGCATTCCCTGTGGTGAATGAGGAGCTCTGGAGAAGATGATGCTTTTCTTGGACTCTGGAGATGTGTGGTGTGGGGTGTGTGCAGGAACCTGGTATTTGCCCATTTCTTTCTGGAGTTATGTGACCTCCTGGAGGCTTGGACACTGTGTGAACTCTGCAGAGCTCTGTAAGCTTTGGAGCTGCAGTCTAAAACCACCCTCAATGCTTCAAATCCCCATTGCTCTGAGTATCTTTTCTGGACCATGCTGTTCTGGTGTGTGCCTTAGCCTTGAACATTGCTGTGGTCAGGAGAGGACGACCTCAAGGAAAGGGAATGGTGCTGGAGTGGTTGGAATATTGCCTCCCCACAGCCACCAAACCCCAAGCCTGGTGGTGTAGTATGGGTGGCCAGCCTGTGCTTTTCTTCCAGCTGCTGCCATTGTCTTGCCGGGGTTCTGGCAGTAGCTGGACAAGGGAGTCGAGCCAGTTCCCCGTGGGGTCTGGAGCAGGAGCTGCTCCCCATGCCAGGCACCCTCTCCCATGCAGGCTTTCCCGAGGCGTTCTGCTCGGGGAGCCCATTGTAATCGCTTTCCAGAAGCAGCGCTCGCCCTCGGAGTGACTGTGTTAATGAGATGGTGGAGGAGCTGTCAGCCGCCCCCGTGCCCGTGCTGCCACTCCAGGCAGCTGCCTACACGTGTAGTAATTACAGAGGGAGACGGAGGCTGCTGGCACCTTCCACCAACGTGATCCCACCTTCCCTGGCGCTGATTCACTCGCATGGACCCATTGTAGCAGCATAGCTGCTGGGCTGGGCTCTGAGCACGGAGGGGTGAGACCTCTCTGGCTGTGGGCACAAGGTTGGGCATCTCTCTGGGCTGCTCCCCGTGCTTTGCTCACGCCTTGCATACGGTCTTCTGTTTGCTGGAAGGAGGGACTGGCAATCCTTCCTTCCCCCAGAGCCAAAGCTGTCTGGTTTTGTGACAGGTTAGATGATTGCTGCTTACAGGCCAACCTCCATTTCGTTCCGAGCTGTTTCTCTGCGTGGAAGATCGTTTTGCAACGGTGTGTGAAGAGCTCTGCCTTCAAAGAGGTGTTTGCTCAAAAACACCCCAAATCAAAGCCTAATTGTCTCACACCGATGCAGGAGTAGTTCCTGAGAGTCATTTGCAACACATCAGCCCTAATAAACGTTACTGCCAGCATCGCAGCCTCCTGCCTCATTATCTCCAAGTCCAGAGGGAAGGGGAGCGATTCTTGCTCAAGTGAATCAGAAGGGAGGCTGTGGGTGGCCTGGTGCGTTTGGCAGCGCAGGGACAATGCGATGTGACAGGAGAAAGGAGCTGGCCCCTGGAGTTAGCCCAGTGCCACCTCCAAATTCCATGTGCTGTGCTTCCTGCTGTCTCTGCTCCCTGCCCTGGGGCGTCCCACACCCCAGATATGGGGAAGCAGTCGGCTGGGTGGTGGATCCCTGAGCTGATGGAGCGTTGCAGCGGTCGGTGGCATGGCTGCAGTTGATGGCAGCAGCCTGCTGCTGCGGGCAGTGGGTGCTGTGTGCCTGTGTGGGAGCTGGTCAAGTGCTGCAAAATTCAATCCCCAGCAGTAACTGCAGGGAATGGCAGGGTGGAGGTTGGGCTGGTCCCACAGGGAGCAGGGCCCAGGGCTGTGGTGCTTTTATAGGGCAATGCGCTTTTGCTGGAGTTGCATCTCTGTAGGCGTCTTGGCTCTGCAGCTGAGGCCTTTTGGAGTGAGGCTTTGTGCTGCGCTGGCAGAATGGGTCTGGAGGCATCAGTGGGGGCTTAGCCCAAGCTCCTACACTGATCAGTGTTGATCTGGAGGCAGCTGTGGAGGCCTGGCTCCAGCTTCTGCACTGCTCATCGCTGGGGTGGTGATATGGGGCTACCTTTAGCTGTCTACTGCTCCATCCCCTCTCTGTGCACACTTGCAGCCTGGGACAGTGGCTCCTGTCTCTGCTGAAGAGGTAGGTACATCTCAGGCTGTCGACACTTATGGATTAAGAAGTCTTCTATAGCTCCTGTCTTGCTGAAGGTGCCCCCCAGTCACTTCCCCATGCTGCTGGCTGGCATGGAGGCAGCTGCTGACTCCACCTTTGGTGACTGGTTGCACTGAGTCTGCTCACGGCCAAGATTTCTCTCCTGTGCTGCTTGTGTTGCAGGGCTGGGGCTGTCAAACATCTCCTCTTGGAGCTGCAACCTTTAACTGAGTCAGGCCCCTTGGTGCAAGGTCTGTGGAAAAGGGGCTGGGGGGTCCTCTGTGCTTGCTAGTGGAGATCCTACTCATGGGGTGCTGGGGGAGCCTCTCTGGAGGTTCCCATTCCAGTTTCCTTCAAGCCTAAACCCCAGCTGCAAAGATGTTCAGAACTCTTTCCCTGAAACTTGGATCCTTCATCTTCTGATGCAATATTCATTAGAACTAAATACCCTTAGGTGGAGACCCTAGTTTTGGGGGTTCTTTTGGTTTTGTGTGGGTGGTTTTTTGTTGGTTTTGGGGTTTGGGTTGGGGAGTTGGGTTTTTTTGGGGTGGTGGTGATTGACTTTTTGCTTGCTTTCCTTGCTTCTGAGCTCTTTCTCCAGTAAAGGTTGGGCTGTGCCCTCATCTGGTTTTGGGGCAGGACCTTGTGAGAGCCTGATCTGGAGGACCATGGCTCAGCCGTTCCCGTGGCTTGGAGAGAGCTTTGGGGAGAACCCGGTGAGCCATGTCAGGGAGGTAGGGAGGGCTGCAGCACCGCAGCCGTCGGCAGCTCGGGTTGTGGGACGCTGCTGCCGCGTTGTGTGCTGCTGTGCGCCGAGGTACCGGCGACTGCGGGACGGGCGCGATCCCAGCAGCGGAGCTGCGAGGTGGGTGTGTTGTAAGCAATTGAAATCAGCCCCACTAAGGAGCCCAGCGAGGCTCCTCTCCCGGCAGAAACTTGGCTCTCGAAGCTGTGGGGCTGTCTCCTGGTGGCGCAGGGCAGGGCGAGCTGAGATGGAGGCAGCGCCGAGCTTGGTTTGGGCATTAAATATTAATACAGAAGTAATGATGGAGCTCCTGGAGCAGGGCTGACCCATTTAGAATGAAAAGTGCCCTCCTAAGCTGAGCCACTTCTACAGTGACTGGTGTAGTGGAGAGTCCTGTGCAGCTTCCTTCTCTGGTGACTCTTGTCATGGTCATGTAATCTGCTGCTGTCAGCCACGAGTCACCCAGGACAGCTGTGGTGGTAAAAGCAAAATCAAGGAGTGCTGGTAAAGAGCCTTACAGACCAGATGCACATTTTTGAGGATGTCTGTAGCAAACCATAAAATACCAAACTCTGGAGGAATGTTTGTTTATAGTAATGAGTTGATAATATGCAAACCTAAACAACTACTGCAGAAGTGCCTGCAGCTATTAGTTGGAGATTTTTGAGGTTCATTTCACAAGTCAATGGGTGCCAGACTGAGCCCAGGCCACCCCTGCCATTGTGCAGTGTCAGTCTTGCAAGGAGGCATCAGAACTTACTGCTGTGTGGGAGAACACTGAAGTTGTTTTTAGCTCGAAGTCCATCAGCTGTGTTCACTGAGGTGCCCAGGATGTTCCCAGGCTATCCCTACCAGGGGTGGCCCAGGGCACAGCTCATGCTGTGGTGTTCTTGTAATCCTCATCCCTTGGTCACACCCAGGAGCCTCATCCCTGGTTGTCCAGCCGTTTGCTGTGTGGTGAAGGGGCTGGACATGAAGCCTGGCTCTGATTACAGCACAGTAATCAGGGCAGCTTGTACATGGTTGTGAATGGTGAGGTCCTGTTCCAGCTGCACAGTGATGCAGAGATGGGTGCCCAGCAGACCATGACCACTGATCATCTCCAGCCCCAGCAGAGTGAAGGAGCACCTGCTTTGTGTTTTGCTCTAGGAGCTACCTGGGAGGCTGTGAGGATGGATCATGCAGCCTGGCTTTACTTTTTTAAAGCCCTTAAGGAAGTGCTGTGCAGGTCCTTCCCTACACAGGAGAAACCTGATCCAACCTGCAACAGCTCTGTTTCCAGCTCGTTCTTGGAGAGGAATGAAATTTTTACTCAAGGGCTGATTATGCAGCATTGGAGCAGCTGGCAGATCCTTGCTGTAGCACAGAGTTGTGGTCAGAGGGGAAAGATGGAGACCTTATTTTCTGTTGCCTCTTCTCCCTCCTAATTCAGCAGAACTGTGTCCTGGAGGCCTCGTGCTTTGCATTAGTTTCATTTCTGGCAGCTGAATAAAGCCGTGCCAATCCCAGAGAGCTGAGTGGTATTACCCAGGGAATTTAGTGCAGTGGAACAAAGCAAAGCCCTTTCAACCCTTAGCTGCCAGGTTGTTTTTTTTTTTTTGGTCTGTTTTTCTAAACTCTGCCCAGGCGGCGTGTGGAAGGCAAACAACTTGTGGGTGGTGCTGATGGAGCAAAATCGGAGGGAGAATGAGGTTTGCTTTCATTACCAGCATTTTGCTGAATACTGGCTTTGCTGCAGTGTCCTGCAAGCCTGGCTTCTCCTCACCAGCTGAAGGAAAGCCTTACCAAAACCCATGTGGGCACCTCTGCCCTCCCTGCTCCATGGGGCTGGGGTGGAGGTGATGCAACCTGCGGCGTCACGGGAGCGGTTACAGCACCTTGGTGGCTGACTTGGGTGTGTGAAGTGATTTATTGTGGAGTGTATTCTGTGCCATAAATGGTTTTTTCCCCAGTATTTCTCCTTCACAGCTTCTCACCTGGAGGGAGATGCGAAGGTGTGTTAGTTCTGAAGTCACCTTCCTTTCCCACCCTGGGAGGAGTGAGAAGGCAGCTTGAAAAACCTCTATTTTTATCTTGGTAGTGAAGAGTCTGTTTCAGTGTCCTCCTGCTGGGCTGTTTTTGTTGGAGCTTCCAGACAATGTTTTAAAAACACTCACTTAACAGCAAGCTTCCTCCTAAAACGTGATGAATTTTATTTGGCCAGCAAAGAGTTGCCTCCTCCCTCCTTCAGCTGATCACTGGGACCCATTCTGAAGGCTTCTTTCCCTTTATTTGTTGCTTTAAAATGTCTGTCGATGGTCTGTGGCAAGCAGGGTCCTACCCTGAGTGGTGCCAGGGCTGAGCTGTGCTTCAGTTCCTTCCAGTTTGGGGAAGAAGCACTGAATCTTGGCAGGGGATTTCCTTGTATCTGCTCCACCACATTTGTCCCTGTGAGACCTGCAGATCGAGAGTGCAGCTCAGCTGCTTTATGTCTGTGGGCATGGCACTGCCCTCCTGGGTCAGCTCCCCATTGCTGCCATCTGTGCCTGGTGTGCTGTGAGGACAGCCAGTGCTCACCCATGGTCACTGGTGCTCCTGCCCTGGCAGTGATGTCTGTGGGTCCCCTTCTGTCACTTATTCACTAAGCTTTCTTGCTTCAGGAAGATGTGTTCACGTGGGCCCTGCTGCAGAAGTCATTCCATGGCAAGACACCCCTATACATGTGTGTGCACAGGCACTCCCTGGGCTTGACCCAGCAGACTGCTTCAGAATCCCTTCCCCACCCAAATTCTGTCAATATCTCTTCTGCATGAATGTTTCTCAGCCACTCCATCTCAGCTTGAGCATGGTGGAGGCCGTAGCCATGCCGCTGTTGTCCCTGCCTTGGAGCATCAAGACATGTCCCTCTACACTGTGAGCATTGGGGATGTGTCCATGTCCCTGTCCCCACCGTGGGCAGTAGGGATGTGTCCCTGTCCACCATGGGCAGCAGGGATGTGTCCATATCCCTGTCCCCACCATGGGCAGCAGGAGGAACATGTCCTTGTCCACTATGGGCAACATGAACATGTCTGTGTCACTGTCATGGGCAGCAATCCCACAGCCCCAGCTGCTTTGTAGGGTAAGACAGGTAGATCTTTGACCAAAGTTTAAACATGACTTGGGGAGGCTGGAGCAATCCTCCTTGTCAGTGTTAATTAGCTCCTGTGCAATCATCTCCCATGGTTAGGGAGAACAATTCGCTATGTGGCTTGTTGCTACAGGTTAATTTTCTCCTTCCAAGCTGAGCATGTTCACTAAACTGCTGTGTGCTGCCCAAAGCAGCTTCCATGGGCGCTGCACTGCTGCAGAGCTTGACCTGCAGCCTTAATTAGCGTTGAGGCTCCTTGTTAGCCTCGTGCTTGCCTGTCGGATCTCTGCAGTCGTCTTCTGCCCTTTGCAGAGCTGTGGGGTGGTCCTGAAAGCACTGAGGGGTGGTGGGACGGTGGCATTGCAGCTTGGGCATCCTCAGCCTGCCGCTCCAACTGGGAGCGGGGCTGCTGCTCCTTGGAGGATGAAAAGGATTCCTTCTGCCAACAAATACCAGCACCTAGGTGATGCCCCCGCTTGACACTGGTCTCCGAGCTGGTCTCCCTTGCGGGTTCCTGCTCGCTGAAATTAGAAAATGGCTGTTGAGAGCTGTTGGGGAGGTGCTGGCAGGGCCTGGCACAGGGGTTGCCGCGGAAGAAAATTAAACTGTCACACTCTCCAAAGGCCAAGGCAGCAGGAACTGGGGATAAAAATGCCTCAGGCAGAAAATGAGCTTTATAGCATTTGGCCAGCTTCAGATGAGGTGACAGATGCTTAATCAGCTTATTTGCCATAAGTGTCTGTCTGTCGTCTTCTCTCTCCTTCCCGGCGTGGGACAGTGCCAGCAGCGCGGCGTGGGGGGTGCGCAGCCCTCGCGTCCCTAGGGAACGCCCAAACCTCCCTGCTCGGGGTGCGTGGGGACACCCAGGCATTAATTCTGCGGTGGTGGGAAGCTGCGGCTGAGGTGGAGCGTGGGCTTGGTCCGGAGGTCGGATTCGCGGGGAGAGAATGGGGATTTTGTTGTCTCCTCCGGGGCTGGGCTGGGAACCGGTGTCTGGTTTTAGAGATGCTATCGGCGCCAGGATCGAGTCGCCCTGGCAGAGGAGGGTCAGGAGTGCTGTGCCAGGCGCACAAAGAGCCGTTCTTCGTGGTGATCCGATTATTCCTTCCCCCACCCCACCCCCCTCCACGTTTAAATAAGGACCTTGGAGCGAGGGAGGAAAAGCTGTCAGACAGCGCTTCTGGTGTTCACCGACACCCTAATTTATGCATCTATAGGCAGGTGGAAAGTGACACCAAGTGCCTGGAGACCGAGGTGTAATTCCTTGCACGTGGCTTCAGCCATGGCTGCCACCAGCTTGGTGGAGACGACGGTGGCTTTGTTCTGTCTTCTGCTCCTTGGTGGCCATTTCAAATCTCTCTCTCCACCCCTTTCTGCTCGCCCAGGACAGAGCGAGCTGGTGCTGCTCTCCAAGGTCACCCCAGGAGTGGGACCTCAGCAGCCATCCTCTCCCAGAACACAGGTCAGCTCCATGGCTGGTCTGAGGGCCATTACCTGCTGTCTCAGACAGCCACTCACAGTTATTCCTATGGTTAGATTTGCCATATATGAAGTTTTTGTGGCTTGGGGCATCACAGTGAAGAGCTGCACAAGGCATCTTGTACTGCAGCCCTGCAGAACCACTTCGTTATTGACTTTTCCTCATGGTTTTCAAAACCCAACCTTGGTCTTCCTCAGTAAAGCTGTGGGATGAAGGGAGGATATTTGAGACATCTTCACAGCTCCTGCTCACATGTTCAAACTCTACTCTCACCTGGTGTCAAGACAGTGCCAGTGTCACCTGCTGGAGCTACTGTGAGGAAGAGCCCTCTGGAGTGGTTCTGCTTAGTGAGAGATGAAGATGTCTCCACCCTGCTCTTACAAAGCACTGGAGGAGGCCTGGCTCGAAGGGGCAGTGAGGATTGGTGCACTCAGCAATGTTCCTGGCAATGTTCAACAGCTCTTAGTGTCCTGTTTGATCTTGTGCTGGGCTACTTCTGCACTACCCTGGTTCTGTGCTTTGGGCTTACCCCAAATGAGAAGAGTGTTTGCCCTTCCAGGCCCAACAGGGCCATTGCTTTTGAGCACTATTTGTGACACGTGGGTCAACCTGAGGCTTCTTGGTGTAAATCCTCTTGCAGATGTTGGGAACCTGTGAGGGATGGGGGAGGAATTTTTTTTTTTTCCTTCTCATTTCTGCATTTATGAGCATCGAGTTCAGCATACCAGCCTTGGAGAAGTGTGGAGCTGTCCTGTCCAGTTTCTGGTTCTCTCTGCTAACCCCTGATGATGTTCTTCTCTTTCCTCTAGACAATCATGGAGCAGTTCAACCCCAGCCTCAGGAATTTCATTTCTATGGGGAAGACCTATGAAAAAGCCTTAGCAAGTAAGTGTGGCTGCATTGCTTGCTGAAATGCTGGGGAGGGTCCAGCTGGGCAGCATGGCCTTGGAAAGGAGGGAGGCTGAAGATCCAACTCTCTGCTCCCAGGGAGGGTAAGGGGGAGAAACTGAGGAGGTGCTTCTTGGACCTTGATGCAAAGCTGACATTTTTAGGATATGGAAGATGTGTCCACTGTGGAGTTGTGGGTGTGGAAAGGATTTGAGTGATAAACTGTGGGGTGGCAACTGGCTAACAAATACAGTTTCTCTCTAAACATGACTTTTAAATATTTAGAGTTTAAGAGCTGTAGTTCTGCTTAAAGATGTATTGCTGAAATGTTCAAACTGCCCAAAAGAATGTGTTGGAAGAGAAGGGAGGCAGGGGGAAGCACTAAAGAAGAGAAGGGGGAGAGGAAAAAAAAGCGCTAAAAATACTGGTGGCAGCTCTTGATTGGGATTAGAAGGTCCTACTGGGAGCTGTTAGGGAGGTGTAGATACACATGATCAAAAGTAAAATGTGAGCTGATGAAAACTGAAAATGGGCTGGTCTGACTTAAAGCAACTTTGCATACTGCTTGGGCCCTCCTCAGTGGGGTTTGAGGAGGTTTAGGGCAGGCTCTGTTCAACTCCCAGAGGCAACTACCTGGTTTTGGGGAGGTCTCTGCTTGCTTCAGAGCAGCTCTGCACATGGCAGGTCTTATTTTTTTTTTTTTGTTTGTTTTTTTAATTGAGTTGGTGAAAATGCCTGCAAGGGAGAAGGAGGCTGTCAGGATCTTAAACCAGTGGGGGGGTGGGGGGGAAAATTTTGGTGCCTCATGTTCTTGAACTCCCTTGGTTGAAATGTGACCTTTGGAAAGGATCTGTGCCTCCTGCTTTATGCCTGGGGCAAAATTTATTTCCCACAAGTCAAATGAGGTTCCTGTGAGGTTTCAGTGAAGGATGTTTTAATAGGCAGAGCTCCTGCTGTTCTCAGGTACAAGCACTCCCCTGCACACTGCTTTCTTCCCAGTTTAACTCTGTGTTAATGGATCAACTGTCCATAACGTGGGAAGTGCCTGTTCATCCTGGTCCATTGCCCAGGGACTGTGGACTCTGCTCCCCTAGGGACAGGGCTTCATTCACCCTTACAAGCAGCAGCATTCTCCAGCTATCCCTGATGACACTAATGAAGCAGAGGTTGATGTGACTGTGACTCTGCCTGCTGATTCCTTGCTGATCTCCAGAGGCAGGATTTTGTGGGGGGGTGGAGAAGAGATTGCACTTGGAACTGTGTTTTTTATTTATTCTTCTGAAATGTTACACTGGTGATGCAGCTTTTAATTACCCAAGGAGTGGAATCTGTTTACTAGGTGCTGTTTCATCACAGCTCAAGTTGGGCACACTGTACTTGTGTGTGAAGCACCAGGATCATAGAATCACAGAATGCCAGGGGCTGGAAGGGACCTTGAAAGCTCACCCAGTCCATGCCCCTCCCAGAGCAGGATCACCTAGAGCAGATCACACAGGAACATGTCCAGACAGGTTTTGAATATCTCCAGAGAGGGAGACTCCACAACCCTCCCTGGGCAACCTGTTCCAGTGTTCTGTCACCCTCACAGGGAAAAAATTCCTCCTTATGTTTACATGAAACTTCCTGTGCCTCAACTTCCACCCATTGCCTCTTGTCCTGTCATTGGGCATCACCCAGCAGAGCCTGCTCCAGCCTCCTGGCACTCACCTTTTACATCTTTATAAACATTGATGAGGTCACCTCTCAGTCTCCTCTTCTCTAAGCTAAAGAGTTCCATCTCCCTCAGGCTCTCCTTGTAAGAGAGATGTTCCATTCCCTTCATCACCTTTGTGGCCCTAGGATGTTGAATTGCTTTCTCCTCTTCTCCCATCCCTGCAGTGAATACTTTGAACCCCAAAATTCTCCTGTAATCTTAACTATCTTTGGTCATCCTTTTTTTTTTCTGTTGGGTCTCTGAGCTTGGGTGGGGGAGGGCATCTGAAGGAAGACTAAATCACGTTGGAAGAGACCTGGGTGCATAATTTGCCGGTGTGGAGCTCAAGCTGTACAACATGTTCTGGTGATTAGAGGAAACCCCCTGCTTATCTGATTGAAGTGGAGTGCGTAGCTGGAATGTCAACAAACAAGGCTGAACTGTAATGAAAGTCTGTGATATTCAATTATTCCACAGTGATTTCTTTTTTTTTTTTTTTTCTTCTGTGCAGCATCAAGCAGCCTGGTGGTTACACTGGAATGAAAACCACCGAGGTCCTGCACGTACCCTTTCTTTCTCCTAAATAACTCTGTCATCTTGCTGCTTGAGTTTCTTTCTTCACTCTTTTTTTTTTTTGTTTGCTTTTGTTTTTTCCCCTGTTGCTTGTTGTCTAGTCTCTCCCCTTGGGATTAAGCCCTTTGAAGTAATGTCTGTTTTGGTGTCTAGCATCTCTTTGGTGCCAGTTACAGTAGCTATTAAAGGGAATATAACTTGCCCCCCCCTTTTTTTTTTTGGATGCTTTTAGGTATGACATATGCAGCAAAAGGATATTTTGATGCCCTGGTGAAGATGGGAGAGTTGGCCAGTGAAAGCCAAGGATCTAAAGAATTGGGTAAGTCACCAATGTATTGGTGAATGGGATTGCAGTCTGGAGTGGGCTCTGAGCACAGGAATGAAACCAGGTGTTTGCTGTCGGTGAGGATAACAAGCTCTGTGTGGAGCTGGTCCTGCCTGATGTGAATGCTAACAGGGTCTTTCTATTTGCTGTTAATGTATCTTTTAAAAGAGCTTGCTATTCTTAGTGTCAGGGGTTTGGGGCATTATCAGCTCCTGGTGTTTGCAGAACGTGGCTTTGCTGGTGGTTTTGTCTCGCTTTACAAAGGAGAGAAAGGTCCCAGCTTCTGCTCTGGGAGCTGGGGAGGCACTGCCCATTGCAGCCCTCAGGAGGAGGGGATGATGTGATGTGGGAACTGGGCAGGTTGCCATGCTGGAGCAGTGCTTCTTCTGGTAGTCACCCAGTGCTTGGGTTCTGTGTGGTGGGGGCTGTTTGTACCCTGAGCCCTGGGTGAGTGTCTGCAGGTTCCCAGTGCTTGGGCTCTGTGTGGTGGGGGCTGTTTGTACCCTGAGCCCTGGGTGAGTGTCTGCAGGTTCCCAGTGCAATGTGGCTGCCGATGGTGTTTGCTTGGTCAGAGTTGTGACACAGCTCATGAGCTGTGGTGCTTGGTGCCCCCTTTTCCTTTTTTTACCCTTACTGCTCTGGTCAGTCATTCAGGAGCTGCTTTTCCAGTTGTTCCTTTGTCGAATGTGGCTCCTGAGCTTTGCCCTCACTGCTGTTTTGCTGTGCAGGTGGGGTTTGAGGTGGTTCTTCCCCCAGCTCCCCACAGGGATGCTGCAGCCTCTCGTGGGACTGGGCTGGGTTTCGGTCTTGTTGCCTTTGCAGTCCCAGCTGAACTCAGGTTGCCTTTGCAGTCCCAGGTTGCTGTGCTGGAAGATTGCAAACTGTGCTCATTAGCAGGACCTAAGGCAGCCAATTAACAGAGGAGAGATTAGCTGAAATGACTGCAAGGGCTGATGAGGAGATGGGTGAAGAGCCCCCTTGGAGGGCAAGGCTTTGGTTTGGCTGTGTTGTGCTTGCGGTCAGGTGCTGCCTACCCCCAGCCAGCTCAGCAGTGCATGGCTCCCTGGCTGCAGCTGAATTGTGATGGGGAAGCAGCAAGTGTCTATGGAAACCGATCCTGTCGCTGGGATTGATGCTGCCTGGAGCAATCTGCTTCAGTTTAATAAATAAAACAAGAGACTGGTGGGCGATGCATGCAGGGACTGAGATTGTAAGGGCTCTGCAGACCTTGCTGCTGAAGAGATGCTGCTTCTGCCTCTTGGGGGATGGAGGAGGCAGCAGCTTTGTCCTCCTGGAAGTGAAAGCTTGGGAAAGCTTCCTCAGAGGCAGCTCAGCTGGGTGAGTGAAGAAGCTTGGAGACCACAAGCCCTGCCTTCCCTTCAGAGCCACACCAGGCTTTGCTCGTGTTCGAACTCATGCTTTGGTGTCTTCTGGTGGCCCTGCTTCCTTGCTGAAGGGCTGTGGTTTGGCAGCAGGCATCCTTCATGACCTCCTGCAGTCTCAGTGTGTGGCTAAAGTATTTTAGGGTTGGTTTAAAATGTTTCCAGATTTCTGCACCTTCCACTCCTGGTGTGAGGATCCTGGCAGCTCTTGCTTGACCCAGAGCTGTGACAAGCAGCTGCTTCTGGGACCTCCTGCTTTGTTGATCTTGCTGATATTTATTGTGGCAGCTGCTCCACGCAGAAGAAAGTTAAGATAAAACTTCGGGCTGTGGTTTAGTGGAGCTGATAAAGACCAGGGACACAATTCCCTCCCAGTGGGATGTGGAAACAGGGGCTGAAGAATTGTTTTAGCCCAGAGCTGTGCTCGCTGAAGGTACAGCTTCTCCTGGGAACACCTTGACCTTATCAGTCCCTGTGCTGCGGTTGCTGATAGTGCCGGAAAGCAGCGCTGGGGTCTGGGTTCTCTCATTCCTTACCCGAGGCCACAGCAAATGGGGACGTTCATTAATGCACCACTTGCATCAGTGCTGTGCCCTCACTGATCCCTCCCTGAGCTACAGGATAGGGAGAGCTGCTCTAAGATGTCAACCAGGGCTGCAGGATGCTCTGGTTGGGACTGCAGCTCACATCTGTTTCCAACCTCCACCGAAAAGAATCTGAGATATTTTTTCCCTCCTTAACTCTTTCTTTTCCCAACATGGATACTTTTTATCATGCTATTTTTTTCTCATGTTTTCATTTTCTCAGAAATATTTTTTTTCCTCATGGTGGGGGTTGGAACTAGATGGTCTTTGAGGTACTTTCCAACCTAAACCATACTATGATTCTGTTTCTGGGACAGGAGATGTCAAAAGAAAATAAAACTGCACAGGTCCTGTGCCTAAAAGGAAAGGCATCCCCACCTGTGCCTAGCTCTCCAACCTGTGCTGCAGGGATACTGCCTGTGCCAAGGTGGCTATGTGGACTCTGCACACCGTGGGTGACACAGCATGGACAGGGTGCTCTGGACAGGTTTACAGCACCCTGGAGAACTGGAGGAGAATACTCAGAGGCTGTCCTGTGCCAGGAGAGCTGCTGTGGCTCTGTTGGTGCTCAAAACCAGATATGCTTTCCTGTCATCATCTCTCCAATAGCACTGGTGGCTCCAAGGATGTGCTCTTTAAGTTGGGCATTGGAGAGCTACCCATTGGTGGCCACTTCTGGCTGTGTGTAACCATGCTTGGCTGTTCAGTGCAGGGACCCAAGGTGGCTTGTTCTGCACCTTCCTCTTCTGCTGGTGATGCTGTATGTTTTTCTTGCTGAAGAGTTAGCAGGCTACTAATGGTGCCTCCAAGCTTAGGTCTCTGCTCAGCAGCTGCTTAGCACTTTGCATTTTTTGTAAATTCTCCACCAGATTTTAGCAAGTGTTTGTAGACAGGATAATCCTGTGGGCAGGGGGGACATGGAAAACCCAACAATAATCAAGTGTTTGAGCTGTAATCAGCTCTGTGGCTGGCGTTTTTGAGTGCAGGTGTCTAGTGGGGGTCTACCTGTGACTGAACCCCACTGCTCTGTCATTCCTGGGTAGTGGATCACTGGGGAGGGATGGTGGCAGGGAAGCTTATCCCCTCCCTGCTCTGCTGTCCAGGCTGCTGCTCAGCTTCTGGCACTTGGAAGGTGAGATCCATACCCACAGCTCCTCTCTGAGAGGGATTCCTTATGCTGTTCTTGACATCTTCAGTGGTTGTTGTGGTGGCTTTTAAGAAGCTGAGAAACTGGCACAAAGAGCATGAGCACTCTGGTCAGTGAAGGTTTACTCTGGGGACAGTTTGTGGACATTTCTGAGGAGTTCCAACCTCATGCATGTGAGTGTTCAGGTGACTTTGAACCTTATCTAGTTCCTACTTAGGTCCCTCAGATGTGGTTTCCTTTGTCCTCTTTGAAAACTAGGCCACAACAAAGTCATGGAAAGAGGTTTTCTTCTCCAGGGAAGCTTGTGCCTGGTGATCAGAGCTGGAGGCAATTTCCACCAGGCTGGAAGCACACTGAGATGCTGGCCCTGAACAGCACCTGTGGGAAAACTCTTCTGAGACCAGAGGAGGCTTTTGCATATCAGTTGGTTTTCTCAGATGTCCTCTTGAGTTAGTGAAGTCTGCTCTGACTCCATCATGGTGCTCTGAAAGGACAGAACACGCAGTAATTGGTTGACCATTGTTAAGCTGCAGTGAGCTTCTGGTAGATAAGAGCCTCCTCCTGACACACAATGTGCACAGTAAAATTAGAGCCAGTGATACCTTCCTGGTCCAGTCATCTGAGCAGCTGTTTGGTGTCAGTGGAGGGTGCTGAGCTTCAGGAGTGTTAAACAATTCCCTTACAGCTTTTAAAGCACTGAACATCACAGAGGGGTGCAAGGTAGAGCTGTTTCCACCTGACATAGTCTGCTGGTTGGAGCTTGATGTGGAGCCTGCTCCTGTCCATGATGCTGCCATGGAGTCAGTGACACCAACCTGTGCCTGGGTGGGACAGCCAGTGTGGCAACTCCTGGTGAGGAGCAGGCTATCCTGGTGAGATGCCCATGGCTGCCCAGGTGTGTCCAGACTCCTGGCTTCACTGCAGCTGCTCAGTCTGGCCCAGCTCCTGGCAGTGGTGTGGTTTGGAGGCTTTGTGCTGAATCCTCTGGGCAGAGGGATCCAACTGTCAGTGGATTTGCAGTTGGTTTGGGTAGACACTTCCTGCAACAGCAGAGAGATCTTGGGCATGTCAGAGCTCATCAGTGTTCAGGGGGCCCAGAACTGGTGGTAGTTGTAGTGTCCCCAGTGCCTGCTGGGGACCAGTCAGAGCAGTACAAAATAAAACCAAACTTCAGCTCCCTGAAGTATTTGCCTGAGGTGATGACTCAGTGTCCTTGCAGTGAGGTCCCTCTGTGGAGAACAACTCCTGGGTGCGAGAGCAGAGGTAATCTTGTTGCTCAGGTCCACTTTTAAAAGGATGAATGATGCAGCTAATGGTTTGTGGGTAACAAGGTTGTACAAATACAAGAATGGCTGCTCTGGACCTGCATTTCCACCTGTGATTGTCCAGTGGCCTAATTTGCCAGAGAAATTGTTCCAGAAATTCAGGAATCAGCCTCCAAGCTGTGTAGTTCCCTTACAGAAGGAACCTGTGGGAATTGGGCTTGTGCAGGGTGCAGAAAATACAAGAAAGACCTCTTAAAAACTTCTGCCTGCCATGGAAAGAGACATTTCTGCCTGTGCTGCCTTTTCACCGCCTTCAAATCTTCTGCTTAAAGCAGCCTGCCATAGCAGGAGGGCTGTTCTCACCCACCTGTGTTTGGGTATGTAATGGTAGAGGGTTGTTAAAGGAGCATCTGCCAGGAGCATGCTGCCTGGTTGGAGTTTCTAACACGTAGCAGTTGTAGCATTTGGGCTTCACCTTCAGTGATGACATCTTCCAGGGATGATACCTACCTGCTGTGGACACTCAGCCCGGGATGAGCTCCCACAAGCATACTCCATCGTTATAGGAGGGATGGGGTGAACATGTGTGTCTGTGGGCTGGCTTCTTCTGTCCATCAGCCATGCTGCAAGCTTGGCAGATTTTCAGGAAGGGGCATGGCTTGGTATGTGCCCAACCCTGTGCTTGCTTCCTTCCTGGGACTGCCAGCTTGTGGGATGGAGCACTCGTGGGGGTCTGAGCTGTGGTGGTTCCAGGCTGGTGATTGGGAGGTCTGTGCAGTTGTGCTCTCCTGTGCCAGAGTGGTTGGGCACTGGGGACTCACCTGTACATCATGATACAGAGGTATGCTTTGTACACACCCAGGTGGTGGCTGTTGGGACTTGGCAGTGCTGGGTTGAGGTTTAAACTCAATGATCTGAAAGGTCTCTCGCAACCTAAATTCCATGGTTCCAATTGTGGCACATCACAGCTCACCCAAGTCTCTAATCTGTTCATGGTAGAAGTGTCAATGCCAACTGCACAGCCCAAGGGAGCTGGTTACTGGGGATGTGTTGTTGAACTTGCCTAAGTCAGGTTGCCTTGGAAGCTTTTGCCTTTTTCTTGACCTTGTCTCTCAATAAATGTCTCAAGCTTTGCCAGGCTGGGCTGGAGCAGAGGCTGCCAACAGAGCTGATCATTCTAATGCTGATGAGTTGCTAATACAACAATCAACAAATCAGTGTCATCCTTTGGGGCTGTGATAAGTGAACCCTTTCTGAAGAGGAAACAGATGAATCAACCTAGAGAAGCTGATTGTTTCCCCCACACTCGGATCCTGCCCACTGTACACGCACAGATCTTCCCCCAGGTTGTCTTGCAACTGAACATCAGCATGGATCGAGTCAGAACCACCTTGTCTGGATGAGGTGTTAGGCTGTGAAGTGCTGCTCTGTGAGGCTTGAGGGCTTGTCTGTGGCATGGACTTGGCAGTGCTAACAGTTGGACTCATAGAATCATCCAACTGCCTGGTTGGGAAAGACCTCAAGATCATCAAGTCCAACCATAAGGTAATGTCTGTCCCTGTGCACAGTTAGACTGTGTCCCTAAGCTCCTCATCCAAACATTTTTAAATCTTCCAGGGATGGTGACTCCACCACTTCCCTGGGCAGCCTGTTCCAGTGCCCAATGACCCTTGTGGTGAAGAAGTGTTTCCTACTATCCAAGCTAAACCTCCCCTAGTACAACCTGAGGCTGTTTCCCTAATCCTATCACTTGCTACCTGGGAGAAACCAGCCCCCCCCTCACTCCAACCTCCTTTTAGGTAGCTGTAGAGAGCAATGATGTCTCCTCTCTGCCTTCCCTTCTCCAGACTCCCTCAGCCACTCCTGGTAGGCTCTTCTCACTTGCTCCCTGGAATGGGACAAGGAGCAATGTATGGAAGCTGCAACACAACAGGTTCACAGTTCACAGAGGGGAACTTCTTTCCCATAAGGGTCCCAGAGCACTGGCACAGACTGCCCAGAGAGGTTGTGGAGTCTCCTTCTCTGGAACCTTTCAAGGCCTGTCTGGATGTGTTCCTGTGTGACCTGAGCTAGATTGTCTGGTCCTGCTCTGGCAGGGGGGTTGGACTCGATCTCTTTGGGTCCCTTCCAACCCTGACATCCTGTGAGCTGTGATTTGATGTTAGAGGTCTTTTCCAACCAAAATGACTCCATGCTTCTGTGTCTGTGAGCTTGGATTCAGGCACATGAGGGAAGAGAAAGAAGATTGCAGAAGTTGTCAGTAGCAGGTTTCTGCCTTAGATCTGGCTTGACAAATCTTCAGCACATGATGGGACATGTGAACAGAGTTCTTACTGGGCTGTGTGTACAGGGTAGGGAGGGGGGGAGGTGGCTGTGCAGCAGTGAGGATGTGCCCAAGCTGCAACCATGGCAGCTGGGGTGACCACACTTGCTGCTGGTGGGCAGTGGAAAACGGAAGCTGTGAAACCAGCAGGCACACAGCACCGGGAGGGGGAACTGGTAACTGCTGGGCTGGAGAGCCCTGCCCTGCTGAGTCCAGGCAGCGAGATTTCACCCTGAAGTGATGCACGAGGCTGCTGCTCCCTGCCCTGCACCCCCTCAAAAACAAGCCAAACCGATGGAGCTCATCTGTCCAGCAGGTGCCTTTGTTCAGCAGAGCCCAGGAGGACTGCTATGGGTGCCTGTGTGAGAGCAGTGCCTGCTGCAGGCACCTCCTGGCCCTTTCTCCTCCAAGCACCTGGTGCTTTCACATCTCTGCCTGCCCAGGGGCCCTCCCTGGGCGCTGGTGCTTGCTTGGCATCAAAGGATTCAGCTAACAGCATTTAACCAGCCATTGAAAAGCAGATTATTTTTTCCCTCTTAAGCTTCAAGAGCTCAAACAATTTGCCCTGTTACTGTCTGTTGCTTTTTCTCATTAATGAGCTAAAATTCCTTTTCTGCCAGTTTGGTTACTTCCCTCAATGGCACCATTGCCTTTCCTGGCAAAAAAAAAAAAACAACCCAAAAACCAGACCAACTAACAATGGGAAAAAACCCATCACAATGTCAGACAGTGGCAAAGCTCAGCCCCTGGGCTCCTTTCCATCCCTCCATGCTCTTTATTTGGGATCTGAAACTCCGGAGCAAGTGATCTTGATGGGAGGTGATGCTGATGGTGCCACATCCTGTCTCTTACAGCAGCAAGCAGCAGTGCTGGAGAGCATGCAGTGATGTTTGCTTGTCAAAGCATCCCTGGTGCTGGTGACAGCAGGAGCTGGTGGCCAGTGGCAAAGCCAGGCAGCCAGTCCCATGGCTACTGACTCCCAGTGCCCTTGCAAGACAGGCTTGGCTGCTTCAGCCTTGCACAAGCATCAGAGCAGTTTGGCTCCTTTGCCAGGGCATTGTTTGGTATTTTTATTTATAAATGGCATGTCTGGGTCAGGAGGGCTGGAAACAATAATCTGTAGGCTCTGAAAACACAAAAGCAAAATGCTGTGAGATGGATTCTGACTGCTCTGCCTTCTGGAGGGGCAGCCAGCTCCTGCATGGTGCTTGTGGTGCCAGTAGCAATGAGAGGGATGTGAAACAACCTGTTTGCCTGTGCCTGGCTGGGTGTGGTAGGGAAGGGCCCACAATAGCTCCTGTAGTTCTCCCAGAACGATACTGTGAGTCACACAGACGTAAATAGCAGCTCCTCCTCCTCCTCCTCGTCTGTTTGTGCTTCGCAGCCTGCGGGAAGGTGTGTGTGAGCCTGGCATGGGCAGGTGGAACCCTTGCTTTGCCCTCCCCTGGCTTTAGTTTTGCCTTTGGGCTGAGGTGAGGCATTTCACCTTGGGTTCCTTGACCTATAGAATGTGCATTTTGGCAGCTCAGTTGGTATGATGCTTACAGTCTATGCAGTTTACACCGTGACCTGAGCTTTTGCCCTGTTCTGTGCCCTCCTGCCCAGCCATAATTACCATCTTTAACTTACAAGTACCACTGGTAGGTGATGGAAAATGTCTGTGGTATGTGTGGCTGTGCTGATGCCAGGCCATGTGCCATGGTCATGGCCATGCAAGTGAACTCTAAGACCTCATGGTATCTGCTGGCACCCTATGCCATGGATTCCCTTCAGAAACAGGGCTTGAAACGCTTGGGTTTTCCAGCTGCTGTGGTATCTCATTCACAGCTTAGTGTTTTCCCCTGCTGCCACACAGGGCTGGTCTGAGTGGTGTCCTGGTGAGTTAATGTCTAGCAGGGTCTGTAGCTGCTTTCCCGTGGTGAAGCAGCTCATGACGCGGGGGTGTCAGGGGTGCGATGTCAGTTCACACCACGCAGCAGCTCCCGTTCAGGGGACATGGTTCAAACCCTGCTGCTGCCCCACGTGGGCTCTTGCTGATGGCAGCAGCCATGGGAAGCCTGGAGCTATTCCTTCAGAGCTTGCGGGGCTGTCTCAGCTCTGGAGGAAGCTCTTGTGCCTCCACACAGCCCAGCACCGGGCAGGCATCCAGCA
>VWZE01005575.1:374212-399067 GCA_013396675.1 Eubucco bourcierii | reverse complement strand
GCCGCCATAAGCGTGGTGCTCACCTTGAGTGGCTCTTGGCACTGGGCTGGCTGTGCCCATAAAGGCACAGCAAAATGACCATGGCAAGGGAATGTGGCTGTGTGGTGGGCATGGAATGGGACAGCAGTGTCCCCTTGCCCAGGCTGGAGCACAGCAGCTTTCATCAAGGGACATTGTGCTGGTGGGAAAGGCTCTGCANGGGGGGGAGGAGAACACTTACACGAAGATGTGTATCTGTTGAGAGATGCCACACACACCTCCCCAACTGCTGGGAACAGCTTAATTCCCTGTGTGAGGAATACAGTGGCTGCACCACTGTCCCAGTGCCTTGCCAGAAAGTAGAACATACAGTGGAAATTTATGACTCTCTAAAACCTCCAGCAGAGCCCAGACCCTTTCAGCCTGACCCAGTGGATCAAGTCCTTTTTGACAGTGATTGTGATATTGAATCACAGTGCTGGAATGGCAGGGGTCTGTATCCTTTCTAATTTCTGCTCTCTGGGTGGCTTGAGAGCTCAGCAGCAGTGGCCAGAAAGCCCTGAACCAGCCCTGCACCGGCTTTCTCAGCTGGGGTTTCCACTCTGGGAAGTGAAAGGCAGGGAGGGGGTGGTGCAAGCTTTGCAAATAATAAGCAAGCTGCCCTTGCCTTGAAAAAGCAATCTCAGCCCAGCCACAGCCTTACGTCATTGCCTCCTTGCAGTGGGAATTTGTGCACTTCCCATGATTGAGCTGTCGCAGCCCAACCGGAGAGCAATTTCCTGGCGCTCTGGTGGTGGTGACCTCTTGCCCAGACCTCCCCATCCATGCGTGAAGCTCTTCACTGTAACTGCTGCAGCTGGTTGTGAGTGCTGGGGGCTGTTCCTATCTGCTCAGCACCTTCTGAAGTGCCTGTAAAAGTTAGAGGCAGTTTGGTAGCCGTGGAAATCTCAGCATGTGGTTCCCTCCTAGGGAAGGAGCAGAGCCACAGCTGCTGGCTTGGTCACTTCCTTTGTGGGTTGCTTTTGTGCATCACTGCTCTCAAGCTGAGGGCACAGGGATGCAGTGCCCACAGGTACCATCATAGATTGGGTTGGAAGGGACCCTTAAAGGTCATCTAGTCCAACTAGGAGTCTTCACCTGCATCAGGTTGCTCAGCCCTGTCCAACCTGAGCTTGGATGTTACCAGAGATGGGACATCTGGCACCTCTCTGGGCAGTCAGGGCCAGTGTCTTACTATACTCAGTGTGTGTGTGTGTGGAGTCTCCCCTCTGGTCTAAATCTCCCTCTCGTAGATAAAACCTTGTCTGTCACAACAGATCCTGCTAAGAAGTCTGTCCCCATCTTTCTCATCAGCCCCCTTTAAGTACTGAAGGCTGCAGAAAGGTCTCCCTGGAGCAGCTGGCACAGGCTCAGCACCTGCTGAGAGCGCAGCTGGTTCTGTTACCGCATCGACCCTCGGTGGAGGGGACTGGTGCCTGCCAAGGACGAAAAGGGATCACATTTTAATGTTTGCAGAAGGTTTTGAGACACAGTGTATGGTGCAAAGTGCAAATTGCTTCAGCCACAAGAGCAAAGAAACGTTGGGCCAGGCTGTTCCCGATCGGCTGGTGGTGTTGACACTGGATTGGCATATGGCCTGTGTGCCCAGGATGAGCTGACTGAGGAGTGGACTGGGACTGGCCCGGCATGTGCCTACCACCTGGTTTCCTGCTGTCCCAGCACAATGGTTCCTTTGCAGGGGTAAGACACTTGTTTGGCTCGTTCCAGACTCGTGGTGTCTGAGGCTTGACTCCGTGAACAGACGGAGTTGTGCTGGATGCCCGGGATGCCCTTGTTGCCCTCTGAGGGCTTGCATTTTCCTACACTGTCTAAATACACCAAACTCTGTGTTTGGCAGGACAGGAGTGGGCAGCAGAAGCAAAAATGGGCACTGTGTGTCTTGGCTGCTGGGGAACTGTTCATGCCAGGGAGGTGCTGTCAGGTGGGACTAGGGCTGTGGCTGCTCACTCCAGATGCCCAGTGGGTTCCTAAGCTCACAACTGCCAAGAGCTGCCACCTCCACCTTAAGCAGCCTCAAGAGTGTTGCACCATCTCTTCCCTGGGGCTCTGGGGCTGGTGTCCCTTTCCCATTGCATTTCTCATCCCTGGGGTTTCTGTTCTCATTTAAAATTCCACCATATGCTTTCATGGATAGGCTTGGCACTTTGAATTATCCTGGACTCTGCTTTTTTGGAGCTGGGATGTGGGATGGTGCTTCCCTTTGGGCAGGCTCTGTGGATGTCAGGAAGAATCCTGGCTGTGGGACTGCCAAGGCAGAGTCTTGAGACTTGAGCAACGTGAGATCTGGCTTTCAGTTTCCCAACAGGTTTGAAACCTCCTGGGAAGCTGTGACCTGCTGTGCTGGGATTGAGAGTTTCCTAACTCAACCCTTGCAAACAGCTGATGAAGCTTGGCTGTCCCTGGGAGCTGGCTCTGACCTGGAGATGCTGCCTTTAGCTCAGCAGTAGCACAGGCTCCAGCTCCCACGTGCATGTCTGGCTCCAGCAGTATGAGGCTTATGCTGTGGCAGGACACTGCCCTTCCTCCCAGGAAGAGCACAGTGGGTGTGTGACCTGGTGCCTTGCTGCATCTGAAAAGGAAAAATTAAAGGAAGAGACAAAGCAGAGCTGGGATCCCTCAGCTGTGGGCCGTCAGTCGTGGGGCTGACCTGTGGCTGTGTGCCATGGCTCTGCCCTCACTGCCCAGTTCACCCAGGGCAGGGCTGCTTGTGCGTGGCTCAGCTGCTGAACCTGAACAGGTCCAGTGGTTTGGAGGCAAAGATCAGCCTGGGACTTAATTCCATTTGCCAGCTCCGTGTCCTGGATTGCATCCTGGGGCTGTGTCTTTCTGCTGCTGAGGCAGAGTGATGAGGGTGCTGTGTTGGTGCAACTGGGAGAGCACCAGGCGAAGCTCCTGCCTGGAGCTGAGCTCTTTAAATTTCAATCTCACTGATGCAGCATTTCTTGTCTCCACATGCTCCTCAATATCTAGATGGTCAAGTCAAGAAACGTCTCCTCATCCTTGGCTCCTTTGTCACATCCCCACAGACAAGGCTAAGGATTGGCATGAACAGAGCTGTACCATACCTGGGGTGGCTGATAGCATGATGGGTCATGGGCAGGGCTGCTCCTGGGTGCTGAGGTCCCACTGCCACATGTCCTTCATTTCTCTTCATGTTACACATAGTATATGTGATTGTCCAAGTGTCTCAGATGAACGTCTCATCTACAGCTCCCTGAAGATAGGTACTGGAGGTGGTCCAGGGCACTCACGGGTCTGGCTGCAGGCTTCTCTTTGCTGCCTGCCATAGCCCTGGGGTGTTCCCTGCCCCCCCAAGCTTGGCACCTCAAACCTCCTCCCCTTGTCTTGTCTTCACAGGAGATGTGCTCTTCCAGATGGCAGAAGTCCACAGGCAGATCCAGAACCAGCTGGAAGAGATGGTGAGTGCTCCAGCATGGGCATGCCAGGCTCTCTACCTGGGCATGGGCTCTACCAGTGTTGCAGTTGAGCAAAATAGCTTCCCAGTCTCATCTGGGTGACACCAGCCCCTCTGAAGTCCATCTGCTGAGCCTCAAAGGGTCTGCTTTGCTTGGTCCCCTGCTTTTCTGCCCTGCTGGGTCCCTCTCTGAGCATCTAGCTGTCCTATGCTGCTGTCAGCTTCTGCTCTGTCTGTACAGACTCTCTCCCCTGCCAGACCCTGTGCTCCCTGGGCAGGCTTTGCCAGCCCTCACCAAGGATCAATGTTTTTTCTTCTTGCCTGCAGCTCAAGTCCTTCCACAACGAGCTCCTGACACAGCTGGAGCAGAAGGTGGAGCTGGATTCCCGATACCTGAGTGTGAGTTACAGATCCCTGCAGCCCAGCAGCACAAACATTGCTATGGGCATCCCTGTGTCTCCCATTCCCACTGCCTGGCTCCCTGTTCAGGGATGGTTGTGCCCAGATGCTGGTCATGTCCCTGGTTACAGATGAGTCACAGCCATCACCCACATCTCCACACACAGAACAGCATTTCCCCCAGTGTCAGACTGTTGCAGGCCCTGTTTGCTCTCTGGGCTGTGGGGAACCACTTCTCACAAAGGTCGGCGGGCATCTGCTTGCCCATCCTTGGAAGCAGAAGCCAAGGCCAAGCTTCAGGTTTGGCTGCTCAGATCTTTCTCCTGTCACATCCAGGCTGCACTGAAAAAATACCAGACAGAGCAGAGGAGCAAGGGGGACTCACTCGACAAGTGCCAGGCAGAGCTGAAGAAACTTCGGAAGAAGAGCCAAGGCAGCAAAAACCCCCAGAAATACTCGGACAAGGAGCTGCAGGTAGGACCCTGGACATGGGGAAGAGACAGGAGCCTCTTGTCCTTGTGTCTGTGTCAGGGAGGAGGGCAGGCAAGCCCCTCACCCCTATGCTGCTAGTGCTTTGAGGGGATGAGCCCCGTGGCAGCATCATGGAGCATGCCAACGTGAGAGTGCCTGGTGCCACGCGCTGGAGGTGGCCTGGCTCTTGCAGGCGCCGAGATGAGGGCTTGCTGCTTTCTGTGGAGGAGTGGGCAAACAGCATTAGGGGAGCGTGGTGGGGTGTGGGAGGTGTGGATAGGGAGGGGGTGGCAGCCAGTGATGGGAGCAACCTGGTCTCATGGCCACCTCGGGGGAGGACTGTGCAGAGGGGGGAGGCTGTGAGCTTGGCAGATGTTGTGCTGGGTGACTAACCCTGCTCCGTCCGCTACTCCGTCCGCTGCTTTCTCTTTGTTCCTTAATGAATGAACCCAAAAAAGATCATTTAATTTCTGTTGTGCCAGATCCATCTTCCTCTGGATGGTGTTTTCACTGAAATATGTGCTGTGCCTGTTGCAGGGGTGCCCCTTCCCCCAGCCCGCTGGGGGCGGCTGCGGTGAATCAGCGCGGTGTGATCGTGGTGTGGGCTCCCACGCCGACCACACACCGTTTGCTAGTGGGGGCTGCACGGGACTGGGGTCCCTCACAGCACCTGTCTGGGTGGTTTTGTTATGGAGTGGGCATGTATCAGAGGTTGGGGTGTTGGAGTTCTCTGCAGGGGAGGGAGTTGGAGCTGGGATCATTCAGAAAAGCATCCAGAGCGCATCTCTGGCTGGTGCTAGCTGAGCTGGGGATGCGCTGAGGGGGCTGCGGCACGCAGGTTGCTGATACATTCATGTCTCTGAGGTGAGGTGGGGGTGGTCTCTTCTCTGTAGAATGAGAGGAGATGGCCTGAAATTTTGCCAGAGGAGATTTAGGTTGGACATTAGGAAAAACTGCTTTATGGAAAGAGTGGTCAGGCATTGGAACAGGCTGCCTAGGGAGGTGGAGTCGTCACCGCCCCTGGAAATGTTCAAAAGCCATGTAGACATGACACTCCGAGGCACGGTTTAATGGCCATGGTGGTGTTAGGTTGATGGTTGGGCTTGGTTGGAAAAGACCTCTAAGATCACCAAAACAGTTCTATGATTCTGTCTTCTGAAGCCCTGTGACCTTTGGTTCAGGCTCTGCCCAGAGCACAGCTGAACATGGCAAACTTTAACAAGTAATTGATGCCCCTGACTGGAAGTCCTCCTGCTGCTGCTTGAGCTGAGCCTGGTGACTGATTGCAGTGTGAGTAGCACCTTGAAAAGGGGAAGATGAACCCTGAAGCCAGAAATTACCACATCTTGTCTCTGATGCATGAAGATATGCTTTGTGTTGGGACCAGGATCTGTAACTGGGTGCCACGGGCTGGTAACGTATCAAAATGATCGGTGTCTGCTGAAGGGGATCTAAACGTTGGTGGCACTTCCCTTGCCAGGGCTGTGTACAGGGTGGCATTTAAAGTAATTGGCAGAGAGTGACTGTGAAGGTTGTGCTGGGGAAGTGACATTCGTAATTGCACTAAAATTTGGGAAATCAGTCATTCCCTTTGTGGTGTGAATCAGAATAAGCACTGAAGGAGGAAAATTCAGCCATAGTCATCGGTGTGCGGCTGCTCCTGTCGAGCTGGAGCAGGTTACTGAGCTGTTTGCAGGGGCACAACTGTCTGGGGTGTTTTCAGGAGGTGCTAATGCCCACCAGACCCAGCTGTCCTGCCTGCCCAGGTGGGAACTGGCATGTTCCTGAGAGCTGAGTGGCTTTAAACCACTTCTGAGCAGCAGTGTCTCCACAAACCCTCACTCTGAAATTCCTGCTGAGCAAGAAAAGCGCTGTTAGGCAACAAGCCTCGGCGTGGGACAACCTGGAGATCAGACCTTGCTTATTCCCCACCTGCAAAAGCTGCTGATAGGGACAGCAGACTGAAACTGCTGTCAGACCCTGGCCTCTCCCGATGAATCCCCCCAGGCTACTGCTGTGCAGGGATCTCCATCCCACACTAGGAGTTGGAGGAGGGAAAAAAATTCATTGTGGCAGTGGGCTTTATATAGCTGGGAGAGGAGCGATGGGTTGATCCTCCTGCTGTGATGTGGCAGGGACGGGATAGTCCTGTTAGCACGGCTGCTTTGGGCAGGGAGACAGGATCAAGCCTTTCATTCGCTTAATCTTTCAGCAGTAAGTATTTAGGAAGTGCTTATCTCTGAAAAAGCCTTCTGATGGCTTTTGGGCTTAAAGAGCTACGAGACTCCTCAACTGCTGCTTCTCATTTCTACTCTCCCACCCTTCCCAGATCAAAATACAAAATTAAATTGCTGAATTCAACCAAAAGGGCATTTTCCCCTCTATTCTCTGCTGGCTGCAGTGCTGGTGTTTCCTTCCTACAGAAAAAAGGAGGCTGATTTGGGCCATCGTTGGTGCTCTTCATCCCTTTGCTGGGACACTGGAGAGCTTGGGGATTGCTGTGTGGGTCGGTCCAGTCTATAGCTACAGAGGTGTTGGTACCAGCCCAAGGAGGGGGGTGTAGTCAAACCAGGCTTAGTGAAACAGGAGCATCTGCAGAGCTGCTGCTGATGCACTGTGGGGACTTTGTGCCACAACAGTCTTTCTCAGCTGGCTGGGAGCAGCACACAGTTCACCCTGGGGAGCTAATGCTTCAGTTTGAGCTGGGCCAGGGCCACCCCTGCTGCCTGCTTGTAAATCCTCCAGCAGCCCCCAAGGAGGCTGCTGAAGGTACCTCATGGTGCTTGTGGGAAGCTGAAGACTTCATCAGGCTGGTGCCTGGGGACTGCAGGCAGACCAAACAACTGGATGGAGCTCTTCTAATGGGCTGCTGCAGATTACTTAATGGGAGGAGCTGCTGTCGTGGAAGCAGTAAAAGTCCTGGTAGCTGCATCAGTCACCTCTGCAATAAAGCAGTAACATCTTACTCTTCTCTTGAAGACTCGTCCACTTCAGCTACTGTAGCAGTCAGCACCCAGAGTCTGGTGCTCTGTCATCATTTCTCTTCATATTTAATGCTGTGGGAAGCAGAACTGCTCCTTTCTTGCCTATTCACTCCTTGTGGAGTGATCATGTTGTCATCACTTGCAAGCAAGATGGATGGGTGAGATGAGCATGGTGGGAGAGGCAGTGCTGCCCTCCTTTTGGGGAGCTCTGGAACACTGCTTCTGTAGGCACCACCTTTGTCTGCAGAGGTGAGAGGAGGTTTGAGTCTGCTCAGGCTCTGGTTTGCCATGTGACACAGCCCTCACCTGGCCCAGGGTACCAGCATGGCTCAGGCTGTGTGCTGGATTGATCAGAAAGCTGAGTGGAACAGCCCAAACGTCTCACCTGTGATTCTCCAGTTCAGATTTCCCCTTTAATAAAGCAGAAATAAATGCTCATGTTGAGCCAGCACTGCACAAGTGTCTTGTGGCTGGTGAGCAGTAGCTTTGGGAACATGGAGCTGGGGTGTGCACAGGAGAAGGCAGTGGGACAATGCTCATGAGCACTTGCAGGAGGCTTTTCCTGAGCTGCATCAACATGGAGAGAGCTGATCCAGGTTTACCTGCAAGTCCCACATCATCTAACCACTGTCTCTTGTGCTTGCTTTGTGGAGTTTAATAGGCAAGGACAGGCATTGCAGGATTAAAATGGGTGAGGATTTAAAACACCTTTGTGGTTTGCACTAAAGACAACTCACATAGTTTAAAAGCAGCTCCCAAGTGCAATGAGGCTGCAGGAATTAATTTTTTCTTTCCATTTCCGAAGCTTTGTCTGTCATGGTCAAGGGAGATGCTGTGGTTGTGGGTTGTTGCTGCTGAATGTCACAATAAAGCCAAGCTTTTTATTCCTTATGAATCAGCCCAGAGCTTTTGTTGCACACAAGAAATGAAAGCTGGGCCAGCTAACTGCCTCAAATGCCTCATCTTCCTTATGTAGTCACTGAGGGGGTTTTTAAACCTGCATTGAAAACCAGAAGAAGAAACCAATTCCATTCACAGCACATCTTTATGAAGAAGAATGAAAACAATATTAAGATTAAACAATCGCCGAGGAAGCGAAACTGCTGTAATTTCATTAGGCACTGCTTGTGATCAAGCTATGAAATCAAGGTCACGATGAGTTTAGGGCCTTGATTGAATCAGCAGCTCAACAATGAAGTTAGGTTGGTTCCAACTATTTATCAAATCATATTAGTGCTGTGAACAATTGGATTTCTGCATTGGGCTGAGATGAAGCTGGCTGTAATTCATCCTAAAGAGCGAAGCTGAAGCCTCCACTCTGCTCTGGTGAGACCCCATCTTGAGTACTCCCTTTGGTTTTGGGCTCCCCAGTTTAAGAGGGACAGGGATCTGCTGGAGAGAGTCCAGAGGAGGGCTGTGAGGATGATGAGGGGACTGGAGCACTGCCTGATGAGGAGAGGCTGAGGGACCTGGGGCTGCTTAGTCTGGAGAAGACTGAGAGAGGATTTAAGAAATGTTTATGAATATCTGAGGGCTGGGGGTCAGGAGGGGGGCACAGGCTCTGCTCACCTCCTCCTTATGATAGGACAAGGAGCAATGGATGGAAACTGCAGCACAGGAGGTTCCACCTCAACACAAGGGGGAACTTTGTTACTGTGAGGGTTCCAGAGCACTGGCACAGGCTGCCCAGAGAGGTTGTGGAATCTCTGGAGACTTTTTCAAGGCCTGTCTGGATGTGTTCCTGTGTGCCCTGAGCTAGATCATCCTGGTCCTGCTGTGGCAGGGAATTTGGACTCGGTGATATCTTTGTGTCCCTTCCAACCCCTGACATCCTGTGAGCCTGTGAAGCTGGCTGATCACAGTGAAGAGCTGTGACTGACCTGGTGAAAGGGCCTTTGTGTGGTTGGGCTGGCCAGCAGCTGTGCCAGTAACTCCAGAAAGGCTGAGGGAGCTCCCCTGCTTCTCCCAACCCTGTGAAAGCAGGGGAAGCAGACTGAGGAACCTGGGCTCAGCTCCTGTGTCTTCTGCTGTCCACACCTCCACCTGCTCATCTGGGAATGTTGTTAAGTATTAAATACCACTGTGCCAAATAACCTGGTGGGGTGGGTATGAATTTTTGTAATTGGAACCTCATTTTGATATTCCCATCAGGAGAAATAATTTTAGGTATAGGTCAAGAAGCTCTAACTGACAAGGAGATTGCACAAACCAGGTTACAAGAGCTTATGTAAAAGTCAAATAGGGAAGAATTATGTAAAAGCTTGGTGGCTGCAGGTGACTCCAGGCTCTGTTGTGCCTTAAACTGAGTTAGGTTGAGTGTCCAAATCCAGCAGGTGCAGGGAGGGAAAATGCTTGATCAGGGGATGGAGTCACTGTCCCTGGAGGTGTTCAAAAAGGTCTAGACAGGTTTCTTTGGGACATGGTTTAGTGGCCGTGGTGGTGTTGGGTCAGTGGTTGGATTTGATGATCTTAGAGGTCTTCTCTAACTAAAATAATTCTGTGGTTCTCTGATACTGAGTGACCACTGACACAGGCAGCATGCATATATGCTCCTTGCCCTGAACAGGTTGGGATTGAGGGGTCCCCAGCCTGAGTGCCTGTGTAACCTGGCAGTTTTCTGCTCATGTCTCAGGACCTCACCAGATTGCTCATCCCTTGTGGTATTTTTGCCTCTGCTTTCTCCACCAACTGTGAACTCAGTGCTGGTGACATTGGCCCCTCTTGCCGTGGGTCTGCAGCCCTAAGTGTCTGGAGAGGCTTTGGGTGTTGTTGGGGTTTTGGCACACCTTGCTCTGGCAAGGTGCTGGGCCCTCTTCTTTCCAGGCATGATGCTGCAAGGGCCACATGCTGCAGCAGCTTCTTCAGACTTGGTGATCTGTGAGCAGCTATGAAAGAGACAGTGCCAGGAGGAGAAAAGTCTCTGTCTTCTTGCTGTGACTGTGGCCAGGGTAGGTTGGCTCAGCCACAGCAGCTGGCTGGCAGCATCCCTGCCACCCTGGCTGAGCTGCAGGCTCCAGCACAATGTGTGGTTCCCTGAAAATGGCTTCACAAATCTATAAGCAGCTGCTGCAAATGTGCAAAATGAAATCTTGAGCTTCAGCCCTGGGCTGTGTTCAGTGGAAACATTGACTTCTGGAAAGCTGGTCCCTGTGCCTGCACAGGTCAGGGTCGTGTCTGAGTGTGCTGATACCAAGCTAGAAGTATGGGGGCAGACCTGTCAGTGGGGCCTGTTGAGACAGGACAACTGGTGATGGCTTGAAGCTAAAAGAGGGAGATTTGGACTGCATAAAAAGAAGAAATTGTTGGCAGTGAGGGTGGTGGAATACTGGCCCAGGTGGCCCAGAAAGGTGGTAGATGCTCCATCCCTGGAAACATTCCAGGTGAGGCTGGATGAGGCTCTGAGCAACTCGATCTAGTTGGAGATGTCCCTGCTCGCTGCAGGGGCTTGGACCTAGATGACCTTTAAAGGTCCCTTCCAACCCAAAGCATTTTGTGATTCTTTTCCTCAGATGCCACCTCTGCAAAGCTTGTCCCTTGATCCCCATGCCTGGGCAGATGAGGGCCTCATCTGATGAGCATTTTGGTAGCAAAGCTCACGCATGGAGCCGCTGAGCTGAGGTGTCCCTGTATCGAGGGAGCGTTTTAAGCAGCTGATTGTGAAACCCCCGCAGAGCCGGCTGCAGAAAGCAGTTGCCTGCCGTTTGCTCTGTACCCTTTATGTAATCTCACATGTGTGCGTGGATGGTGCCTTAGAGGAGCAGCGGGAGGATGAGGCTGATGCCCCGGCAAGCAGATGTGCGAGACAGGCAGCGTAACGCGGGCAGACAGCCCTTCTCGGGGAGCGGGAGGGCAGCCTGGCGTCCTCGGCTAGGGGCTGCGCTCCCTGGGATCCGCTCCGGGAGCCATTTCACCTCTGATAAGCATCTGCTCGGCCGCACCGCGGAGGCGGCGTTTGGCTGCAAGGGGGTGGAGGCTGGTGGGCAAGCACAGTAGGTGCCAGCACTGGAAGATCATCTTGGCTGGAGACGGTGGTGGTTGTGCAGGATAAGAGGAGGTTGTCTTCTCCCCGGGAAGGGTGCTGAGCTTTAGGGTGCCCATGTGCCAGCTGCACAGAAGCCATCCAGCAGTAGCAGGGAGGGATGCTGTGGCTTTCTGGGTGCTTTGTCCCTGCACAAGGTGCTAACATGTTTTGCCTCCCACGGTGACACACGTACAGATGTTTTCTGCTGCAGAAGAGGGTTTGGTCTATTGCTTTATTTGCCTTATTACAGGAGATGTTGGGTCACTTCAGGCTTGCTTCCAAGCCCTGATCTCCCTCCTGGCCTTGTTCTGCTGGGAAGAGCTGCTCGTATGCCAGGGCTTGGATACAGCATTGCTCGCTCTGGCTACACAAACCAACCTTCTCTTTCATCTACAACATGATGGAGGCTGGAGGGAGATGGGAGGGGGTGGCATCTGCCCTGTGTCTCCTCCAAGGTCCACCAGCTTCCACACAAGGAATAAATTCTGGGAATGAACATAAGCTGTCTCCTTCCCCAGGAGCCATCAGGACTGAGAATCCCCAGGCTGCTTTTTTCCCTTGGTTTGGCTATCTGCCGTGGTAGGGTTTCAGCATTTTTTTCCTTGAGTCTGTTCAGCAGCTTAGATGCTCTTCCTCTGTTAATCAGCCTAGCTTCATTCTTATTTTATCCCATTACTTTCTAATCATTCTCCCTCGTGGTTCACTAAATAAATCCTTCCTTCTCCTGGTATTCATTCTTTCCAGGTATTTCAACCTACTGCATCAATCTGGCACAGCTCAAAGTCCTTTCTCTTACCCTCTTTCCACTGTATCTTTTCCCTACTACTCTGATAAAGATGAGAACCTGCTGTTCAGAGCCAGCATAGGGGCACCATCCCCTCCTTGCTCTGCATCATTCCTGATGCCAGCTAGAAGCATGTGCATCTCATGCTCCCCTGCAGTGCTGCTGGTTTTGGTGCCTCAGAACTCATCATTATGCCCACGGTCATCAGGTGGTGACTCCAGGAAGGCTTTTACCTCTCTCGTCCCTGGAACTGGTCCCTTGCTCTGTTACTGGCAGAGGCAAACACATCTTATGCCTGATAAAGGTCTGTAATAATGTTTTCTTCAGTCATGCTCGGTGCAGTAGTGATTAGCATTGCCCTTGGCTCATTTTTTGTAGCAGTTTGCACGCTCTTGACTTGATAGAACAGCTTGAACTAATTTTTATCTGTGAAGGATGGTTGGTTATTAAAGGCTCGACTGAAGTTCAGTAGTGATGTTGCTGTTTCACCTGTGCTAACTGCACTGACAGAAGCATGCTCTTGAAAAGAGCTCAGGTCTTGACATTTCTTGGCTACTCTTTCATCTTCACACACCTCCAGCTGTCAGCTTTGGAGTGGCACAGGGAAGATGTTAGTGTAAGCAGCAGGACCTTTGCGTGCCCCGTGCCAGGGCTGACACTGACTGAGCTGGGGATTTTGCAGCATCTTGTTTCCCCTTTCGTGTTTTCTTGTTCCTCATTTACTGTCTGACCCTTAGGGGTAACTTGCTCTGGCTTCTGCAGATTGCCCAGCTTTAGCTGGACTCAGCACGGCCAAGTTTTGCTCCAGCATCACACAACTCCCAAGCATCAGGCAACCAGGAGGGGTTGAACTGAGGGGTCTCTGGCCAAGCCACCACCCCTGAGGCATCTAGGGCTGCTGGGAGCAGACTCCCCCTCCTCAGACTTACACCTCACACACCCCACTCCCTGGGCCAGGCAGGAGCCCAAACTCTTCTGGCTCCTGGCACTGAGCCGTGGCAGCATCTTAACCCAAAGCCTTGGTCCGGCTGTGCCCAGCGCTGCCGCGCACTGACACTGCTAATTAGGTCAGTGGCTCCTGGTGAATTGGAAGTGGATGTGTTCAGAGGCGGGGGGGGGATGGGGGAGTTATTTGAGGCCTCTCCAACCTAGAAACCCAGAAAAGGTTTCTGGAGCTGCTGGGTAGCTCCAGTGTGTGCTCTGGCTCTCGACATGGCTGTAGTCACCATGGCCAACTCCCTGCCCCCCTGGGTGCTCCAGTTGCAGATGGTTGTATTGGGATTTTTTTTTTCCTTATTTAAACTAAGAATTTTATTTAGATTATGCTTAAAATTGTAATTTGAAGCTGACAGCCTATATCAAGGTCTGCATTTAAAATGCAGTGCTCAGGCAGTGCATGCTTCTTGGTGCGGGTCTTGAAGAGGATGCTGCTGAGCTATGAAGCCCAAGCATGCAGAGGCCAGCATAGAGACACCTTCTTCTGGCCCTTAAACCAGTTGTCAGCTGGTGCCAGTCTGGGAAATGCATTTGACTGGGGTTCAAGGTGTGAGATATAGATGCAGGATTCCCACTCCCCCAGTCCCTGGGCAGAGGAGCTGTGAGCAGCAGCCATGAGCCTGCCAGGCACCTGGCCACAGGTAAAGCACCACTCAACAATCAAAGCCAGCACTTCTGCTTAGCATAGAGTAGTGAGGTCTTAACATGGTGCTTTGCATGTTCCTTTTCCCTCTGCATCTGTCACATTCCAAGGGGGTTGTATTTAAATTGTCTTCCTGTGCCTTTCTTTGTAAGCCCAATTGTCATTTTGAGCAAAGCCTAAACGAAAACTCTCTCGTGAACAAGAAGCTTTGCTCTCCATTTTGTCATGTAAAAATGTGTAAAAAAAAAAAAAAAATATATATATATATATAAAAAAAAATCAAGGCTGTGAATAAATTGATGGCACGTCAGGCATATTTACATAAAGTATATAAAGTGCTGAGAATACTAAATTTAGAGCACAGGCTTCTCTCTGCTTGCAAACCGACATGTTCCAACAGGCTGCAGCCATTAGGACGAGGCTGTCTTCAGTGCTGTGATTACCAACGTACCTGAGAAACGAGATGGGGATCAGGGATGTAAATAAGGCTTGAAGTTGTCTGCTTAAGTCGTGATTTAAAAGCTAACACAGCTTGGGTAAGGAAGAATTTCCCCCACCGTGGTGTGCCAGGGGGCTGGAACCGTGTCCTGCCCACACGCGGTACCTGGGGCATGGCTCTGTCTGGCCTGGGGAAACCAGGTGCTGCTGGTGGTGGGATGGTGCTTGTGCTGCTGCACTGAATGAGCTGGCAGTGTGGACTCATTTCACTCCTCACCTTCTTGTTCTGGATGGCCTGGTTAGTAAATGAAGCAGGATGAGTTTAGGGTGTCGGGGGCCACGTGTGCTCCTGCTATTTCAGGTGCTGTCAGGGTTGTTTCCTTCCAGAAACAGGGCTCTGGTGGTGGGGGAGCATTATCCTGCTGTTTCCCTCAGGAGAGAAGGGAAGGAGATAACATTCAGGAGCTGCCTGTGGGGACAGTGGAGCTTAGTCTGTCCCAGGTGTTGCTCCCTGTGGTGTGGTGACAGAGTCTCAGTCCATTCCAAGTGTTGTAGGGCTGCAGTGGAGAGGTTGGGGCACCAGAGTCTAGGAGAACTCCAGGCTTGGGCCAACCTTTCCACTTGGCTACCCTTTGTTGCTGCCATGCTGACACCCCTGGGCTCTGTCCCTGTGCTGTTCCTGGGGCTAATAATACCCAGGAGGAGGCAGCTGCCCTGAGCCCACTCCAGGGAGCGATGCGTTCCCTGCCAGTGCCAAGAGTGTCCTCCCACGGCCTCCTGCTCACCAGCACATGCCCAGGGCTGCTGCTGCTTCTTGCCTCTCTGCCTGCTCCTGGCTTTCCCAGTGCCCTCTTCTCTAGCCCTGTCTGGCTCAGCTGTCCCCACAGCTTCACCTGGAGGTGATGCAGATAATTCATTATTTCCACTTCTCTGCCCAGAGGCATCAGCTCAGTTGCCTTCATTTATTGCTGTTCCTAAATGTAGGCATTTGTGCTGGATTTTCTCATCTGAAGAAAAAAATCCTCCCTGAAATGAGGTAGTTGGTTGTAAACTGGGTTTTTACTGATTCCTCCTTGACCTCTTTTCCACCAACTTGTGTTGGTGCAAGTGGGGAGACCCAAAACCTGATGGGTCTGGCCTGAACTCTGCACAGGATTTGTTCTTGAGGGAGCATGCTCTGAGCAGGATGGGGAGCAGTAGGAGCTCCAGCTCTGAAATAAACCCCCTTTGAAGTCTGGGATGTCACTTAATCTTGCTGCTTTTGTTGAGGTTTGTTCCATTTTATGTCTGCTAATAAATATTGTATCATGCTAAAAATAACTGTTAAACATGAAGAATGAAGTAAAGCTGCTTTAGGCCCTGAATTTCCAGTTTAATTCCCTTCTCCAGGCAGCTCAGACCTTCTGAAACAGGTTTAGCAGTGCCTTGGCTGTGTGGTTGGTTGTGACTTTTCAGCTGCTGTCCCAAGGAAGAGCCTGTGGCAAGGAGCTGTCACAGGGCAGGACAGTGGTGGATGAGAGATGCTCCTCAAAGGCTTTGTGGCTGCTGTCCCAGTGCAACATCAAGGGTGGGAGCTCCTTGTGAAGTAGCTAGAGCTGACTCAAGAGGCTCGAGGGACAATGACTGCCTTGGGGAGTCAGGGACATCCCATCTGTTCAGGACTGCTAATGGTGTGGCTGAGCAACAGCCCTGCAGTCCTGGGCATTGCTCTGAAACCCTTCCATGTGCCACATTTGGCAGCCTGAGCAGCTGGTTTCCCCCAACCTAACCCTGTGTGCAATTTCCATCCCCTATACAGCAGTGGCAAAGCTGTTGCCATGCTGGCAGAAGTCACACAAGTACACCAGGAGCCTGTGCCAGTGGAACTACTTCATGCTGCTGTCTCTGTGGCATCTCTGCCTGGCACTGGGAAGGGCCCCCGGTGTTGGCACAGCCCTGGGGTGTGCGATCAAGGCTTGGCGAGCCTGGCAGCCCCCTTGATGCAGGGGAGGTCCTGTGCCAGTGTGCCACACTCTGTCCCCACATCCCCTGCACCACTTATCATCCAGCTGGCTGGCAATGGCAAACTGCAAGCTAATGGTCTGGATGTAGCTGATGGCTGTGTGAAATGAAGCGCACGTGCTGTCCCACCACAGCCCTTGGCAGCACAGCCCTGTGGGCACCGATGGGCATCAAGGATTGATTCAGCAAAGAGGAGGCGCTTGAGGTGTTTTAGCCTGGGCTGGGCTCAGCTCCACGGCGCTGCGGTGCCTGACAGGGATGAGCAGAGGGCTGTGGGGGCTGTTGCCAGACCCGGGCGATCGGGGCAGCCTCCCTGGGCTCCAGCAGCGGTGCCCGTTTGGTGAGAGGGCGGCTGCTCGCGGTACAGCTCGTCCTGCCGCCCGCACGGCTCCCAGCCCACACGCTGAGTCAGCACCTCTGCGTGGGGGGGCTCCGATGAGTAAGGGCGGGTTGGAGGGGCCGTGCAGGCTCGTGTGTGCGTGTCCTGTGCTGGGGGGAGTGGCCCTGAGGACACCCTGTCTGCTACCCCCTCACGGGCCCCACATTGCACTGCTCACCCTTCTCTGGAGGATGCTGCAGCATCCCCTGCATTTGGTGGGCAAAGCAACCAAAGTAGCCACCTCTCTGCTTTTCTTTCTGTTCTAGTACATCGAAGCCATCAGCAACAAGCAAGGTGAGCTGGAAAACTACGTCTCTGATGGCTACAAGACAGCTCTCACAGAAGAGAGGAGACGATTCTGCTTCCTGGTAGAGAAACAGTGCGCGGTAGCAAAGAGTGCCATCACCTACCATGCCAAGGTGAGCTGGAGCCACTGGGCTGCAGGTCCCACTGCCCTGTTGCCAGGTGGATGGATGCTCTTGTCACCAGCTGCTTCCTATAGAGCAGGTGGACACCCTGAAAGCCACAGCTGGTGCAACCCCTACAACTCATGGGGCAGAGCAGGGGGAATTTACCTTGTTAAGGTATGGGAGATCTTCCTGTGGCTTTCCAGCACTTAAAGGGGCAAACAAGAAAGACAGGGACAGATTTCATGGCAGGGCCTGTTGTGGTGAACAAGGACTGATGGATTGAAACTAAAAGAGGAAGATTTGGACTACTGAGAAGGAAGAAGTCTTTCAGAATGAGGGTGGTGAGGTACTGGCATGGGTTGCTGAGGGAGGTGGAACATGCCCTATCCCTGGAACCATTCCAGGTTGGATAGGTCTCTGGGCAGCCTGATCTAGTTGGAGATATCCCTGCTTGGCTGCAGCAGGGTTTGGGCTAGATGACATTTAAAGGTTCCTTGGAACTCATGGACAAGGTACCCTGGGAGATACAGGTGCTGCCTGGCCAGGAAAGGCAGATCTGCTCTCTTAGCTTCACCCTGAGCTGCCCCGACAAGGGAGCACATCTGCCGTGGGTTCTGCTGTGCATTTCCAAACAGAGGTGGATGGGGACTGACAGTGATCTGCTCAAGTGCCAGTGGCACAGCCTGGCAGCGTATCCTGCCATCTAGCATGTGAAGGTGGTGCCAGTCCCTCTGTGGTGTGACCTGCACAGGAGAGCTGGCAGTGGCTGGCTGGGGTTGAGTTTCTCTCCCCTGTATGTCATGGTCACTGAGGTCTGAGGGCTTTGTTCTCATGTTCCTTGTGCACCAGCTTGTGCCTTGCAGATGCAGAAGGGAAAGCAGGGCAGCAGCTCAGAGTTGGAGCAGTGCTGCCCAGCTGAAGGGCTCACACCATCCTTACCCCCCAGCCTCAGCAAAGATGGGACTAAACCAGAGATGAAGCCACAGCTCCAAACCCCATCTTGCCCATTCCCAGGCTGCCCACGTCTCTTGTGCCAGGGACTGAAGCTGCTGCCAGCCAGCCTGGGGAGCGGCATCCCCCTGTGCTGCTCCAGAGCAGAATCCATCAGGATGAGGGTTGGGAATGCCGGCGCTGCTCCCGCAGCCTCCTGCTCTCGTTCTGGTTGTTTCCCACCGCCACCC
Source organism: Eubucco bourcierii (assembly GCA_013396675.1). Classification (NCBI taxonomy): domain Eukaryota; kingdom Metazoa; phylum Chordata; class Aves; order Piciformes; family Ramphastidae; genus Eubucco; species Eubucco bourcierii. The sequence goes on along the minus strand of VWZE01005575.1, from coordinate 380,906 downwards.
CCCGTCACTCACAGCACCCATCTGTCACCACCGCGCTTGGCACTGGGGAGCAGGGGAAGGAGCTTGGATTAGTCAATGCTGTGCTGCAGACTGGATCAATGCTGGGCATATGTGAACTGCTCCTGCAGTGCAGGAGGGGTAAAAAAACCCCCCCAGGAACAGGGAATCAGCCGGCACGAGGGTGCTGGCACTCACAGCGTGGCTGTGGCACAGCGAAACCAAAAACTTGCAGCAGTGTATGGAGTGATTTTGCAACTCTGCAGGCGACTCGTCCAGAGCTGGGTGGGCGTATGTGAGATGTGGGCACCTGGCCCTGCACCAGCCTGGCAGCCAACGTGGGCTGTGCCAGCTAAAAACACCCTCCTGGAGGATGCTGGCAGCAGCCATGGTCTGGGTGGTGAGGTGGCCAATAGTGGGATAATGTTCTGGGGCTTGGAAATTGGCTTTGGAGGGAGTTTTGATGCATGCAAACTGAGTTGTCTCTAGATGAGACTGGTGGCAAAGCCGTGCCTAGGTTTTGGGTCACCCTCTGCTGCAGGGTGAGCCTGGGGTGAGTTAGACATTGGGCAAGCCAACCAGCAGCTTACCAGAGCTGCTCCTTTGCAGCTCCTCATGCTGTGCTTCCCAAGGAGATGTTTAGGCAGGTGGCTGGGGTCTGCATAGTGCTTGCCTGGGAAACAATGTCAGGTGGTTTGGAACATCTGCCTCGGTGTCACACGATGGAATACTCATTCTTGGGTGTGTCAACTGAGTAAGGGCAGGTTCAGCTCCATCTTTTACTCCCCCTCCCCAGACTCAGAGCACAGGGGTGGGTGGCTGCCAGTGTTCTGCCCACGGACTGGCAACAGCAGGGTGTAGTTGCAGGGTGGTGGGGCCAGAGCAATTGAGGCTGAGCAGCTCTAAGCATGAAGCTCATCCCTCAAGACCTGGGAGACAGAACAAAGTGTCACAGCACCGCATGTCCTGTGGCCAAGCCTTTAGTCAGATTTGTTTATCTCTGCTTGGTTCTCACTGAGCCTGGTGCCCTGCCCAGTTTCCTTTGACCTCTCTGCTCCTAGAGCTGCCCCACACTGGATACCTCAGAATAAGCTAGGAGGTGAATGACCTTTTCCTTCCCTCCTTTCTATTTTTCATGACACCTTTCTGGCTCAGCTGCTGTCAGAGCCTAGAAGCATTAAGCCTCTGTGGTTTATCTCACCTGTGCCGTGCACAGAGGAGCTGATCAATCTCGTGACCAGGATCAGGCGCAGCTTTGGCTCCACGTGGTGCTACCCAGGGAAGAGTTCAGAGCTGAGGGATCTTCCCCCACTTCCCATGTCTTCATGCCTTGTTTTCCTCTGTCACAGGGAAAGGAGATGCTGACACAGAAGCTGCCACTGTGGCAGCAGTCCTGCTCGGATCCCAACAAGATCCCAGACCGCGCTATACAGCTGATGCAGCAGATGGCTGCCAGCAGCAATGGCACCATCATGCCCAGCCCTCTGTCTACATCCAAATCCAACCTCATCATCTCTGACCCCATCCCTGGTGCCAAACCTCTCCCTGTCCCCCCGGAGCTTGCACCTTTTGTAGGAGTAAGTATCTCTGTGATGGAAATTGTCCTCCCCTTCTGAGCAAAGCTGGAGGGACGAGCCCAGGACGGTGTCACCGTTGTCCTCAGCAAGTTGCCTTTTCATGGACTGTCATTGATGTGAAGGGATGGGCAGCTCTGTGCATGCACCACCCTGGTATGTGGGAAGGAGCCTGGCAAGGGGATGGGCATTCTGTCCCATCCTGGTGAGGTGGTTGAACTTTGGAGGGGCAGGGGCTGCAGAGGCTCCCTGAGAAGGTTTTGGGAAACCTGTGACCTGGACTCATCTGACCAGGCTGATCCCCATCAGACTTAACCCAGAACTGTGGGTCTGAACTGAGGTACCCAAATAACTGTAGCAGATGATGTTTGGAGTGACCCCTGGGATGAAAGGCCCTTCAGAAAAAGGTCTCCCCCATGATATGAGGGGACAAGCTGAGCAGCTGAGCTCAGCGGGTATTTCTTGAGTGTGAGGCAGCTTGGAGCAGTTAAAAAATCAGAGGTGATTCCAGTGCTCCCTGCAGCTCAGTTTGTCTCTGGTGGGGAACTAAATCCAGCAGGCTGAAGCTCTGGTGTGCTGTGAACCCCCTTCCCCCAGGAGCTGCACTGGGACACCCTGCTGAAGACATTCTCCATCTTCCCCCCTCCTCTCCTCTCTCCATAGCGCATGTCGGCGCAGGAGGCCATGCCGGTGATGAACGGAGTCTCAGGCGCAGACAGTGACGGGTACAACCACTGGTCTGAGATGAAACCAGCACAGCCCAAATCTTTATCTCCTCCCCAGCCTCAGAAGCAGCTGAGTGACTCTTACTCCAACACACTCCCCGTTCGCAAAAACGTGCAACCGAAAAACAGCTACGCATCAGGTGAGGCTCCCTCCCCCACTCTGGGGGCTGCTGAGGTGCCATGATGCCAACTGTGCCAGTGGCAGCTGCAGTGAGCAGGGTGGTTGGGATGCTGATGAGCAGCAGCATCCCTCTGCTGTCACGTGCTGCTCATGCCTCTGGCTCTGAGGTTGGGAAATGAGTGGAGCTGGGCTCCGCCGTGAGATTTTTTTGGCCAGGTGGAATTTGGCTCACAAACAGCATTTCCAGGAGGAAAATCTCGAGAGTCTTATTGCTTCCTTTGCCACGGTTGGTGGGTGCTGCCAAGAGCAGTGGCATGACCCTCTCTGGGACCCTGCTCATTTAAAGGGATGGTTTTATAAGCACCTTAGGTAAAATAAGCAAGTTAGGAATGTGTCCTGGAGGATTATGTCCTGCCTCTGGCCATGCCAGGCTGTCAGGGACTTGGATGCATCAAGGACTTGGGACACTTGCTGGTCTCTGTCTCCCACTAGCTGAAAACAAGACGCTGCCACGCTCCAGTTCCATGGCTGCAGGGCTCGAGAGGAACGGCAGGACGAGGGTGCAAGCCATTTTCTCTCATGCTGCCGGAGATAACAGCACCCTCCTGAGCTTCAAGGAAGGTGACCTTATCACCCTGCTGGTGCCAGAGGCCAGGGACGGCTGGCACTATGGAGAGAGTGAGAAAACAAAAATGTGAGTCTTGCAACCATGCCAGTGAAGCACTGCACCCCCAGTGCAGCCTCTCCTGCATCCTCCATGAATAAACATGGGCTTGGCTTCATCTCCTGCCTTTGTCTTTCAGGAGGGGTTGGTTTCCTTTCTCCTACACCCGAGTCCTCGACAGCGATGGCAGCGAGAGGGTCCACACAGGGTAGGAACATCAGATGGGTGGCTGTGCTGGGTGTGTCCCTCTGCCCCTCTCAGGGTAGGCTCATGGCCTTGGGATGGGAATATTCTGCTTCCCCCAGACACCATATGTGTTAGGAACAACTGTGTGGGTGGTTTATCCACCTGGGGCTCCCTGCTGTGAGTGGATGGTCAGCCAGAGGGTCTCAGCCTAGAGTGGGCTGGTGCTGATGGCTCTTTTTTGGGTCTTCCTTCCCCAGGCTGCAGCAAGGGAAGAGCAGCAGCACTGGCAACTTGCTGGACAAAGATGACATCTCCATCCCACCACCTGATTACGGCATGGGCTCCCAAGCCTTCCCAGCACAAGGCGTCAACACCTTCAAGCAGAGGCCATACAGTGTGGCCGTACCTGCCTTCTCCCAGGTGAGCCCACAGGAGTTTCTTCAACTTCAGGGGGGATTTATAAATGGGAGATGCTTGAGCAAAGCATTAGTCCCTGCTGGAGCCTGGCACAATGACCTGGGCTGGGCACCTGCAGCATCTCTGTCCTCCCTGAGGTTTTAAAGCAGAAGGATGGAATGTGTTAAAAGCATCTTCTTGGCGTGGTGTAGACCACATGAAGGGAAAGGAAGGCTGCTCTCCAACCTGTGTTCGTTGTTTGTAGGACTACCTAATGCCCTATGGTTGTGCAATTAAAGACTATTCCAGTGGCCTCTGCCAACCACCCTCCGCTCACTACAAGCCTTACGCTAGGTCGACAGCTGTAAGTCCGAACGAACGCAATGTTTCCTTTGGGATTTATGGGCAAGTTTTGCCAAGACCTGTTTGCCTTGCCCAGGGTCTCATCTCCTGCTGAGCAACTCTCCTGAGGGGGAAGGACAGGAATGCAGGGAGGCAGTGAGAGAGGTTATCAGTGGAGAATGGGAAGGACAGGCCAGTTTGGCTCACCTGGGCAAGGTACGGGGAGCAAATGGCACAAAACGGCACCGTAAGCCCCCAAAGGACAACACTTGCTGATTCCATGGGAGCCTCGCACCAGAAACAGGCTATTCACAGGCAGCTGGAAGCATTTTCTCTGGCACATGCCAATTCAAGCCAGCAATGGTCTAGTGGGGACACTGAGGTGAGTGTGCAGGGCTGGGGCTGACCTTCTGGTGCAAGCCCAAAACGACTGCAGAGTGTCATGATTAATGCATCGAGGGTTGCATACGTGGATGAGATCGACATAACCCAAGAGCCGTTGGCACGTTGGGGCTTCCCCACCAGAACAAGTGTGGTGGGATGAGCTGTGTTGGCCTCCCTGGATCACAGATGAGGAGAGGGCAAGGTGGCCATGCAGCTTTCAGCCCTTTGGCAGGTGATTGTGAGTGTTCCTGAGATTGTGGGAACATGTCTGTGATCCCTTGTGCATGGCCAGCTCACGGAGCTTGCTAGCTCCTGGAGCAGTCCCATGTCCATTAGGAAAAGCAGAGCTGTTCTATGGCCATATCTTAGGGCAAATCTTCACTCAAGGAGCAATGTCCTCAAGGGACATCCTCTAAGCTTGATCTCCATGTGCTTCTCAGACCAGCGCAGTCCTTCCCTGCTGCAAAGGCTGTTCAGTACTGGCTGAAGGAGAAAATGGTCCAGACTCCTGTGGGTTTCTGGTGGGAGTGAATACAAACAAACACCTCTTTCCACAGAACATTTCACTGACTTCTCCCAGACTTGTTCAATCTCCTTTTGAGTGTCTTGTATCTTGAAAGTGGCTGAATCTCTACCGTGGTGGGGCTGGACAGAGCAGATCCAGGGCTCTGCCAGCAGTTACTTTCCTTTGTCTTGCCAGATAAAGTCTTGCTGCAAAGAGTGGTGCAAATCCTGTGTCTAAATCCCATTTGAACCATCTCCATAACTCCCTTTTCTCTCCAAATGCATTGATTCTTGGCCCCAGAATCCCTGGGTCCCGATGCACTTTGGTCTACTCGTTTGACCCTCCAGTGGCACCTGGAGCCTATGTACCCCACCCCTCACCATGCTTCCTCCCTTCCTCTCCACAGGGTCTTGATGACTATGGGACAAGGTCTGTCAGCAGGTAAGACTTCACTTTCCTGTTGTGTTACCTGAACGTGAACAGTTAATGATGACTCTGGAAGAAGTTATGGGGTCCCCTAAATGGGCTCCCCAGGGGACAGGCAGTGGCTGGGATGGGGCCATATGGTGGAGGACCTGGTGCAGGTTTTGGTGAACATGGAGTGACCCAGTATCTGCTGAGGAGGGCAGGTCCTGGAGCCATCCTAACCTCACACCCTGTGTGCTTCTTCAGAGAGAGTTGTGTCTTCAGCATCCCTTCTGGGGCTTGCACCCAGATAGTAAGGCCACAGTGTGTGCACCCTTGGGTACTTTGCCCAGCACATTCTCCCACCCAGCAGCTCCATCTCCATCCCTTCTGCCTTGGAGCTGCCCCATCTCACTCTTGGGGCTAAACCTCAGACCCACAGGCACGAGCAGTGAACAAAGTGATGATGGGCAGGGGTTGAGCTCGTGGTGCCATGCCGGGGAGCTGGGCTCCTGAGCATGGTGCCGCATCGCGGTGCGTGCCGGCGGTCCTGGCCACTCTGGCAGTCTCCTCTGCTTTGTTCCGCAGCGGCAGTGGCAGTTTGGTATCAACGGTGTGAGGACACCTTGGCTAGCGGCGGCCCCCTTGCTGCTTGGAAGAGCTTTCTGCTGCTTTCCTCCCCCCCCTTTTTTTTTTTTTTTTTTTCTTTTCCCTTTCTCCTTTGTTTCTCTTTCTCTACTTCGTTTGGACTTTTAAACTCTTGTGATCTTCAAGGAAACCATGGTGCTTCTCCACCCCTCCCTGGTGTTCACAGTGCCCTTGTTTCTGAAGCCTTTTCAGAGCAGAAACTGCCGATCAGTCTGTGCTCACTTTGAAGCAGCCTGGATGCAGTTGACACTGTAGTGGGACCCCGGTTTTGTACTCCTGTGTGAACGTTAGCGATGCACTCTCTGTCCCTCCTCGGGGGCCTCGCACGAGCCTGGACAAAAACCTCCCAGACTGGAGCAAAATATGCATGGCCTCTGGTGTCCGTACTGTTACTGAGCATCCGGGCTGCCCGCGCCCGCGATGCCACTGCCACGGGAGGCTGCAGCCCCTCACCTCCCCCTTGGCCTGATCTGCTTCCCATCCCACCACCTGCTGCGGTGACGTTGGGAGAAGCGAATGGCAGTGAGCTCCCTCTCCAGAGAAAGGGCTGCTTCTTGGCTGGGGTCCCTTGCCAGCTGTGGGGTGCAGCTGGCAGCCCCCCTGGAAGGGTTACTCCTGGTTGTTTTATAAATATATATATATATATTTTTTGTAGCAAGGTATTGTTACCTCATGATAGCGCTGAGGGTTGGTGGGGAGCCATCCAAGGATGTGCTCACATCCCTGAAATGGGATTTGAGCGAGGCA
>VWZE01005575.1:346075-367567 GCA_013396675.1 Eubucco bourcierii | reverse complement strand
CAAAAATAATCAGGTCGGTGGATCCCAGGCTGGGTTCACCCCACACAGGGGCAGCTGGGACAACCCTACACTCCTGCCAGCCCTCCCCGGTGCCACCGCAGTGGGTCAGGGGGAGTCCCCAGGGCTTTTGCTGGGCCAGAACTCAGGGACTTATCCCCAAAATCACGGGAGAAGGGAGCTGCCTTGCCCTCTCAAGCACACCCCCCCCCCAAAGCCATGCTGCCCCCCCCAGGTATGAGAGCCGGGGGCAGCCCTGGTGCAGGCGGTGGGTGCACTCAGGGTGACATCGAACAGCAGCAGCAGCCAATAGCCCCTCACTCGAGGGCACCGTGGGGCAGCTGTGAGGCGGCTGTGGTGCAGCCAAGCCGGTGAAGTGCAAGGCCAAGTGCATGGCACATGGGGGACAGGGACAAACACTACCTGGGGGAGCACATGTGGGCAAGAAGCCAAGGGAAGGGACTTCACTGGGGTTGGGGGACACACTCCGCAAGTGTTAGCAATGTCAGGGCCCTACCCTTTAAATGCTATAATTTTTATATATATATATATGTGTGTATATATATATATATATATATATATATATATAGAGTGTCTATTTATACACACACACACACAGAGCCACACACGCACGCACAGCCGTCACCCACCGCCTGGCCCCGGGCTGCCCTGGCCCCTCTCCTGCTCGCAGCAGCAAACGAGCTCCTCCCGATAAAATCTGCCTTTAAAAATCCAGAGCGCAGGCTGGGAGCTCCTGGCTGGACCCCGCTGCCGGCCTCGCCATCCTGCGCTGGTACTGGTGTCGGGATGATGCCCGGTTGGCATGCTGGCTGGCTCACTCCCGGTCACCGTCCTCACTGCTGCCTGCAAGGAGCAGAGAGTTGGCTTGAGGGAGTTCTGGTCCTCCCACGGCACATGCAGATCCTTGGAGGGGTGACCATCTCCACTGGGCATCAGGATGGGGCGTTCTGCACATGTTTGGTTGCCACAGCAGCTGGCACCAGGAGAGAAGAAACTCTCTGAACCCACCCCCAGGGGTGGCAAGGGGTCCTGGGACTCACCTCCTATGGAATCCATGTCTGAATCGGAAACATGAGTGATGGAGAACCGGGACACCGGGGCAGGCGAGACTGTGAACCGGGAGAACTGGATAGGCAGCACCTGTTTCTGAGCTGGCACCAGCGTGGGCAGGGCAGGCAGCGTGGACACGGCTGGGTCAGGCTCCGCTGCTGTCCCTGTCAGTGAGGTCATCAGGGATGGCTTCACCGCCACGAGCGGAAAGTCATCGTCCCACTCAAAGCCGCCACCTGTGACAGAGTGAAGGGGCTGAGCNCACACACACACCCCCCCCCCCAGCTCCTTACTTTCTTCCGAGACGTTGCCATCCGAGGAGTCGTCCGAGGCGCTGAGCCTGTCTGCCGGGCTGGGGGGGCTGCCAGCAGCAGGCGGCTGCCCTGAGGGCTGGGGGGACTCCGGGAAGTTCTGTTCAGCCAGCTCCCGCGTGGGGCTTTCCTGTAAAAGGGAGACAGAAGGGAAGCATGCCTGGGGGCGGCTCCCAACACTGGTCCACACCTATGCAGGTAGCATCCAAAAATCACTGCGGTGCTATGCCCAGTGTCCAGTTCTTCCCACCCCGCAGCCACCCACCTGGTCAAAGAGGTAGATGGTCACATCATCGTAGAAGGAGACAGCTTTCTTCTTCCGCTCCAGATCCTCACAGAAGTCCTCAGAGAGCAGGCTGGGCATCTTGAGGAGGCTGCGCAGGTTCCTGCCACTCTGGCTCTCCGCCACCACGATGGGCACTGCCACTGGCTCCTCCTCACTCTCCTCACTTTGTTCCTGGATGTTGTAGCAGCGCAGTTCTTCGTCCGACTCATCGCTGTCTTCCGTGTCCTCCTCCTCCTCCTCCGGCTCCTCACAGCGCTCAGGGACAACCGGGCGTGGCTCCCGCGTGGAGGGGAGTGGGGAGAGACCCAGGGGCGACTCACTCTCTGGTTGCAACGTGCTGGGACCTCCCGGTGCATCATCCACCACAGTTTCCTCCAGGGGCAAACCCAGTTCCCCAAGCCCCGGCGTTGGGGACACAGTCTGTTTGTCCCCAGCCTCAGCTTCCTCAAGTCCAGGGATGCCCTCAGGCACACGGGTCCCTTCGATGGACTGTGGCTTACCAGGGCTCACTGGCACTGGGGTCAAAAAGAAAGTCTTGGGCGTCACAGAGCCCGGGGGACAGGGTTCTCCATCAGGGTGTGGGGAGCTGCCCGGCACCAGCCCCGTGCCAGCGGGTCTCTGCTCGGTACCAGAAGCCTGCCCCGTGGGGCTGGCCAGGGTGCTCCCGGCCTCTCCCTCCTGACAGTCCCCCACCAAAACCCCCACCACTGGCATGTCCGCTGCCACTGGAACACCGGGCGCTGCTGGGGGACTACCAGGTGCCCCTGGGGGGTGCAATGGGTCCTCTCCTGGCCCGGGGGCTCTCCCTAGGTCCTGTGCAGGTGACCGCGGACCCTCCTCTGTCTCCGGCGTCCGAGACCCATCGCTGTCCTCCTCGCCCTTGGGACTGCGCTCGGCCTCGGCATCATAGTCGGAGAAGTAGGCAGAGTCGCGGTAGGGATTCTTCTCAGCGAGGCTGTGCAGCTCAGTCCCGAGAGAGGTGGGGACCCGTGCTTCGGGGCCTGGACCCTCACCCTCGCTCCCTGGCAAACCCGGGGGTGGCTTCCCCAGCTGGTTGAAGGCGTCGGGCTCTCGGGGCTCGTGGGGCTCTTTAAGGACGAACTCGGGGGACTCGTTGTTCTCGGTGTCGTAGCCGCTGTCGAGGGCCTTGGGCTGGCCAGCGGGCGTGAAGGCGGTGGGGCTGAAGACCTCACAGGAGCTGGCTGTGGAGGGGATGTCCAGCGACTCCAGGGAGTCCGGTGTCCCCACCTGCTTCTGTAGGGACTTGAATGCTGGGGCCGACTCCACCCGCTCCGTGTAGTCCCCAGAGAAGTCAGTGAAGACGCCGGAGGTCAGGTCTGCAGTGTCCTCATCACTCCCTTCATCCACGCTGGGGAAGCTGGCACTGGAGAAGGTCTTGTCTGGCGTCCGGTTCACATCAGCGGCAGCACACGCACCGTGCTCGCCCGCCGCCGCCTCCCCAGGCACTGGCGCGGGCACCTCAGAGGCCTCTGCTGTGGGTTGGGCACCATCGACACCAGGCTCCGGGCGGGGGTTGGGGTTCGGCGCAGCAGTGCCAGCCATGGGGGTGGCCTCCCCCGGCCCTGGCACAGTGGCAGCGTGGGACAGCGGACTGTGGGTAGGGCTGCTCCTCTCCACGCTCTCGCCCGGGCAGACATCGTGCTGGGCCCCTGCGCCAGCTGCCGGGGCCGCGGTGGGGCCCCACGGCGTGGCGGGGCTGCCAGCCAGCGCTGCTGCCTGCGAGCGACCGAAGGTTGATGAGTCACGGCTGTGCCAGGCCTGGCGGCGCGGGGAGGGTGAGCGGCACGGGGAGGAGGAGCTGCCGGCCATGCTGGGGGGCTGATCCTGCCGCGGGCGGCGGAAGTCATGGCCCGGTGGGGACCCCCCGAGCTGTGGCTGACCGCGTGGCACGGTGCCCAGCGGCTTGGCCATTAGCCCCCGGAAGGTGATCATGCGGCGGTAGCACCAGCTGTCGCCAGCTTGGGCCTCACGGGATGCTGGGCTACCACTGCTGATGTTGTTGTTGGAGGAGCTATTGGAGGCCCAGGGACGCCGCTGAGCAGGAGGGCTCGTACCCTGGGCGAGAGGGGCGCCAGGGGGACTGTCCTCACCCAGCTCCACTGTCACGCAGTCCGGCCTGGCATCACTCTGCCCTGACGGCTGCCCGCCTGGTGGGGCTGCCCGTGGTTCGCCGTATCCCTGGGGGCTGTAAGCACTGTTCACCGACGGCGAGACGCCCAGTGGGTCAGTGAAGATGCTGGGCTGGAAACCAGGGACGGGCCAATCCTGGCTGCCCAGCTGAGTGGGCTCCTCCTCCAGCAGGTATCCCTCTGCCCCATGGCGGGGGGATGGTTCATAACCCCGTGGCTCTTGCCCCGGGCAGGGGTAGGGGTAGTACTCAGCACACTCCCAGGAGCCCTCGCCCACCGGTGCGTGGCCCAGCAGCGGCTCCATGCTGAGGGAGACAGTGGGGCTGCTGTCAGAGTCGTAGGTGCTGCCGTTCCGCGTCCCCTGGGCACGCCAGCAGGACGGGGGGTGCGGGGACCCCTGCTCGGCTGCAGGGCTGTAGGTACACATGGCATAATCCAGCTCGGCGCTGCCCTCCCCAGGCCCCTCGATGCGGATATAGTACTCGCTGCCAAGTGAGGGGCTGTGAGCACCCAGGATGGGCACCACACCGGGCGCTGGCAGCCCGGGGCAGCCCGTCGGCTTGCACTCATAGCAGGAGGGTGAGACCCCCAAGCTCAGGTGTCCCGCAGTGGTGGCTGGGTAGTACAGGTCGTGGTAGCGTGCGGCACTGCTGGGGCTCAGGGACCCCAGGGGAGCCTGGAAGTGCTCCGTCTTGGTGTGCTCCCACTTGTACTCAAAATTGAGGCCGTGGCTGGTCTCCATGACGGTGAGGATGTCATCCCCGTCTGAGGGGAAGCCATCAGCAGAGAACTGCTCCAGCAGCGGGAAGGAGGAGAGCTCCGGGCCGTGGTGGCTGGCGCTGGCACTGCCGTTGGGCTTCATGGAGTTCCAGCGCTTCTCGAACTCCTCCTCCGCTTCCGTCGCCCCTTTGGCACAGAGGTAGGAGAGCAGGAGATGGACCTCCTCCGCCGTCGGACGCTGCTCCGGCTGCAGCCAGCAGAATTGCATCACCTCATACCTGTCATGGTAAGCGGTATGGGTCAGCCCTGGCTCTCCCACCCTCCTAGGAATAGGAAGAGGGAGGGGACAGGATGTGTGGCTGCAGCCCAGCCTGAGTCCTCACCAGCGCTCTGACAGCGAGAGTTTCAGTTGAGGCTTGGGCAGCTTGAGCTGCTGCTCCTTGATGGCATAGGCAAGCACTTGCCGGTCAGAGTAATGGTCATAGGGCTGGCTGCCCAGCTCGAACAGCTCCCAGATGGTGACACCCAGCGACCTGCAGGCAGACCAGGATGTTGGGGGCATGAGGAGACTCCCACCCTGCTGCTAGCCAGCAGCCCCACAAATGATCCACCCTGATGTGTCTTACTGAGGCTGCCAAACACCTCCCTCTGCACCCTATGGCTGGCAGCAGCCCCCCATGCCTCTCCAGACTCTGCTCACCAGACGTTGCTGGACTTGGTCTGGTCCACAATGAGCAGGTTGCCGTGCACTTCGTCAATGAGCTCAGGCGCGATCCAGCGCAGCGGCACCCACAGCTGGTCGGCTGTCACAAAGTAGTCGTCCTGCCAAGTATGTAGGGTCAGTACGAGAAGAGAACGTCAAACCTACGCGTGAGGAACCGGCCACACCACACCAAGAGCTGTCCCCACCACCCCCTGCCCTCCACAGCTTCACCCTAGTTCTCAGTCCCACCTGGCACATACTCTGCTCCTTCCATTCTGGCTCTTTCTGGCACCCAGCTCTCCTTTCTCCCTCTAAGCACATCCTTGTCCCTTCTGCTTCTCCCCACTATGCCCCCATCCTGAGCCCCTCCAATCCCACAAACTACTCCTTCTGCTCCCAGCCTCAACCCTGTCAGGAACCAGAGGCAGCCAGGAGCAGGACCAACGGACAGACAGGCTGATGCGCTGGAAGCTGCCTGCAGGGACCTGCCCCTAGAAGAAGAGCATGTCCAGGCCAGTCCAGGCAGCACCAGGGAGCCCTGGCTGCATAGTAGTGGGGACAGGGGCCACGGCACTTCAAATCTTATTGAAGTGTTTTGGTTGGAAGACGCCTCCATTAACGCAGTACTGCCAGGTCACCACTAAGCCACGTCCCTCAGAACCACATCCACAGGGCTTTTCGGTCACTTCAGGGATGTGGATTCCACCACTGCCCTGAGCAGCCTGTTCCAGCACTTGACAACCCTTTTGGGGAAGAAAGTTTTACTGCTGTCCAACTTAAACCTTCCCTGGTACAACTTGAAACCAATTCAGGGGAGAAAACCCCACTTCATTGCTCAGTGCTGCCGGCCCCAGCGGGGGTGGGCATAAACCTGCAGGGCAGCCTGGTCACAGGGCACACAGAGTCCCTGGCAGGTCTGCAGGTGAAGAGCCCAAGGTTACTCTGCAGCAAAGCCTGGGGAGATGAATGTGTGGAAGGGATGTGCAGGATTGGGTGCAGTGTGTGTGCGTGTGCCTGTCGTGGGGTCCCGGCGTGCTGCCCCCAGCCCCCTCCTCCCCCAAACCAGCCTTACTTTGTACTTGCAGTGCGAGAGCCCGTAGTCTCCGATCTTGACGGTCAGGTCGGCGGTGAGCAGGCAGTTCCGCAGGGCCAGGTCGCTGCCAAGCAAACCCCGATGCTGTCACTGCCACCACAGCGGCAGAGGGGCGCCCACCGCCCAGGGAGACCGAGGGTCTGTGCTCGGGAACCGCACTGTGGGCGGCAGGCTGGCGGTGGGAGCAGCACGGCTGTGCAGCAGCGCTCTCCCTGCCGAACCCCGGGCGTGCCGCTAAGCAGCCGCCAAATGCACAGCAGGAATGCCTGCGCAGTTCCAGCTGCACCTCTGTCCGTCCATCCATCCGTCACACGTTGAGCCAAGCGGAAAGCGGGTGTCCCCGGGCAACGTGAGCCCTGGCACAGGGCCGGGCTCCCGGGTGGTTGGTCCAGCCCTGGGCGAGGCGGGGGTCAGGTAAACGGGGCACACACAACACCCCCCAAGGTCTTACTGAAGGCCAGGATGCCCGCAGGAAAGTCTCACTCTGGTACAGCTGGTGACTCCATCTTCCCCCCCTCCACAGCACTGGGCACCAGCATGGAGACCCACCTGCAGAGCCTGGCTCAGGGAGGGGAAGGTCCAGCAGCCCCCGACGGCAGCACACCCCCTCCTCAACAAAATCACTGATGCTGGAGTCTCCATCTTGCAACTCACTCAGCACCAGGATATTGTTGGGCAGGAGGAGCAGCGGTGGAGTAGCAACGATGGTGTCCCAGGGACTCCACATGTCTGAGACCCTCCAATTCCTCCCCAGCTTCCCCAAGGTGCCAGGCCAGCCGTACCTGTGGATGTAGTTGTTCCTGTGGAGATGCAGGACACCGCAGGCCACCTCACATGCCATCCTCTGCAGGGTCAGCGGATCCGGGGTCATTGCCTCAGCCCCGCGGCAGCTCCGCAGGTATCCCTTGAGATCGCCCTGGAGGGCAGGGTCGCAGTCACCCTCCCTGGCATTCAAATCGACGGGAAGCACAGACATGCACCCTGCCCTGCCCAGCTCTGCCTGCAGCTCTGCAGTCCCCTCCATGGTGCCACCCAAACGGAGTTTGCACCCCAGCCCCAAGCCTTAGGGAGTGGGTCAGGATGTGGCGACACATCAGGGACTCACCAGTGGGCAGAACTCCATCACCAGCAGGTACGGTGTCACCTCTGCACACTGGGCCAGGCACTGCAGCAGGTTGGTGTGCTGGAGGGCCCTGTGTAGGGCAGAGTAATGGGGGGGTACATTGGCATCATGCTGGCTGTGGCAGCCCCCCCAATAGCCATATCCCTGCCTCCTCTGCTGCTGTGTTGACGGCTGCTGGGAGCTCTGGGAGTGGGTACCAGCACGTCCCAGCACCCCAGGACATGCCACAAAGGGACATTTGTTCAGCTCTGACAGGACTGTTCCCTGCCCCACCCCCAGCTCCACTCTACCCATGACCTCAGCAGAGCCAAGCCAGCAGCTCCCAACACAGCCCTTGACCTGCCGCAAGGAGACAAGCAATGGGGCTGGGATAGAGCCCTGCTGCTCTGAGAGCTCAGCTAGGCACCTGCATGGGGCAGCCATAGCCCTGCTCAGCAGCCAAACATGGCAGGGAGGGGACCAGGCACTATGGAAGAGCATCCCTGCTGTCGGCTGTGCCCAGTGCTGCAGCAGCACTGCAAAGGGACCCCAGATGTACCTGTAGGGCTGTGCTTCCTCCAGGAACTGCATCTGGTCCTGTACGCTGGCGCTGGCCTTCAGCTCCTTCACCACCACCTGCGTGCTGCTGATGCCAGAGTTCACCTCCCCCAGGAACACCTGGGGCAAGGGACAGGCTCATCCCCTCTGTCCACACCCTGTGCCACGTCCTCATACCAAAACCCATCTTGCGCAGTCCAGACCCTACAGACAGAGGTGTCCTAGGGTCTTTGCCCTTGCCACTCACCTTGCCAAACCAGCCATGCCCGATCTCCTTCAGGTAGAGCAGGCTCTGCCGCCCCAGGTCCGCCGACTTGAGGAGCTGCACTGTAACAGAGCACATCCAGCTGCCCGTGCGCCCTCCTCCTCACCCACCTGCCCACTCAGCCTGCCTGCTTTACCCCCCAGCCATGGTTGTGCCATGGTGTCCTCACCGTGCCACCCAGTGCCAGGTTCTGCACCACTCCGGGGGGCTCCAGAGCAGCCCCCAGAGCAGTCATTGCCAGGCATCCTTCAGTCAGAGCATCCTCCTGTCCAGCCATCCTCCCACAACTGCGCTGGTGGGGGATGCAGGGTACTGGTGTCCCCAGATGATGTGGCAGTAGCAAGCTGGCTCCCTGCCCCTTCTCCCCAGGGACCAGGGAGAGCAAAGCCAATACCAGCAGGAGATCTGGCATTTAGCCCCTTCCCAGCTCCCCCCAGACACAAGTCCTGCCCCTCAAGCACCCATGCCAAGGGCGGGCAGCAAGCAATGGGGCCATTGTTGAGCTGTGCCGCCTCGCACCGTGCCGGCCCTGCCACACTGCTGCCATTCTCCAGGCTAGGGAATGACGCTGGGTGGGAGGGGGCCATGGCTGGGTGCCCCCCACATTCCTCTCCCACTCTCAGGCTTGTTTACACAGGGTTGGGGTTCATGGGTGACACCATTTGGGGTGCTCGTGTTCTGTCCCACCCTGGCAGAGTGCCTGCTGCTGCCCAGAGCTAGTGCCATGCAGGGGGCTGCAGACAGGCCACCAGCACACTTGTACAAAGGAATAGTGGCTGCCCCCACAAGGAAATTGAGCTGCTAGGACATTTCTGGGGCCACCCCTCCTCAGAAGTGGGGACTCACCATACCCACTCCAGCACCCCTTCCTCGCAGTCCAGTAATGCTCTACCTTCAACTGCAGACACATGAGGGTCCCACAAGGATCACCACCCAGCCTGCCCCAGCTTACCTGAGCGCCCAGGCTGCTTGGCCATGGGCAAGGAGACCTTGGTGAGGGGCAGGACGTAGACCTCGGGGCCATGCTGGGGGGCAGGTGAGCCCTGGGCGGAGAGCTCCGTCACATAGTCATCCCCTTCGGCATTCTCAAACTCCTGGGCCAGGGGGTGGCACGTGGGGGGACACACACCAAGCAGAGACAACTGACCCTGGGGGTTCCCTCTACACCCATCTGCCCACCACCCCAATGGGATTACCAAACCACTGACACCCCCCTCCTCAGGCATGGAGATCCTGAAATCACACCCTTACAACACGAGGAACCCGAATTATCAGCCTCCCAGCACACAGCTCTGCTGGTAAAGCCCCTCCAAGGAGATGGCTCTAGGGCAGGCACCCCCTTCACACGACCCCATCCCATTACCTGGCTGTGCCACCCAGCCAGCCCCCGTTTCCGGAAAGCTGCCCGGGCGAGCAGGTAGGTGATGGTGAGCATCTTGCCCTGCTCCTGCCCAGCCCTGCCTCATGGTGCTGCCCCACAACGTGCCATGCACTGTGACCCGCCGAACACAGACAGCAGGCAGTGCCTGCTGTCTACCCCTATATAGCCACGGCGGGGGCAGGAGGGGGCTCATTGTTCCCCTGCTGCAGGACGAGGTGCTCCGGACGGTGTGGGATGGTTATACAACGGTCCAGCATGTCCCCCCCTGCCTGACCCCCTCCCGCCGCGGGCGCCTCAAGCCTCCACAAAAATCCCAGCAATTAGGGAAAAACCATTTCTCGGCACATTCTGTGCCTGTGAGGTCAGGGTACCTCCCACCCCCGGGGGCGTGAGGGTGGGACCGCCACAGCCCTTAACCGTGCTGTGGCCTGGTCCTGCATAGAGCCACAGAGCAGAGAGCCTGAGTGGGTCAGGATGTGGTCCACAGAGATGCTCGGCCCCACAGATCCTGGTTGTGCAGAGTGGGGAGTCCAGCTGGGTCAGGATATGACTCCAGTGATACTCAGCCCCACAGTATCCATGCTTTGCAGAGCAGGGAGCTTGGCTGGGTCAGGATATGACCCTCAGTGATGCTGAGCCTTGCAGCAGCCAGGATCTCTGAAGAGTGAGGATGCAGATATGTCCCACAGAGATGCTGGCAGGCAGAGGGAGCTGAGCTACCCCTGAGCAATGCTCTCTTGAGCTGGGACACATCCTGCACCAGCACTGGATCCCAGGAGCTCTTGGGATCCTCCAGAGTCATTCTTTGCTGGGCCCCAAAGAAAAGCCTTCCCTACCTAGGTCCCAGGGCAGCCTGGCCTGAGGAGGCCCCCATTCCACCCATGTCCCTTGTCCCCACATCCCCAGCTCACCTTGAAGCCAATGTCCCCCTTCTTGCAGCACAAGCAGGCCAACATGAGGAAGATGAAGGTGAAGAGCCCAGAGAAGGAAACAGCCACAACAGCCAGCGAGGAGGACCAGGAGAGCTCACTAAGGGGGGTGCCGTCTATGGGGACAGGAAGGGAGAGGGGGTGTCCAAAGAGGGATAAGGCTGCCCAGGTCAGGGTCATGGGATGCAGAAGCACATTGGGGTTCACAGGGGCTTTGGTAGAAAGCACTTGGGTTGGTAGGGTCACCATGAGAGACCCTAGAGCCATGACAGGACCCTGGTGGCACCCTGCAGGGATGGTAACAGGAGCACAGCCCCCACAGAGGGGACTGGCAATGGCAACCCATGAAGAGAGGCTGCAGCAGCTCTGGACTCCAGGTCACCAAAGATGAGGAGGAAAAGGATGCTCCTGGTTGGGCGCTGAACCCTCCAGGCACCAGCGCACCCCAAATCCAGCACACACCATCCTGCTCCAGCCCATCTTGTGGACAAGTTGTCCCCTTGGGGAGCAGGGAGGATAGTGGCAGCAGTGGCCCAGCTGCCAGTCCCTGCCATGCCCCCGCCATCAGCTGCAGCTGCCACATTACTATTCTGCCCAGAGCCTGCCTGAACAACCAGTGCAATTGTGGTGGGAGGAAGCCGGAAAGCCACGGTGATGCCAGCAGCGCCATCCTCATCAGGGAACCACACACAGCCCCACACTGCCCAGTGTGGTGCCCTCCTAGTGGGACATCAGGGTTGGGATGGGTGCCCTGCCCTAACCCATGGCTCCACTCAACCATATTCCCCTGACTTAAATCCCCATCCAGTGCCATGGTCCTTCTCCAGGCCACCAAGTGTAGTGCCAAGCCCCTCACGGATGCTCATGACACACACACAGCTCCACACAAGGACCATGCAGCATTGCTCTGTCACCAGCCCCGTGCCACAGCCCAGCTGCCCCTCTGCTGCTGCCCATGCCAAGGCTCAACATCACACTGCCAGCTCCTGAGCCATGCCCCGACTCTGGTGTATGTCCTTGAAAAAGGCACCTGAAGGGCAGAGCACATTTTTTGGGGGGGAAGGTCCTGCCACTCTGGCATGAGCCAGCAGCACCAAGCTGCTCCCAGGCACTGCCCAGCATGGGCATGGAGCACCGTGACTCCTGGCACGGCAGCAAGTGGACACATCAGTCCCGTGTGCTCCGGCACAGCCCAGACCACGTCAAACTCTTTTCTGGTGCTTAGGAAGGAGCTCAAGAGCCATCTTCTACAGCTTGTGGATGCAAAGCCGAACCTGGGAGGAGCAGGGGGTGGTGTTCCCCCTCCTTTCTGCTGGTTTCCATGGTGAACACACTTTGTACCGCGAATGTCACCATTTTCCCTGGATAGTGGGACAGCAAGAGAGAAAATGACTCACTGAAAAGAGCCTTTTGAACATCGACGGGGAGCAGAGCACAGCGACAGAAGCCTTTCCAACGGGGACCGTCAGCTGAGCCACCCCTCGGCTGCAGCTCGGGAAACTGAGCTTCACAAACCGATCACTCTCCAAGCCACTGTGTCCTCCTGCCTCAGTTTCCCCATCACTCACCAGCGAGCTGGGAGCTGTGACCAGCCCAGCCTGGGCAAGATGCTGTGATGGGGAAGGGGAAACACCTCCATTGTGACCCACTGCCACCAGCCAGCTGCCCGGGCAAGCAATCACCACCCTTCGCTATAGCCACAGCCCAGGTGTGGTGATGGGAAATCATCACTTCAGAGACCAAATGATCCTAAAACCAGGCTGAATGCACCTGCAGCAGTGGCTGCTGGAGCACAGGGAGCTCCAAGGTGCAGGGAACACCAGGACACGTGGAGCACCACGGTGCAGGGAGCACAGCTGGATGCATATAATGTGAAGGACCCCAGGGCTCTCAAGAGAAGCTGGGATTACATCACATTCTGTACCTCATCCTGAGGTTATATTCTCCATTCTTCCAGAAGCAGGGTCCCCTGGCATCGGTTCCATGCCCTCCCCCAGCCTTACCACTTGGTGCCAACTCTGAGCCACTCCCCAGCAGCCTGCTTGGAGGTCCACCTGCTGCAACGGCCCCTGGGTTAGGGCTGAAGTGCACAGAGCTAACTGGAGCCCATCAGGGGTGCAGGTGGACACAGGGTGCAGGATGGTGGCAGAAGTGCCGAGATGGGGCAGCACCCTGTAGCTGATCCCTGCACACTGCACTGGTACAGGCATCAGGCTGGGGTAGGTGGCAGGATCACAATCACAACCCCCCTTCCCCAGCCATGTGGGTCCTGTGGGACTCATGAAGCCACAACATTACCTCCTAAATTTCTCATGCAGGAACGACCTCACCACAGTGCTGAGGCTGAGAACGGCCAGCTCGGAGCACCCTCCCTTCTGGCCAGCATGAACTGATGCATCACTCGAGCAGACCCCAGCACCCAGAGCCACCAGGGACAGTGACCAACCCAGCAAGGCAACACCGACCCCCTTACTCCAGTCAGCTCTGCGGAGTGGGGACAGGTAGGGGTTTGGTGGCAGCACAGCTCCAGTCCCAGGGGCACCTGTCACAGCTCCACATCAACCCCAGAACGGCAACGGAGAGCGATGAGGGGAGATGAGGGATGCTGAGTGCAGCGAGGTGCAGCGGGGTGCAGCGAGGTGCAGCAGTGTGCAGTGGGGCATGCGCCGCTCTCCCACCCCGCGGACCTGCCGTCGCACAGCCCGCAGCTGGCAGTCCCCCAGCCTGTTGCGTTCCCTACCCGTTTCCCAGCCCCGAACGCTGTTTCCGAAGGGCGATGGAGGAAGGCTGAGGGAGACCCGGGCGTGAGGTCTCGGCCCTGCAGCACGACGCCCGTTGCCCGTTCTGCCAGCCACCGGAGCATCGCCCTGCCCGCTGCCTTTGCTGACTCACGTTTGCCGGGTGCCCGCGGCCTCCTCGCCGGCCATGGCACGCTGCTGCCGGGCTGCTCTGCGGGCTGGGCGATGCTGCGGCCGCTGCTCGTCTCTCCGCGGCGGAGAACGGAGCGCGGCACGGCGAGCGGTGGCTGACGTGTACGGAAGGGACGAGCCGAGGGCTCCCGCAGAGCCCAGCAGCAACAGCTCAGGACTCCCAGCCCAAGGAAAAGCATGAGCGTGGGGCCAGCCGCGGGCAGGCGGCACCCAGCTCCTGCCCACCCACCCAGGTGCTGCCCAGCACCCTCCCCAAGGGGGCAGAGCACAAGCGATAGATCTGCCCAGGGCAGAAAGCTCCAGGGCACAGCATGTTGTCACCCCCTGCTTCTGCCTGGCCTCTCACCGCAGGACAAGATGCTTGCTACAGTACTGTGCCTCTGCTTCCCTGCCTGTAATTCAGCGCATGGCTGCCCCTGAGACCGCTGATGGGCTGCACAGCGAGATGAGGGCTCAGAGGGCTACAGATACTCCATCACCTTAGGAGTACCTCCTGTACACCTCCCGTTTCGCTTTCGCCATCCCACCCCACCCCACGAACCTGATGGACTTTGCAGCCTCAGGGTGCAACCTCGTGTGCTAGGGGGTAGCAACCTGCAGCAGGTGCCCAGCTGGGAGACAACTCATTTGGACAAGGTGCAGGGCAAAATTCAGACATGAAGAAAGGCAGGAAGCAAGAGAGGATTCAGGAAGGGATCAGGGCAGGGTCTGGGCAGGGTGCAGAACTGGATTTAGGCAGGGAGAAATGCACGATCCAAACCCACAAGACCAATAGGTCCTCCTTCAGCTGCTCCCTTGCTCTGGCAGCTCTCCCATCACAGCCCCAGTTCTCGTACTGTGCTAATCCCCAGGTCCATGGGTAGCTTCCAGGAAAGCAATTTTACACCCCACGGGATGAGCGCTCTGCTCACCCACACGCATCCAGGCGGCAAGAAACCATCCGCTGCCATTTAGCACGCAAATGCTAGGCTGCTCCTCACAGCCTGTCTGCAGCTCCCAGAGGGAAACCGAGGCAAAAGGAAAGAAGCAGGATGGCCCAGACCGCTGCACCCCTGAGCTCAGACCTCTCCTGCCATAGGAGCAACGTCAGGCCTGGCACTACCTATCAGTGCCACCAGAGAGCCCAGCACACAGCCATTACCCACAGCATCCTCCATCAAGCTATCACTGGCCAAAACTGGGGCACAAGGAAACAGCATCCCTGTACCCTCCAGCCCTGGAGACCTTCTCCCAGCAGAAACAGATCCAGAGAGGCATTTGGGCAACCTCTCTGGTGATTAATGGATCAGTTAATTTTAAATGCAAGGCACGCCTTGTTAATCTGTTCTCCTTATGTATCTTTTAATGTGGGCTTACTTAACCAGTGCAGAAGTGTTTTAAAAGGATTGATTCTTGCCTCTTAATTCTGGTTTTATCATCTCGGGGATGAATTAGCA
This sequence comes from Eubucco bourcierii, assembly GCA_013396675.1. Taxonomy (NCBI): domain Eukaryota; kingdom Metazoa; phylum Chordata; class Aves; order Piciformes; family Ramphastidae; genus Eubucco; species Eubucco bourcierii. The sequence continues at coordinate 352,635 of VWZE01005575.1, read as the reverse complement.
GTTAAAAAAAATAATTAGNNNGGGGAGGGGAATGATCATCCATCTTTTTCTAAGGTGATGATACCAAAATTAGGGCTGTGATAAGTACAGGCCAAGCCACACCATTGTTGTGCACACACCAAGCATGTCAGCCTGATTAGAAACACAAAATCCAGCTCCTCCATCACAGCCTGCCCTGCTGCAGAGCCATGCTTCCAGTCGGCACAGCCCAACCCTCACCAACTTTCTCCGTTTTCTGAGAGAATAATCCTGATATCTGAAGAAGCAGGCAAGGCAAGAGCCAGTTGGTTATTGACACCGAAATGCTCCTGCTTGGTCTTCTAAACCAGGTCTGTGAAGTACTCCCACACTGGCAGCAACGCTACAGCTGCACCACGGCAAACCTGCCACCCCGAAGGACAGGGAACAACCCTTTGTGCCCAGTGTGAGAGCATCCACCCCTCCCTGGGCAGAGACCCCCACCAGCACCATGGTGCTGCCCACTGAGCGTGGCAGCGCGGTCTCAGTGCTGGCAGCGCGTGGCACCAGCCAAGACAAGGCTCTTGCCAGTCGGCAGAGCAGCGTTTACGTAACAGTGGGAGAGAAGCAGCGCGGAGCAGGGCAGCCTATTTTTATCAGAAATGCTCGGCGGAGTTATGAAACGAGAAGCTTTGGCTCCCAAGCAGAGCAGTGGAGGAGCTGGGCCCCACACAAGAGGTGGCCAAGGGGTATGCTCCACAGGCTGGGCAGAAATCCATCCCGGGGGTCTGGCATGAGCTCTGGAGGGGCTCTGCCCATGCCACAGGGCATCCCTCACTGCCACCAAGCCTCAAGCTGCTCCAGCAGCAAAGCCAGAGTGTCCCTCCCTCATGTCCCACACCTCAGGGCCACGTGGTGCCATCACCATGAGGATCACCAAGGGCACATCACCAAACACCCAACTGGATGGATTGAGCGAGCCCTATGGAGGGGACTCTGGGGACTGAAGCCTCCGTGGCTGCTGCAGCCATGGTGTTGGCAGAGCCAGAGTCTCCCAGATCCACAGTGGCTGGGCTCCTGGCCTCATGAACCAAGGGTCCTCCAAGGCTTTGCCAGGGCACAGCAGCAACTCCAAGCTGCCAGAGTCACTTGCCCAAGTGGACATCAGGGGTCTGATGCTTTTAGGATGCCACCAGAGATTCCCAACTGCAGCCCAGGAAGGCCAGCAGAGTCCAGACCACAGCTGGGAGCAGGCTTCACCATCAAGGATACCCAAAACATGAACCAGGGAGATGCCCAGCACCAGCCAGGCCAGCACCTGCTCTCGGCCAGTTCCACGGTGCCCACATGCACAGGAACACAGGGATTGGGTATTACAGGGGAAAAAAAACCTCCTTTGTGGCGATGATCCAAGGCAGGGAGCAGGTCCCAGCCCTGCTCCCTAGCACTGGCCTGGGGTGCAGCTGCCACAACCTACAGAGCAGGCAAGTGCTGGGAGGAGCACACAACCTCACAGCTGTTTCAGAGAGATGAAGGGACACAGAGGTTGCCACAGAGGCCTGGCAGTGGGACACCCCGGCACAGCCAGGAGCCTGGGAGCACCCATGGGAAAGCCAGGCCCTGCCCAGCCAGGCAGGCAGCACTGCTCCATTTACTGCATTTGCCTACACTGGAATTTTCCTTCGCTCCAGTAATTAAAACAAACTGCTTTAACACGGCTGCTGGCACCAGGCTGCGGAGGAGGATGCCTGCCATGGCTGGCAGAGGGAAAGGGATGGGAAGCAGGACCCCTTGATTCTTGTTGCCCTCATCCTGGGCTGGGGGACAGCTGCTCTACAGGAAATCCATGACCAGTTCCCCTTCCTCCATTGCCCAGCCCTCCCATGCCACGAGCCCTGCATCCACCCAAGCCCTCAGCCAGACCCAAGCACCACCATGAGCCATGAACCAGCTTCAATCCATCCCATGATGCTTCTCATCTCCTCTGTGCCCCCAGCTGCTAGGCCAGGTTGGAGCATCCCTTAGATCTCGATGGCAAATGATATTCTGGCAGTAATTGCCCAAAGACAGCCACGCTGCACGCTCCACTGACGCTTCCCCAGGCTGTCAGGGGAGTTAGTGCCCAGAGGAGATTTATTTTCCTGCCACTGGGCATGCTGAGTCAGCACAGCTCAGCTCCTCTCCACGTCAGCACCATCACCCTCCAGCCCATTCCAGCCTGGTGCCCCCAGCTCAGCCTACCTCAATGGGCGACACCTCGTGCAGGGGTGTTTACCAGGGTAGGAGCAGCTGGCCACGAGCAGTGGCTGCAGGGCACAGCCAGGACATCTATCCCTCTATCCAGGGTAGAAACCAGCTCAGCTGAGGTACAAGGGTGGCCCAATAGCCCCTTTGACCAGAGCACAAGAGCTGCCTGACCTGGCAGGGATTTTCCAGCCCAGGGAGCTCACGGGGTAGCAAGGCAGCATAACATGAGCGAGGCAAAGCCTGGAAAGCACAAATTGTCTGTTCTGACCACAGGAAACCAGGACTGGGCAGGCCCCCAGCTAAATGCAGACCACCCCACCCCAGCTGGCTGCAGCCCCGCCCTGGCTTAATGCAGCTAAATGCAGACCCCTTGTGTCAGTGGAGAGGATGCAGCTGTGCATGCAGGTGCCCAGTGCAGCTCTGGGTTGGTGGTGCCAGTTCTGCCCCATTGCTCAGTGCTGCCAGAGTGGTGAGGCTCAGAGGGAGGCAGGCTGTGTGGCATGGCAAGGTGGGTGCTAGAGCCCCATTCTGGCTGGGAGTATGCAGTGCCAGGGTGGGCAGAGCCTGTGGACTGCTGCAGCACATAATCATAGAATCCTTTAAGATCATCAAGCCAAACCATTAACCCAGCACTGCCAGGTCACTACTCTTCTCCCAGGGAGCAAGTGATAGTACAAGAGGAAACGGCCTCAAGTTGCACCAGGAGAAGTACCTCCCACCTCCCTACACCCTCCTTTCAGGTAGCCGTGGAGTGAGAAGGAGACGACAGCCCACGGAGGGCCGGCAGCACCGGGCAGGGAGCCCGTGAGTCACAGCCCGTCCCACTCCCGGGAGCGTGGAGCCCTTTCAACCCCAGCGTGTTAATTTCTGCTAATTAGCTGTGACAGGGATCCGTGTCGCCATCCAGAACGCAGCCGCCCGTGTGCGCAGGGCGGGGGAGTGGGGAGGCAGCAACACAGGGAAGGAGGGTGGAAGGATGGGAGAAGTGGGGAGCAAAGCAGCACCCCCGGGGGAGCAGAGTCCCCTGCAGAGTGGGGCCCAGCTGCACTGCAGTGCTGTGCCAGCGCCGTTTCCCACAGCAGCCCAGCTGCCAGGCTATGCCCAGGTAGAGATCTTGTCATGTGCCAACCTGCTACTGCCCACTCTCAGTATCCCCACAAGCATCAGGACTCACCCACATTCCTGCATGCCCATCTCCTGCAGCCCACCACTCTGGAGAGGTGGACCACAGTGGAACCTTCCCTCCCTCTTTCTCAGGCATTGCTAGCATCTGGCAGCATGGCTGGTGCCAGGGTGAGAGCACAGCGGGTACCTGGCCTCCATTTGGGCTGCCAGGGTCCTTCTGGGTGTTACAGCCCCTTTGCCAACACCATCTGCCAATCCCATCAGTGAGCAATGGTAACGGACACGGAGCAGCAGCACTCGCTGAGCTGCTGTCACCATGTGTCCTGGGGCGGTGCACGGCAGCATGTGCCAATCAAGACCGAAACCACAGGGCTGGGGAGAACTTCTACCCTCCCTTGGTCTCCACCCCCCATCCTTCCCCAGTGCCTCAAGCCCTGGCTGACCCTGGCATGGATGCACTGTCCCAGCACATGACACCCCAAATCACAGGGTCCAGGAGCAGAGTCCTGCAGTTGGAGCAGGGAGTGGGATGGGCAAAAGGGCCAGGCCAGTTGAGGGGATGGGAAAAGAAAGTGGAAGAAACAGGTGGTGGGAGACAGAATGTCGCTCCTGGGTCTGAGCTGGGCTGAGGAAAGCAGCAGCCTTTTTCTTCCAGCAGAGACATGCCCCTGAGCAGCTGCCATCAGCTTCACAGTGAGAGGATGGGGTGCCACTGGCCCCAAAGCAAAGCTCTGCCCACCTGGGTGACACAGAGCATGTGGCACTTCTGTCTGGTACCTCTAAGCTGTGTCTGCTTGGACAGGCTGTCACAGGTCACACTGCTTCCAGGGCAGGGAATGAGCACACGGTTCCCATGAGAAGCCCCCAGAATCTGAGCTCCAGTCTTCGAGCTTGTGGCATGGCAGTGCCTCTCACCAGCAGGACAGTTGGTGCTCTGCCACCAGTGGCTCCAGTGCTCCATGCACCATGCAGGAGCATTTCCAAGTCTGGTCTGTGCATGGGCAAAACAAGATGGGAACTACCGAGCCCTCACCAGAGCCCCTAGCACTGGGAGTGAGAGTATCCATGAGCAGTAAAAGCTGGCCCAGGCAGCTGTCACAACCAGGCATGGGCACATCGAATGACTGAGCCAAGCATCCTCACCAAAAACATAAACTGAGACTAAGTGTGGGTTGCTGAGGCCAGCACAGTCCTTTGGCATCCCCCAGGTGACACCACTGTCATCATTCCCTGCATCTGGCTCATCCCATGGCCTGCCAAGACAGCTGTGACTTCCCACTGTCTCTCCCCAGGGGACTCAGGGACACAGGGCAAGGAGTGTCTCTGCTCCCCTTGGTGAAGCCAGAGCCTCTGGGCCTGTTCTGGCACCCAGCAGTAGCACCACGGCGTCATGGTGCCACTGAGCCCTGCAAAGTGCTTCCTCCTCTTCCACACTGGCAGAACCAAGCCGCAAGGAATCCAGGTTGGAGCAGGAGGGCAGCGATGCTGCACAGGCAGGAGGTGCTGCCAAACAGACAAAACCAACAAAGCCACGAAACAGAGACCACGGTTTGCTCCCCCCCTTTAACTCCTCTCCCTGCCAGGAGCCGTGGGTGGCAGCTGTAAGGCAGCAGCTGAGCCCTGGGCCTGGGCATGCAGCAGCACAGTGAGGGGCTGCAATGAAAACCTTCTTGCAGAAGGATTTTTAAATCAAAGGTGCCTTGCCAATCCCCAGGTTGGCGAAATTAGCACAGCAAATGGAGCACCTCGTGAAAATCCAGAGAAAAGAATCATAGCAGTGGCTGAGGACAGTAAACAGGGCTCCGTTCCCAGCACTACTGCATTTTAGATGCAAATAAAGAGGTTTCCTCCTGAGCAGAAATCAATACTGAGCAGGCTGGGAACAAAGTCTCTGGCAGCGGGGCCGTGGTTTGGTGAATCTTGGCCGTGCTTCATTTTTAAATCGCTCCGTGGGTTCAGACCATCCACAGCCACCAGCCCCAGGGCTCCCCAGGACATCTATCCTTCTATCCAGGCAGACTTCAGGGTAGAAACCAGCTCAGGGAAACAGGGATCCGGGACCCAGCTGGGAGGAAAGCAGGAGCTCAACACCGACAGCCAGAGCCTCCGCAACCACCGCGTCCAGCACTGGAGATGCTTCGCCTTGGTCCTGGTGATGGAGGAGGTGGTAGGAGAGGTGCAGGAGCTTGGCTGCCGGACCCTGACACCCATTTTACCCTGGTTTGGTAAACAAAGGGCTGGTGCCCAGCACCATGCCAGCCCCACCAGATGCTCCCGCACCTCGCCAGTGGCTTCTCTATGGGCACGAAGGGTTCCCGATACCCTGCCTGGGTGCGATACCCTCACCGGGAGGGACGCAGGGCAAGAAGCAGCTGCCGGCGTTTGGCAGCGTTGGAGGAAAAGACAGCGGAGAGGGGGAGGCTGCTGCTGCTGCAGCCCCAAAACACGCAGGCACAAAAGCCAACCCCTGCTCTGCTCCAGCGTCTGCAGCATCCTCCTGCAGCTGCGACACGGCCGAGACCGTAACACGGCACCTTACATAACAGCTTGCCCCCCAAAATGCCCGCTCCCCGTCCCCTGACACCTCACTGAGCCTCGTCGATCCTCCAAGCCCAATGGGGCCACCACCAGCCCCCGCAAGACAGGGGGTACGCAGGGACCCCAGGCAGCGGGGGCTCACTCCCTGGCACCGTCTTGCTCCCGCTCACCATCACTCCCGTTGTTGTTTTTCCATTTCCATCCCGAAGATGCCTTCAGAGGCAGCGCAGCCCACGCGATTCCTCCGCGCCCTCCAGCACCGGGGAACAAAATGCCGCGCGGCTGCGGCAACCGGGTCCCACCGCCGCACCGGGATTGTCTCAGCGCGGCCAAACCGGAGCCCATCGAGCGGCATTTCGAGGCGATGAGGGGCTGCAGCGTACACGGTGCTGCACAGTGCACCGGCACGGCTCGGTGCAACCGACACGGCGCGTCTCGGTGCACCGGCACAGCATGATGCACCGGGACAGGCAACCAGTGCGGGTCTGAGCCAGGACCCAAGTAGGGACGGTGGTGGCAGGTCGCGGAGAGCTGCCCGGGAGGGATCCCCGAGGGTACCAGGGAGGGCTCGGCGCGGGAAGGGGAGGGGGAATGCGGGTCCCCGTCGGTCCCGGGTCTGCGGCACTTACCGGGGTCGAAGTGGGAGCTGAAGGCGAGGCTGGGGCTGAGGAAAGCGGCCGACATGACAGCGG
>VWZE01005575.1:316132-346036 GCA_013396675.1 Eubucco bourcierii | reverse complement strand
CCGCTGCCGCCGCCGAGGAGCGGGGCTCCGGCGGGCGGGGGCGGCGAGTGGCGGAGCTGCAGCCGCGAGGACCGCACCGGGACCCGCCGCTCCCTCGCGACGCGCCGCTGCTGCCGCCTCCCCGCGGTCCGGACCGTGCGGACGCGATCTACGGGGACCCTACAGGGGAACGATGCCGGAGTTTCCCCCGAGAACGAGACCGGGATCCCCCAAGGGATAGCAGCTCTAGACCCCACGGAGCTGTTCGGGTGCTGACTCGCATAGGGCACCGTTGGCTCCCCGGGAGCCGCGGCGAGACCGTGGATGGGAGCCGCGATGGAATCCAGAATTGGAGCCAGTAATGGGAACCAGTAATGGGTATCAGGGACAAGATGAGTGGCTCTGCCCCTCGTACCCCCATCAGCCCCACATGAGCATTCCCAGTGCAGTCCTGCACCCCACAGCTCCAACCCCACACCACGGCTGGACATCCCCTGCACTCGAAATCTCTGCTCTCACAGCCCCCAGGTGCAGCCCTGGGTGGAAGAAGCGAAGCCCCTCCAGTAGAACCTTGGCTGCCTATGGGGCTGGTAGACTGCCCCGTTACAGGGCCACACAGCTCAGCCTCATGTGCTCAACACCACAGTCCCAGCATGCAGGACTGACCCCTCCAAACATAGGGGACTCTAAAACATAAATGGACCCAACCCCCTGGCAGCAAACATCCCACGGCAGTTCCTCCCCAGCACCCTAGCAAAGCCACGGGTGCAGCTGGTCACCAAGTCCACCCAGCCTGGAGAGCACCCAGGTTGGACTTCTGGGGTTGGGGTGGAACAGTCCCATACCACCCTCACAAGCTCCCAGCCCAGAGACCAGCCAGGACCCAGATGAGACTTTCTTTCCAGGTCACGGTGACATGGTCCTGTCCCACGTCTGGGAGCCACCACTGCAGGACATCATCCCACCGTGAGCAGGGCTCAGTTCTCAGCACAGGGCTGGCCCTTCCCCACTAGTCAGTTTTAATATTTAAAGCCCATTTTTGAGTACAGGATTAATTTTTCACAAGACTTCAAGCTCGCAAAGAACACCACGCGGCACATGTCACGTCGCCGCAAATAGATACAGAGCTGGAAAAATTACAGGCTGCTGGGAGAATAAACAGGCTCCCATCAAGCAGGAGACAGCTCACTGCTCCCCAGCTTCCACCTTCCCCTGCTCTGGAGCAGCTCCAACCCGGAGGGCCCTCTGTGAGAGGTAGCAGAGGACCACTGATCCGTCCCATCCACTGCTCGCTTTGTACCCTGGCTGGGGTGGTTTGCACTCCCAGCCCCGCTCCTTGTACAGCTGAGCTGGTGTTAAATGAGTCATGGCAAGGCTGGATGCAGACCAGTGTGGGTGGCTGCACAGAGCCCTCACTGGTGCCCACCAGCCCCTACTGTCTCCTGCACCAGACACTCACCCATCCCAGCTGCCCTTGGCACCCCAGGCACTTGCAGCCAACCCCAACAGTGGGGCAGAAGAAGGAAGAGCTTGAGGCCACCACTGGGCAAGGACAGCAGCAACTTTGGTGAGTATAAGGGGACAAAATTGTATTTGAGGTGGCAGGGCAACTGCCTGAGGTAGCAGCCCCAGTGCTCAGCGTCCCTGGCATGAAAGAACCCAGCACACCCTATGTCTGGGGTGGGATGGAATGGGGTAGGGGTGAAGATGAGATCAATGATGAAGATGATGTGTGAACCCACTCAGCCCAGCTGTGCTGCTTTGCCCTCCTAGGAGAGACCCAGGATTTCCACCTCATCTGGAACCTGTGCATGGCAGCACCAGGGCCAGGCCTTCTCCTTGCCCAGGTGACAGGTCCAGCAGCTCCACTGGACATCATCCAGAGCAGAGCTGAGACATGTTGGGATTCTCTGTCCAGTTCCATGCCCCTAGACACCCACCACCCTCCTCTTGCCCTGGTTCCTTGGAGCTTCCTGCAAAAGAGAAGACGCCAGAACAGAATCAAGGCCAGCAGTCGCAGCAAGGATCCCTCAGGTACCACCCAGGGTGCAGCCCTGAGCTCAGGGCTGTGGTGGGGATGGTCCTGCCCTGGAGAGACCCTCAGGCACAATGCTGCATCATCCTGACCCACACAGAATCACAACAACATTCTGGTTGTAAAGACCCTCAGGATCACCAAGTCCAACCGATATCCCTCCTCTACAAGGTTTACCCTGCACCACATCCCCAGGCACCACGTCCCCTCCTCGGGCAAGCAGTGCCGCTGCGCGTCGAGCAGGCGAGCAGCTCGCTCGCCCCAATTAGCAGCGGAGATTACCCCGCACGGATCCTGCCAATTTTCTCCGGCTTCCCGGCTGATTTGTCTGGGGCTGCAGCTAATCCCCTCCAGGGCAGACACCAGATTGAGCCGCGATCTCTGCCCGGCAGCTGCCAAAAGCACCCTGTGCTCCTGACCTCCTTCCTTCGGACTCTCCAGCAGCCGCCAGGCTCTGCTCGTCCTGCCTACTCCCGAGGAGAGGGGCTCCTTAACTGGGGATCTTTGGCAGAGCGACGGCGCACACTGCCACCGCCACCCTTACTAACTGCCCGCTGTGCCGCTGGCTGGCAGAGATGAGGACAAAGCTTTGGCCACGTGGCTGACAGCCCCAGTGCCAGGAGTCCCCCGGGGTGCAGGGAGGTGGTGGGGTCCATTGCGGGCACAGCAGCGTGGCACAGGCAGCCATCCAGTGAAAATCTGCATCCCCAGTTATGCAACGCAGCTGATTTATTCATGCCTGAACCAGGCACTGGCCTAGAAATTAGCCTTGGCGATGCCAGAGAGGGGCAGGGCTGCAGCCCCAGGGCAGGGCTGAGCCCCAGGGGAGGGGAGCAGTGCCAGGCACATGGAGCACCCAGTGGACTGTGCATGGGAGCCCGCTCCACAGCCAGTCACGTCAGAGAGGGCACAGTGTGCTGCCATCCTACACAAGGCCGCACACAGGCACAAGCCCCTCGGGACAGGCAGTGAGGGGGTTGATGCCCTCCTCCCGTGCCAGATTTCACATCACTGATCAATTTCACCACAGCAGCACCCAGACGGGGCTGTCCTGGGCCAGGAGCAGAAGACACCAGCAAAGGGCTCCGGGGTGGCCCAAGTGGAGGCTGGGAGGGGGCGGAGGACAGAAGCAACACGCGGGAAGCAGTCAGCTGAAAAGCAAAAGTGGTGAAAGCAAGCCTGGTGCCCAGCCTTTGCCAGCAGCACCACACCAAGCACCCCTCACCAGCCTTGCAGCTTGTCTGGGGAGGGCATCAAGAGAGGCAGCCAGCAGCACTTTAATGCTGGAGGAACCACTCGTGCCCTAGACATGTGTGCCAAGTGCCAAAGAAGGGGTAGGCCTAAGGGGCATTCATGGGCCCATGGCATCAACGGGTACCTTGGGACCACATTCCTCTTGGAAGTTGCAGCCAGAAACCATGCCAGGACAAAGGCTGGGAAGCGGCTGAGCTCCTCCACAGTTCCCTGAGGTGACAAAGAGCCCGTCTGTTTCTCACCCTGTGGCTCTGCATCACAGCAGGGGCTCTTCCCAGGAGGAAGGGGGCTCTGGCAGCACTGCTGGGGGTGGGGAGGGAAGCCTCAGGATGGGAAATATCCCAGGACGGATCGGGAGCACCCTGAGAGTCCAATGAGCAAACATCTGCTCACCCCCACCATTGAGTCTTGGCCTCCTTAGAGGGAAAAGGCAGCAGAGGAGCGGCTGTGTGCTCCCTGTCGAGAGGAAACAGATGCTGAGGGCCCGGCCCAGGCGTTTCCTTTGCTGTCACAGAGTGCTGAGAGATTTGCAGGTAGCAGAGGCTGAGGGATCACATCCTGCCCCAGCCATGCCTCCCCCCATCATCCTGGATATTTTGCTCTAGAAGGGAAACAAAGCAGGGAGCTGGGCACTGCCAGAGCCAGCACCCATGTGCCTGGGCTGCCGGGTGACAGCTCCCACCTCCACTCATCCCTCCTTGGCTGGCAGGAACAGGGAGTCTTCAGCCTCAAACCTCAAAATTAGAGAGTGGTTTAGGTTTGAAGGGACCTTTAAAGGTCATGTAGTTCAGCTCCCCTGCAGTGTGAAGGGACATCTTCAACTGGAGCAAGTTGCTCAGAGCCCCAGACAACCTAAACTGGACAGGTTCCAGGGATGGGGTATCTACCACCTCTCTGGGCAACCTGGGCCAGTGTTTTACTGCCCTGTGTAAAAAATTTCTTCCTTTTATCCAGTTTAAACCTCCCTCTTTTAGTTGCCCATTGTCCTGTCACAAGAGACCATGCTATAACGTCTGTCCTCATCTTTCTGATCAGCCCTTTTAAGCACTGAAAGGCCACAAAGTCTGTCTGAAGCCTTCTCTTCTCCAGGCTGAACAATCCCAACTCTCTCAGCATGTCCTCAGAGCAGAAGGGTTCCAGTCCTCAGAAATTTGTTGTGGCCTCCTTTGGATCCACTCCAACAGCTCCACATCTTTCCTGTACTGAGGGCTTGAGCTGGCCCCAGCACTGCAGGTGGGGTCTCAGCAGAATGGAGCAGAGGCAGAATCCCCTCTCCCCTTCCTGAAGGCTGCTCCTAAGACGAGTCTGCTGTCACCCACCTCAGCCCTGACTCATAGGTCCTACACATCCCATCACAGGAAAGGTCTCAGGATGCAAGGACACAGGGGAGGGAGGGTCTGCTGCCACTCACACCACAAGGAAGAGCAGTCTCTGCCCTGGCATGGATATGAATGAAAAGGGATAAATGCACCAGTAAAGAAAGAGAAGCTGTGGATGGCAGAGACCTGCCCCTTGCCCTGGGGACACAGATGGAGCAGGACCTGCTGTAGAAATCAGCCCAGGTTTATTGTTAAAACACAACCAACAACACCCAAAGGCTGCCAAGCTTCCCAGCAGGGCTCACAGCACTAGCACCAGGCTGTGAAAAACGAGGGTGGAGAGACGGGAGGGAGAGTCCACCCCAGCTCCACATCCAGGGCTGTCCAGATCCTCCGCAGCCCTACACAGCAGGGTGGTGGTGGTCGTCATTTGGTAGCCAGCAGCTGCTTTCGCTGTTGCTCCAAGAGGGCTTCCAGGTGCTCAGCTCTCTGCACAGCCACCTGCAACAGAGCAGAGGAGAGGGAGAGGTGGTTGCACCCCAGGGCAGAGTTGCAGCCCCAGGGGCAGGGGAGGGCTGGCTGCACCCCCTCACTCACTTCATACTGCTTCCGAAGGCTGCTCACACTCTCCTCCTTCCTCGCAACTGCTCTCTTCACCCTGAGTGGATGGACACGGAGAGGCTGAGGACCTCACCCTGGTGCTCAGCCCCAAACTGGGGCTAAGGACCCCATCCCCAGCTGGCCCCATGACCCAGAAGGAGGATTTCAGCACCAAGCAGGGAGTGCAGCACCTCTCCCCCAACCCAGACAGCAGTGACTCTGGGCTAGAAGAGCCTTTATTCCCTTGGCGAGTTCTGGAGTTTGGATTGAGTCATCTGTAGGAAGAAGGGGACATTAGCTTCACAAGACTTAATTAATTAACAGGACCACAGGGAGGAGATTTTGTGTTTCTTCCCGTTTCCCAAGCCCACAATTGCTGCCTTATGGCTGGATTCTTCCCCACAGCTGTCAGAGCAGCAGACTTTCTGCTTCTCTGCCTTTGCCAGGCTGTATGTAAGGGACGGAGGCGAAAAGGGGCTCCTGGTTATCTCATACTCAGGGTCTGACCCTGGCCCTCTGAGTGAGTGGGAATCACTCAGCAGGCTCTGGGAAAGTCAGCAAGCTCCATGTGCTGGCACAACAGCCTCTCCTTACAGCTGGTGGTGAGAGCACTGCACAGACAGCAACAGAGGAACAGCTCTGCCCCACACAAATGATTCATTTCCACTTCTGATGCTCCTTTCACTTTCAAAATGCCTCCCTCACAGGTACACTCAAGGGGAGAGGAAACCTTGGGCCACTGCTTGACGCTGAACTTAGCTCCCAACACCACTCCCACTGAGCACAGGATGGAGCTGAGCCCCATGGCACAGTCCTATGGCACAGCCCTGCTGCCAAGCACAGCCCCTGCTCCCTACAGCTGACAGCTGTAGCATTTCCTGGGGATGTCTCAGCTGCCCTCAACCTTGCTGGCTGCTCTCTCCCCTATACTCATGAAGGAAAATCAGTTACTAAGCCCCTGTGGAGCAGCGAATCTGCTGCAATCACAGGTATTGGTGCTACCGAGGGCAAAGCTCTCCAGGAGCTGAGCATGAGCCCAACCAGCTCACAGCGCTGCTGCTTGAGAGGAATCACACACAGAGCTGTGCTCCAGCTGCTCAGCCCAGCGGTCATGTCCTTCAGGCATCCCTGGGGACAGGATGACACAGTGCAGGCCAGAAGTCACAAGTGCTAGAGGGTTCACATAGGCTGAGCAGGCAGCCAGCTTGGGTGAGACTCTGCTGCCCATTTTGCCCTGACAGCACCCAAAGCCACGCCTGAGGATGCAGCATTGCAGACACACTCCTGCAACACCCTGGGCCAGCTCTGCACCCACAGAGCCACAGTTCTGAGCCCAGCCTGGGGCAGCCTCACCTCCTGTGAACCTCCTCCAGCTCTTGGTCCTTCTCTTGCACCACCCTGTCCAGCTCCAGGCGCTGCCGGGCTCTCATCTCTGCCATCTCCACCCTCAGCCGCTTGTTCTCCTCCTCTGTCCCCAGCAGCTTGTCAGTGAATTCCTGACGGATCACTTCTGCCAGGCTGCTCCGCTCCTGGGCCAGCTGGTCCCTCGCCTGCAGCAGGACACAGAGGTGACATCAAGGCACTGGTGGGCACAGGGCAATGCGTGGGGATGCGAGGAAAGAATCTGGATCCCAGGCTCTGCTCCTCACCCACCTTCTGGATCTCCTCCACCTCCTGCTCCTTGTGCTTCAGCAGGCCCCGCAGATGAACGCTCTCCCCTTCCAGCTCTGCCAGACGCCCCTTCAGCTCGTTGCACCGTTCCTGCAGCTTCCTCTCAGACCTCTCCAGCTCCTGGAGCTCCACCTCGTACTTGTCTCGGATCCTCTTAATCCTAGCAAGAGGAAACGACAGGCAGCCTGGCTCGGACAGGCAGCCTGGCTCAGCCAGGCACTGCAGCATGCAGAGGTCACTGGAGAGGGCTCAGGGGACTAGTCCCTGAGGAGCAGGGTCTCACAGGCTCCCTCCTCACTCTCCCATACCTGTTCTCTGCTGCTCTCTCACACTCCTCCTTGGCAGAGGACATGTCAGCCTCCAGGCGCTCGATCACCAGCTCAATCTCTTTGTCTCTCTCCTTCCTCAGCTCCTCCCGCAGCTCCCGTTCCCGGGAGAGCAGCCAGGCTTCCTGGGGACAGAGGTGGCAAATGTTGCCCTGATCTCTCTCGAGGGTGGTTCCTCTGGGGAAGGGCATCTCTTGCTATTACCTCCTTCTTCATGTAGTTTGCCTCCCAGGCCTGCTTCTCCATCTCCAGCCGCTCCTTCAGCACCTTAACTTCTGCCTGTGTAAGACAGGACAACTGCTCAGCCCCCACAGCTGCAGCACCCACCACTGGCTGTGAGCAGAACCCCAGCAGTACCAGCACCCAGCACTGCAAACCCAGGGCCCAGAGGCAAGGGGAAAACTTGACCTGATGCCGCCTCTCCTGCTCCTCCTTCTCCTTGGTGTACTCCTCCTTCAGTGCCCTGGTGACAGCCGAGCTGCTCTCCTCAAGCTGCTGCCGCAGCTCCTCTACCTCTGCTCTCTGCCTGCCGACACACAGATCACAGCTCCCATTGGACCAGCCTCAGGATGCTCCCAGTTGGCCCCCTTCAAGCACCACTGGAGCCTGGCTCAGAGAAGATGCCCTTGGCCACTGTGCCAGCCCTCTCACCTGGCCGCTTGCTGGCTGAGCCTCTGCTTCTCCTCGGCCACCTCGGCGTAGAGCCGATGCCGTTGCTGCTGCAGCGCCTGCTCCTCCTGCTCCAGCTGCTGCTCACATCTGCAGGGCACAGCAGCCTCAGCGACAGTCGTCTGCCTCTTCACCCTGACTCACCCCTTCTGCAGTCAGGATCGATGCTAGAGGAAGCCTCTGGTTCAGTGGCATCTCCCACCTCAGGCTAGTGGAGGAAAAGAGGCTGCTCCCCATGGGTATTATAGCATCACAGAACCATTTTGGTTGGAAAAGACCTTTAAGATCATAGCATCCAACTGTTAACCCAGCACTACCAAACCATGTCTCTCAGCACCACGTCTACATGGCTTTTCAGTCCCTCCAGAAATGGGGACTCCACTACTACCCTGGACAGCCTGTTCCGGGGCTTAACAAACCTTTCAGGGAAGAAACTCTTCCTAATGTCCAAACCAAACCTCTCCTGGCACAACTTGAGGCTGTTTCCTCTTGTCCTATTGCTTGTTTCTTGGGAGAAGAGACCAAGACTCACCTCTCTTCACCCCTCTTTTAGAAGTTGTAGAGAGCAAGGTCTCCCCTGAACCTCCTTTTCTCCAGGCTGAACAACCACAGTTCTCTCAGCCACTCCTCACAAGAATTCTGCTCTAGACCTTTCAGCACCTTTGTTGCTCTTCTCTGGACACACTCCAGCACCTCTGTGCCCTTCTTATAGTGAGGGCCCCAAAACTGAACCCATTATCCAAAGTGTGGCTATGTATAGGGAGGCAATCCTTGCCCTGGCCCTTCTGCCAGCACTACTTCTGATACAGGCCAGGATGTTCTTGGCTTCCTTGGCCACCTGGGCTGCTGCAAATATTAGTCACCTGAATCACAGAACCACAGAAACATCCAAGTTGGCAAAGCCCCTCAGGATCACCAAGTCCAACCTACAACCTCACTCAACAAGATTCACCTTAAACCATATCCCTAAGCACCACAAACGGCCCTTAAACACATCCAGGGCTGGTGACTCCACCACTTCCCTGGGCAGCTCATTTCAGTCCCTGTCCACTCTCTCATTGAAAAACTTTTTCCTAACGTCCAATCTAAACCTCCCCAGTCTCAGCTTGAGACCATTCCCCCTTGTTCTGTCTCCAACTACCTGTGAGAAGAGACCAGCAGCAGCCTCTTCAGGTAGCTGTAGACAGCAATGAGGTCTGCCTCAGCCCCCTCTTGCTCAAACCAACCAGCCTCAGCTCCCTCAATCGCTCTTCATGAGATTTATTCTCTAGGCCCTTCACCAGCTTTGTTGCCCTCCTCTGGACCCGCTCCAGCACCTCCACTCCGTGAGCCCCACCGCAGCCCCAAGCCTCCCCTCACCGCTGCCGGTGCCGCTGGCTCTGCTCCTCGCTCTCCCGCTCCAGCAGGCCCCGCAGCTCCTCCGCCTGCCGGCCGTAGCGCTGCGCCGCTCGCTCATCCGACTGCAGCAGCTCGGCCTCGTGTAGCATCTTCAGCTTCCTGATGTCCTGCTTGTGCTTGGCAATGAGCTTCTGGATCTCCGGCTCCAGCCCTGGGGCGGCAGGAGGGAGAGTTACTGCTCAACCCTGAGGCTGTCCTCACAGGATGTCAGGGTTTAGAAGGGACCCAAAGAGATCATCAAGTCCAACCACACTGCCAGAGCAGGAGCAGACAATCCAGCTCAGGTCACACAGGAACACATCCAGACAGGTCTTGAAAGCCTCCAGAGAAGGAGACTCCACAATCTCTCTGGGGAGCTTGTGTCAGTGCTCTGGGACCCTTAAGAAGTTCCCCCTTGCACTGAAGTGGAACCTTCTGTGCTGCAGGTTATATCCATTACTCCTTCTCCTCACCCCAACACTGCTGCCCTTGGCCTTGGCCAGCCAGCAAGGAGGCTGCCAGTGCAGCAACTTAGCAAAGAGGGGCTGGTAAGGATGAGGGGTGCCAAGCATGCAGGGGTTTTCTTGACCTCTAGCAATCTCTCTCTACCAAATACATGGTGCTAGGAGTGTCTACACTGAGCAGCTCTTCTCTGAGCTGCCAGCACCTTCTGCAGACACAGGCCCCTCCTGTTGTGACCCCTGCACCTGCCTGCCTGCAGCCAGTGCCAAGGGAACATGCCCGTACCTTTCACAGTGATTTCTTTGATCTTTTTTGTCTTCTCATCCATCCACTTCTCCCGCCTGATTTTCTCAGTTGCACTCATCACTTCCTTCAGTTTCTTAATCTCCTGTTTAGAAGCAAAGGGAGAAAATTTAGAGACAAGCAAGAGGAGAAAATCCTCCTTATCCTGGGAGCTGGGCCATCAAGAAGGGAAATGCAGGCAAGAGCAGACAGCCTGAGCTGCTCACAGAAGCCTCACACAGCTCCAGCCAGCCACATACTCCCAGTCCAAAGAAGCAGTCATATGCTCTGCCTCAGTGCTTTCTCCTCTCTCATGGGATAAGGCTGCTGCTGCCCTCCAGACCTTCAGCGTGGAGGAAAAGAGCAAACCCCTTTGGAACAACCTTGCTGGATGAGACATGAGAGCATCTACAGAGAAGAGAGAGGATTTGGGGCTGCAGATGGTCCTCGTGTGCAAGGCAGCCTGTCTGTCAGCACATGAAGGGTAATGTGTGAAGATACTTCCTGCTCCAGACTCCCCTGTCCCTGGAAAGAACCTCCAGGAGGACAGGCACACACCTGCAGCAACCCAAAATTCTTCAAAGATTCAGAGGATGCACAGAGGCACTGCTCTCACTTCCCCCTCTGCCTGTTATTTACCTCCTCATCCTCCTCTCCAGCAAAAGAGCTGGAAAAAACACCAGGCCCTGCTGCCAATGGAGCTCTTCCCAACACTTCCATCACCAAAAGGTGGGAAAAGCACTTGACTGCCCACTTCTGCACTGGGGTTTCTGGTGAGAAAGGCAGCAGCTGACAGAAGGCTCAGCCTGGCCAGAAAAGGCTCCATTTTGGCACAGGCAGATGAAGTCCACATGCAGGACAGGAAACATGTCACAGTTCTGGAGGATGAGTGTGTGCCTGAACACCCAATGGTCACTGAAGGAGAGGAGCAGGGAAAGCAGGGAGCTGCCTGCACAGCCTGGGGCTCATTTTAGGGTTAAAAAAAAAAAAAAAAAAAAAAAAAAAAAAAAGAGGCAGGAAATTCAGATTGGGAAGACAGAGAGAGCCTGAAGGCAGCAGCTGAGCACATTGCCAGGGGGGGATGGGGTAAAGACAAGGTGAAATCCTTCACAGGGCTGACCCAGCTGCTGATAGAGGGGTTCCCAGCCCAGCCTGGCTGCCTGCAGGCACCTGCAGAGTTGGAGCAGGTCCAAGAGCAGAAGGGCAAAGTACAGAAAAAAGGCAAAGACCACATTTACCTCACAAAAGGGGCCCAAAGTGCGCCAGACCTGGGGAGAAAGAAAGGAGGGGATGGAGAGAGAAGGGGAATGACAGAGTCAGGGAGGGGAGGAGAGGCAGAAGGAGAAAGGGACAAAAACCAAACAGTCATGTGTGTGGAAATCAATGGGAAGGGTGGACAGGGAGGTGAAGGTCCCATGGGAGTGAGGGGAGGTGCAGCCACATTGGGACACACCAAGGGCCTGGCAGCACCGTCAGCCATCATGGCTCTGAGCCAAGAGCAGAGCCAGCCCTGCCAGGAAACATGCCAGTTGGTCAGGAGTCTGCTCTGGTGACCAGGGCATGCCCACAGGGACAAACGTTACTTGGTAGCTGTTGCCACCACACAGAGGAAGCAGGGAGCCGTGTGGCAGAGCCAGAAGCCTGGCTCATGAACAACAGGGAAAACAAAGGGGCCACACAGCAAATGTGGAGGGGTTCAGGGGTCACTGCCACCACAGAATGGGGGCAGAATGGGGGCCCATGCAGCCTGCGGCAGTGAAATCAGCCCCATGCCTCCATGGGAAGAGGACCCTCCAGGCACCATGCACAGCAGTGCTGTGCTGGCTTTGCCCTCTTGTCTGGGCTCACAGCTCAGGCCTCAAGAGTGCGGCACTGCGAGCCAGGCGAGTGCCCTGTGTGAGGGCATCTCTCTGCACTGGCTCAGACAGCTGCAAATGCCTGAGCTGCTCCAGAGCCCTGGACAAGAGCTTGGCTGTAAGGCTAAGGGTGAGCAGAGCCAGGACAAGACCCAGGGCTGAGTTGTGAGCCAGCAGCACTTAGAATCACAGAAATGTTTTGGTTGGAAAAGACCTTTAAGATCCCTAAGTCCAAACATCAACCCAGGACTGCCAGGCCACCACTAAACCATGTCTCTCAGCACCACATCTACATGGGTTTGAAACCCCTTCAGGAATGGGGACTCCACCAATGCCCTGACAGCCTGTTCCACGGTTTGACAATCCTTTGGGGGATAAAATTGCTCATAATGTCCAACCTAAACTTCCTCTGGCACAACACTTCATGTCCTTTATAATCATCCCCCTATTTAGCTCTGAGAGCATCCTTGCTCCTGCAAAGGTGGCTGGAAGTCAACCAGCTCAGGAGGACACAGCCACAGGTCCAAACTCTTCTGTGGCATCACGTTGGTGCCAGCATCTGCCAAAGTGAGACCCCAGTCACCCTGCAGTCAGGAGAGAGCTCTGTCCATGGCAGGATGGGTGGGAAGTGGGAGCTGACACTGTCTCCTAGTCAGTCCCATGAACTTGGCTTTGGGCAGCAGAGGACAGCAGCTTCTTGGGGAGCCAGGGAAAAGCTCCACAGGTGCCATGGACCTTCTGTGCACAGAGAAGGGCTCCTCAAAACAACCAGACCCCACTGAGGTGAGACAGACTGTCCTGCATGGGCAGAGACCCCTCTTCACCATTACCAAGCAACTTTGGCCATGTAACATCTCTCTCTGCCCCCCACCTTCCCTATTCCCTCACCAGCTCATGCTGCTCCTGCATCTGCGTGATCTTCTTGCCATACTTCTGGTCCACTTGTTTCAGCTCAGCTACCACAGCCTCACACTTCTCACTCAGCACCTTCTTATCATCAATGAGCTGGGCAGAGTCAAGAAGAGGCATCAGGTGGCCAGGCAGGGTAGAGCCACCTCAGCTTCTGGCTTCAGAAGCATCAGTCTGAGCTGAGATGAGAGATTACCTGGTCAATGAAGGCCAGATGCCTCTGGATAGCTGCCTCATACTGTTCCCTCTGCAGCTTGAGCTGGTGGCCAAGCTCCTTCTCGGTCTGTTTGATATGCCGGACAGTCAGTTCCCTCTGTTGAGCCTTTTGAAAGAGCCACAAGACATTGCAAGGAGAAGTTATGCCAGCCCCAGCATGTGTACAGGAAATAACTACTGAACCTGGAAGGCACTTCTGGGCCAGGACAAGGAGGAACAGAGCTGGATCAGAGTCCCTGCCACTCACAGGGATTCACCTTGAGCCTCGCTGTCAGCAAGTAACAAGTAATAGGATGAGAGGAAATGGCCTCAAGTTGTGCTGGGGTGGGGTTAGGTTGGACAGTAGGAAAAATTCCTTCTCCAAAAGGGTTGTTAAGGCCTGGAACAGGTTGCCCAGGGCAGTGGTGGAACCCCTATCTCTGAAGGGATTGAAAAGTTGTGTAGATGTGGCGCTGAGGGACATGGTTTACTGGTGACCTGGCAGTGCTTCATTAGAGGTTGGACTTCATGACCTTAAAGGTCTTTTCCAACCAAAACAATTCTGTGAATCTAAGAACAACCAAACCCCTGTGGGACAGGAAGAAAAGGTTCAGCCCAAGTCCTGACTGAGGATTCCTGAACTAGTCAGGCACCTGCCAGGGAGGGGAGTTTGAGAAATCAGGGGTGGGCAAGGAGAAATGCAAGCAGAGCCACATCAGGCTGGGAAGGACCTGGCAGATCTTTGCTGCACTAACAGCAACTGGGACTGCAGCACAGCCAGCAGCCTCCGGCCCTCCACTGCTGTCCTTCACTGGGGACACAGATGGGAAGCCCTATTGGCAGAGCCCTCATCTTGTGCTTCAAAGCCACTGCACCCAGAAACATCTGCTGAGGGCTCTTGGCTTTCATTCCCCAGCACATCTGGCTCACACACCAGAGCTGTCTGCAGCAGGCCGATAGTTCGCTTCTTCTCCTCCACTTCCAGCTTCAGCCTCATGATGGAGCTGGTGACCTCTGTGGCAACAGCCGACGCCTGCTCCAAGTGAGCCAGCTCCTCTTCCGAGAGCAGACCCTGTTCACCACGGCACAAAAACAACCATTAAAAGGTTGTGGGGACTACCTAGAACCAGGACAAGGAAATAGGAGACCCTTCCCACCAGGGTCTTTCCCCTCCTCTCCAACAGCAGTATCTCCAGACAGACTCTTGCCAGCTCTCACCTCTCGCTGAGTGGCTGAGGCAGCCGACCTGGGCCTCTCCTGTTCTGACTTCTCCATCTCATCCAGGAAACTGATAATGCTTTGGAGCTTAGCCTCAGAGAGCAGGGCCCCATCCTCAGGGACCCCTGGGGAGTGGTTCAGCTTTCCAAACTTCTCCAGATTATCTGCAGTCAGTGAATTGGAGCTGGGCTCCTGCTGGACAGACATAGATGGGAATGAACACTCAGGGGAAGGCTTGTGAGGAGAGGTGCTGGCTCTTCTCCATCACTGGAGCCCAGCCCTCCCACTGCAACCCAGCAACTAGCCTTATCCTCTGTGCCAACCCCACTTCCATCATAGCCTTTGCATGGTTTTAATCCTTCTTGAGAATGTTCAAGCCCTGGCTGCACCAAACTCCTCCACTCCCTTCAGACTCTTCCTCAAAAGGGTTGTCAAGCCCTGGAACAGGCTGCCCAGGGAAGCAGTGGAGTCATTATCCCTGGAGGGGCTTGAAAACTGTGTAGATGTGACTCTTTGGGACATGGTTCAGTGAGGACTTGGCAATGCTGGATTAATGGTTGGACTTGATCTTACAAGTCTTTTCCAACCAAAATTATTTTATGATTCTATGACTTCTTTACTGTCTTCAGACCCTCCCACAGCCTTCTCTGGCCATGGACCACCCACGCTTCTCATCCTCCACCACCCAGCAAGCTCTGGGATGTGGCAGCCCATAGAGGAACCTGCTCTCTGTCTGAGTGTGGATTAAACCAGCTTGGCCCTCTGCTTACCCCATCTATCCAGGCATGTCTTTCCTTCTTGAAGAGCTTTGGTGGGGGCAGCAGCTCTGGCTCTTCCTCCAACAGCCTGAGTGTGTCCAGCAGCTCGTTGAGCGTGACCTTGGACTGAGTCCTGCTGACAGCAGTCACCACTGTCTCCACATCCTCACCACCTGTCTCTCTGGAGCTCACATCCTAAGGGAAAAGACAGTACACTTTGCAGTAAGAGTGCCAGATCACCCCAGACTTCAGCAAAGGCTCCAAAGTTGCCCTGTCAGTGCAGCTGGTGCCAGGAGCCCCACAAGGCAAAGCCAAACCCACCTGCAGCTTGTCCTCTGCCCCAGGGTCCTGTGAGGGCAAAGAGCCAAGGTCTGCAGGGCCTCTTTCTTCTGGCTCTGCAGGTACTGAGTGGAAATTTGCCTCTGCAGGAACCAGACAGTTCTCAGACACTTGCCACAACCAGCCCCTTCAAAGCAGTTTCCCAGAGTGAGAACCACTGCCCTCCCACCTCCTCCTTCCCCATCTCACACTGTTCCAAAAGCTCTGGGGACATGCAGGAGGGACTCACCAGCATTGTTGGCTTTGGTGACACTGCTGGTTGGACTGCCATTCCTTGCAGAAGCTGCTTTGGCAGGTTTCTTCTTTGCTACCCTTCTGCTCTCCTTCGCCAGTGCAAGCTCTTCTTCTGCCAAGCGCTTTGCATCCAAAGCCTTTTGGGCCCTTTTCTGGTGCAGTTCCTGTAGGGACAGAGAAGTCATCAGCATCTTGCCCAGCACAGGGTGTGCCTTGACACAGATCTGTGCTGCAAGCTCCTGGAAGACGGCAACAACCCACACACTTGCTGCTGAAGGGTTAACAAGAGAACCACAGAATGTGTTGAGTTGGAAGGGACCTTAACGATCATCCAGTTCCAATCCCCCTGCAGTGAACAGGGACATCTTCACCTAGAGAAAGGTGCTCAGAGCCCCAGACAACTTCCCCTGGAATGGTTTCAGGGATGGGACATCTACCACTGCTCTGTGGAGCCTGGACCAGTGTCTCACCAGCCTCAGTGTAAACTTTTCTTCCTTCTCTCTAGTCTAAATCTCCCTCTTCTGGTTTCAAACCCTCACCCTTTGTCCTGCCACAATATGCCCTGCAAAAAAGCCTGTCCCCATCTTTCCTACCAGCCCCTTTAAATACTGAAAGGCCACACGAAGATCTCCGTGAAGCCTTCTCCACACTGAGCAACCCCAATTCTTTCAGCCTGGCCTCACAGCAGTGAGGTTCCAGCCCCTTGATCACTTTTTTGGTCTACTCTGGACCCACTCCAACAGGTCTCTCCTGTGCAGAGAACAAGGACAGCTCCAGGCACAGGGAGGGAGCAGAAGAATGGCTGCTCTCCTTTGAGCACAAGGGAGGTGGTGGCCACGGTCTCAGCAGCTCCCCATGTGAACAGGGACAGCTCACACGCCCCTGCATAGTGTCCTTTGCTGCTCCATAAGGGCCTCCGAATCCCGAGGGCCTGGCACCGTGCAGCGGCGCCGCCTGAGCCGAGCTTTGGGAAGTCACTTAAGGAACAAGCTCACGTTTGCAAGGCTGCTGCAGCCTCCTCCAGCTGCTGCTCCCCTGACCCCCCCGATGTAACACGATTCCATTTAGGGCAAAGAGAAACTGGGGGTTTAAAAAACTCCTCAGCTGTACTGCAAGCCAGCAGGCAACTCCCCACGGTCGGTGCCAGCCCCTGACCCGTGTCCCAGCAGGACCAGCCCCTTCTGGCTGCAGCAGCAGGGTGCAGATGGCGAGGTCCTCCTGCCTGTGGGCACAATGCGGTGCTCAGCCCACCCTGAGGGACCCCACTCCCAGAGATGGTCACTTTCCCAGGGTGCTCCTGTCCTTGGCCACTCCGAGGAGCTGCACTTACAGTCCCATCTCGACACCCTTTTCCCTAAACTTAGATGCAAACCAGCACTGTCTTCTCAAGCTCCAAACGAGCTGCCAAGGCTTGGCAGGAACACAGCAGGGAACGGCTCCATGGCACCTCCAGCTCCGTAGGGAGCACTCAGTTTCCAGGCCTGGCTCTAATTCTGTTCCATGCAAAGCCCCCAAGAGATGCAGAGGAGGGGCCCCTCTCCCTGCCTCGCAGGCAGATGCCAACAAACTGGCCTGAGCCAAGCCACAACGTCCTCGCCTCATCCCTAACCTTGATGGCAGCACGTCGGGCCAGGCGCGCCTTCTCCTCTCGGATCTGCCGGCGTTCCTCCTCCTTCCTCTCATGCAAATCCAGGATGTTCCCTTCCTCCATCCGTTGCTGCCTCTCCTTTCAGAGAGAGCGAGAAGTGTTACTGAGAGCCCTCCAGCACCCACAGCAGAGAAGTGGAAAGGGCACACCATACCTGAGGTCACCCCATCTCCAGGCTTTCCATCCTCCCACTCCCCCCTCACTCAAAGCTTTCCATCCTCCAATCCCCACCCCCACTCCAAGCAGGTAAAGCACCCCCAGGAAGGAAAGCTTCACTTCAGAGTAGCTTCTTTTCTTTAGCTCCTAAATGCAATTTTTAGCCATCTAGGTCTAAAACCGCTGAGGAGAGGAGGTTTAAAAATAGACTCACATGCAAGAGCTTCAGTGCCTGTCGTTATTGGGGTAAATAATTAAACACAAAGAAACACAAATAGCTGCAGATGACACGTCACTCCCTAATGAGCCAGCTCATTAGTGATTCACTGTGATCAGCCAAGACAGGGTATCCCTCCTCCGGCCACCAGTGTCCGAAACAATAAGAGCTCAGCAGGATTTGTGCTGCTACAGTCAAGAGTCTGTGGCTCATGGGGAGCTGGTAGAGCAGAGCTGTGCAGCCTGTGAAGCCCAAGGGCTTCCAGCCTGAACCTGCCTGGAACCAAAATTGGTCTTCTCCTCCACAACATATCCTTGCAGGAATTGAACCCTCCCCAGTTTTCTGGAGCATGGGGGGCTGGCTAGATGCAAGTCAAAGCTCCCTGGTCTCCAGCAACTCGGGTCACAGTTGAAAGGACTCAAATCTCCAATTGATGAGGTGAGTTGGACAGGAGTGTTGGAAGGGTTGGTGCTGTGAAGTGGTGGTCAGGACTCACCTCCCTTTTAGAAGCCAACAAGCGCCCCAGAGCTGCTGCAGCTGCCCTGTGCCGCTGCGAGTGGCGTCGGTACCAGCGCTGGATGGTCACAGCAGCCAAGTTCACCTGCTGGATGAACCTGAGGGGAGAGGAAGGGTTAGTGTGGCCCCAGGGTCCTCCTTGGCCACACCACCCTGTCCCATGGCAGCAGAGAGCAGGCTGCTCGCCCACAGCATTGAGACTTCTGGTACTTCACACCCTGACTCAATGAGGCCTTTCCCTAGGCTGAATTCTGGGGTGGGAGGAAGTTGCATCTTTGAAGACAACTCAAAGCGTGGAGCCAAGGCACAAGGAGGGTAAATCAGCCACTGCAAATGCACTAAGAGAGGCCCTTCCCAAATCTAGAGCCACACAGGACAAGAATAAACCAGCACCAGCTGCCCTGGAGCTCACTCCTCTGCCTGGCACTGTTCTCCTGCCTCTTCCCTCCAGCCACCACACATCAGCTCTCCTCACCTCTCTGCCTCCTCCTCAGTCACCTCCTTCCTCCAGGGCAGACTGCTGTTGTTGTTGTGGGTCATGATGTTGTTGCTGGAGAAGTTCTTCTGAGATTTCACAAAGCTGCTGCTTTCCCCATCCTCGTTTGAGGCTGCTTTGACAACATTGCTAAGGAAGGAGATGAAGCTACTTGGGAACCATCCTGCCCTGTTCTGTGCTGCAATCAGCACCTGAGAGTGGGGGCAGCACAGCCTCCAGGTCAGGATCTCACCACACTTACTTGAGAGAGTTGGGCACCTGGTTGGAGCTTTTGGGTGCAGGACCCTTCTCGGTGGTGGAGTAGTTGTTGTGCACCATGGTGGTGACACAGTTGCCCATTGCCCCCTTATTGCTCCTGTTGTGGGGAGAAGATGAAGTGTTAAGACTTGCTGGGTCTGAAGGGGACAACACACATCAATGATGGCTGCTCCCTGCATTGTCAGCTTCAACTCAGCCATGACCATCTGGGAACATCTCCCAGGGCAAGGAACAGGCAAGGCCCCACCAGTAACTTGCCTGCTCCTCAGTAGCTGTTACCCAACACGCAGACAGACAGACAGGCAGACGCACACACCCTGAGCAGATCTAGCAGCCTGCTCTTCAGGCTCTACTACATGGCCTTGGCTTCAGCCTCCCCTGGCCCTGAAGGGTTCAAGTTTGCTTTGTCCCCCTTCCTAAAGCAGCCTCTCCCATGCATCCACCAAGCTCCCATGCAACTTCCAGATGCATCCTGGCCACACCATCATCACTGTGCCCCACACTTGACCCTCACGCCCTGGCAGAGGCAGAGCACCAGCACCCCCTCTTCTGCCTAGTTGTTTTCTCAGTGAGATTCCTCCCAACACCAGGCTGGTTCCACTTCAGCCTCTCCTACCTGTTGTTGGCGGTGAAGTTGGCTGCCAGAAGCACAGCAGCTTCTTTCCTCCTCATTCCTGCTGGTGGCTCAACGCCGCAGGAGCCGGAGGGGCCCGGGAACACTCGTGGTTGATCATCCTGCCATGGAGCCAGCAGGTACAAATGCAGGCAAGAACCAAAGCCACCTCCTTGACCAACCTCTTCCTTCATAAGCCAGTTTCTGCCCCATGCAAGAAATCATGCAGAGCCAACAGCCCACCCAGCCCAGGGCATCCCCATCCTCACCAAGATGTTCCATGTGGTTTTCTTTTCTGGGGAGGTTTTGCTCAGACTTGTTTGTTTCTTTCTTCCCCCAGAACTGCTCTCAAAGAAGGTCAGGAAGTCTCCTGTCTGCTCCGAGCTTTAGCCCAAACCCAGGGAAGGCAAAGAATCATATTACTTAGGTTGGAAGGGACCTTTGAGATCCTCAAGCACACCAAATAACACTGCACTGCCAGGTCACCACTAAACCATGGCCCTCAGCACCACGCCTACACATTTTTTAAACACCTCCAGGGCTGTCATAACCATCAAGGCCTTGACAATCCTTTTGGGGAATAAATTACTCCTCATGTTCAACCTAAACCTTCCCCAGAACAACTTGAGGCCATTCCCTCTTGTTCCATGGGAAAAGAAACCGAGCTCTACTAAGCTCCAACTTCCTTTCAGGTAGTTGTAGAGAGTAAGAAAGTCTCACCCTCAGCATCCTTTCTTCCAGGCTAAACAACCCCAGGTCCCTCGGCCATTCCTCACAAGAACTATGCTCTAGATCATCTTCACTGCCCTTCTCTGAACACACTCCAACACCTCAATATCCTTCCAGTAGTGAAGGCCCCAAAACCAAGCCAAATATTTGAGGTGCAGAGAGGAGGAGGGAAGGTGGTGTTGTGGAGCTAACGTTGCAGGCATACACACAGCACAGAACAGCTATAGCAGGTTCTCATCTCACAGCAGCTGCTTCAGCAAGAAGCTATGCCAGAGGTTGTGACAGAGCACTGACAATATGCCTGGCACAGAGATGAGGCACAACTACCTACTGCCTGCCACCACAACACAGAGGAGGAAAGAAATGAGAATGACTACACAGCCATGAAATCTATCAACGATTCATTTTCACACAGAGATTTGGATTTCAGCTTTGCATGTGCAGAGATAGAAAATTTTCATTAAAGGGATGGGCACAGGGTAACAAGAGATCAGAAAAGGGGGTTGAACTAGACAACCTCTAAAGGTCCCTTCTAACCCAAAGCATTCCACGATTCTCTGAAACTCCCGATTCAGAGACAGCCCTAGGAGGTCACCGCAGACAGAAGAACTTTGAGTCTCCTGACACAGTCCAGAGGGTCCATGAGGGGTTGTTGTAATTGAACAGCTCTGTCCTTGTATCTATATTGAGCATCTTGTGTGACAGAAGCTTCCCAGACACAGAAACAGACTCCATTTCCCCAAATCCTAATCAGGTGACCTCCCCCACACAAAAAAAAAACCCAGACAAACCTCTGAACTTCAGCTTTCCCAGGCCGTGTTACAACACTCTAGGTGGATGAGAAAGCTTAATGTAGGTTTTTGAGAGGCTCTGGTCACAACATTGCAGGACAAGAGAGGTCAGATGGATGCAGGGGGGTAGTTTCAGTGTCTCACCCACAGGACAGACAGCAGTGGTTGCAGCCATACCTGCGTGTGCTGTTGACCCTCTGGTTAACCTGGGTGGTGCTGCTGGACCTCCGGAGGTTGTTCATGGCCCGGGATCCTGCATCTTCCTGTGGAGGAGAAGGTTATGTTCAGCAGTGCTGTTAAGGAGAAGCAGTGGCAGCCAGAGCTGGGATGTGAGGCATCCTAAAATAGCACTGCTGGTGGTACTGCCCCCCCACCCCCTCCCCTTCAACACATCCCTGACAGGGTGTTTCTGATATCCTCCACACTGCCAGGCTCTCCTTGAGGCAGTGCAATGACACCTTGCTCCACATTGCTGCTGAGCCAGCAGAAACACCTTGGTTTGTGTGAGCTCCCCAGTGAGAAAGGCCACGTTTGTTAACCTGCCCTGGGAAGGAGCATGCAGGAAGGCTGCCAAGGGAGCAGGGATTACTCAGCAGTGAAAGCAGAGACTGCTGCTGGATCTTAACAGAGCTTAGGAAATACCCGGAACTCGTTCACTGCTGAAAAAGCACCCACAACAAAATCTCCATTCAACAACACCCCAAGTCCCCAGCTCTGCAGAGCCCAGCAGGAGCAGTGGATGCTCAACGAGGAGCAGCCTGGGGCTGAAAACACCACAGCATCCAGCAGAAGGTACCAGGAGGTCAGGAGTTCCCAGAAGGAAATCAGCACAGGCAGGAGAAAGTCAAGGAAGTTACCTCTCCAGCCCTGCACTCACCATTGTGTTCCTCTTTGGTTTGCCATCAGCAGTGACCGAGACGGAGCGCACCATGTGCTTGGTGGGAGTGGCACTGCCGGGGCGCCGGGAGACCGGCGCGGGAAGGCCCCTCAGGCTCAGCTCCATGTCACCAGCACTGGCACCCTGGAAGGAGGAGCTGCTGCGGGTGCTCTTCATGCTCCAGCAGAGAGAAGGGGTCCTGGCAGCACAGCGCAGAGAGCTGAAGGCACAGGGAGCACATCCAACCTCGTGCTCCCAGCTCCGTCCTACAAACAGCAGCACACTGAGATGTAAACATTTTGACACGGGACAAAACCTTCCTCCATCTTTCCATGTGGCAAGGAACTCTGAATGGCAACCCTGGAGAGGCTCCAGGTGAATCCTCACTGTGCCCAACCCCAGCAGTCACCTCCTCACTGCTCTGACCTAATCTCCTGGCCATCCCATATCCTCCTACCCCACTTACAGGTCAGGCTCCTTCACTCCATACAGACCACGGCTGTCTCAGAGTGACCCTCCTGCTAAGGCCAGGGGTTCAGCTCACCAAATGCCCTGCACAGGGCAGTGATGCTGAAGCAGCAACTAGGAAGCTCCTGAGGTATCCTTCTCCCACCAAGAGCTCCTCACTATCCACTTCAGAAGCAGCTGTGCCCTCTCCACCGACAGAGAGCCAAAGCCCTTTCCCAGATCAGGAGATGATAGGCTCCCTACTTTATCCCTATCTGTCTCCTCCTGTCACAGACCTCAGACAGGAGCTGTTGCAGTCCCCAGACAAATGCCACTGCAACATCACCGAGCCATTCCTAAACCCATCCTCCCCAGCAGGTCTGGTTTCACTCCCCTTGGGGCTCCACCGCAGAGCTTGGCAATGCCTCAGGCTCCAACCACACGGGTAAACAAAAGCCTCTCGATGGAAACCACAAGGCTCACAACACAAAAACAGAGCTCAGGCCCAGAATCCAGTCCTCGGACTTTCAGACCCACCCCCACAGGTTCCAGGACACCTAGGCCCTAAGTCCAGGCCACAGTTCCAAGCTCCCAGGGCCCAGCTATCCTAGAATACCCCAGATCCCAAGTAGCTCATGACCCCAAGTCCCAGGTCCACGAGGTACAGAGACAAGGACTCCCCAGGCTTCACATGCCCTGAAAGCCCAGTACTCCCAAATCCCAAGGCCCAAGAGCTTCAGGGCCTCTCAGAACCCAAGTCCCAAGCCCCTATGTCCCCAAGGCCCAGGACGTCAGGTGCCACACATCTGGCTTCTAAGGATCCGCCGTCTCCCCATGCCTCAAAAACCCAGGATCCTAGATCTCTCAGGTTCCAAGCCACAAATCCAAGCCCAGCTCCCCAAGCACCCAAGGCCCTGACCTCCCAGAATCGCCCAGTTCCCAAGCCCCGCACGTCCCCAAGGTCCAGAACTCCAGGCCCCTAGGCCCAGGTCTCCAGGCCTACTGAGGGGTCAGCACCGAGGCCGAGGGCGAGGCCGGGGCCGGAGCTTCAGCCCCACCCTCACCCGAGGCTCTGGTCTCGTCCTTCGCTAGCTCCAACTCCCTCCCATTACAAGACCCTGGCCCTCCCCCGTAACCCCCGATCCCGGTACCGGTGTCCCCGCTTCAAGCCGCTCCCTCGCTGCAGCCGCCGTTGACAAAGCCCCGCCCCGTTAGTGGGAGGGACGATACAACTACCAATAGTAAGGGAGAGGTGGGGCAAGGAAACTCGTCGTGGTTGGTTGAACAACTGAAAAGGGCGTGGTAAATGAGCGACGGGCGGGGCTCTCCCTGCTAGGAGCATGGAGGGGAGCCACCGGGCAGGCCCAGTAGCGAAGTGGAATGGGAGGGGGATCTGTGGGGCAGGGGGAATTATGCGGGTGGCGGAACCTCTGGGGCACACTGAGCTGTCGGGATCTGTGGGGGAGGGGGGGGGTCTGGGACAGGCTCCAACAGCGGCGCAGGAAGAAGTCACCGATCTCCTAGACCCAAATGTGGGGTTTATTGGTAGGTCCCAGCCCCACTGGGATGATGACTTCTCTGACCTCAGGCCCCGTGCCTGCCAAAGCTGAGGGGGGGGTCAGAGGCAATGGGTAACCCCAGGAGTCCATGCTGGAGTCCCCAAACTACCCCTCAGCTCTGCCTCCCTCATAGACTCGGGGAGGGAGGGGTGCCAGCAGCTGTGCAACTCTCCCAGGTCGGGAAATGGGGGAGTTTTGGCAGCAAAACCAGTGAGAGAGACGTTATAACCTTATCGGAGCCCTGATCCCTCCACATTCCAACACTGCCATCCCACATGCCCTTGGCAGACCCCCAGCACTCTCCTTCCCTTCAGGTGCAGGGGGCTTCTTGTTTGCTTTCCCACAGGTGAAGCAGGGGGGACTGGGACCTCTGTCCCCACCGCTGCTGGGGTCTCCTGCAGAGGAACCATGGCACAACAAGTCACACAGTGAAGGAGAGCAGAGTGCCTGCAGCCCCCAGGAGCCCAACAGCAGCTACATGTTGAGAAAAGCAAAGGCTGAGGGCTGTTGGCTGCCCTCTGTGTTCGTCTGTCTGTCCTGGGGCTGGGACAGTGTCCGTGGCTCTTCTAGAGGAGAGTCTGAGCAGAGCACCGTGCCAGGATGAGCCACCAGCTCCATACCAGCGAAGAGGGACAGGCTGTGGGAAGGTGCAGGTGTGCCCAGCATGTCCCCTGCCAGCCTGCTCGTCACTTCCTGCTCACAGGGACAGGCTGGCACCACAGCACTGGGCTGTTCGTGGGTCTCTGCTTCCAGCCCTTGCTCCTCACTGCAGGATGATGGAGGCACAGGGAGTGGAGCTGGGCTCAGCAGGGCGAGGATGCCCTCTCCTGCCAGGGCTGGTATGTCTGTCAGCAGGTCCCCAGTGCACTGGGCTGAGCCCACAGCCAGAGCAGAGGGGTCTGGTTTCTTTGAGGAGGGTTGGCCCCTGCAGAGAGCCTCAAACTGCCGCAGGATCTGGAAAAAGTGAGACAGGTGGAAGTGGGAGTGGCATCAGGAAGGAAGTTCAGCCCTGGCACCTCTTCCCAGTGCTGGGCATCAACCCTGGTGTCCCCTCCCAAGGCTCAGTTTCATCTCCTAAGAAGCATTACGCCCTGGGAGACATGGACAACTCCTGTCCCTCTGGGACATTCATAGAACCATTCCCAAGAGCTGGGTGACACCAGAACTGGAAGGACAGTCCATGGGAACCCTCTTGCCCCAGGGAGAGGGAAATGAGGACATTCTAGGAGTCACCTTGGTTGCTCGGTTGGCAACGGGGCCAGGGCTGCCTTGGCTGAGCTGCTGCAGGTGCTGCCGAGTCACAGCAAAGATCTGATCCAGGGAGAGCAAGTCAGAGCACATGAGTGAGGAGATGGCACACATGGACCTCTGCAGGGAGAAGAGTGCATCTGAGCCAGGCAGGCAGATCAAGCAGGCATCAAAATGCTGTCCCCAGCCACACCAGAGCCTGGGATGGGCACACACCAGCAGCATACTGGGCCTGCCCCAGGCTCACCATGCGAACGCTGTCATTGGGGTCCTCCAGTGCCCGGCTGAGCAGCTCCAGCACCACCTCACAGTTCAGCAGCCCACACCTGGCCAAGGGGAAGGGGTTATGGCTGCACCAGCCTCATGCAGGTGGGCACAGGTAGCCCTCCTGCCTGGTAGTTTTGGCCCTGAAGATCTGGACCAAGGCAGCCAGGAGAGTGAGAAGGGCTCAGGCTGCCCATCAAGCCCCTGCAACATTCCCTACCCAGCCCCACAGGGAACATCCACCTCAAGCACTTACTCCTTGACAAAGTGCTGTGTTTCCTCCCTGGTAAGGAAGACTCTGGCCCCGCGGGTCAGCGTTGACACCAGGCTCACCTCCCGCACACAGTCACCCAGGCTGTCAGTGTCCACTCTGCTCAGGGAGATGCCTCGATGGGGACAGGGCCCAGCCCTGCTCCCTCCTGAGGTTCCAGCACAGACCTCACTGCCCTCCTGTGAGCAGGGACCCCTCCCAGCTCATGGCTGTCCCCTACAGGAGGGCACCATTCCTGGATGTGCAGGAAGCACCTACAAAGATCCTGAAGTAGAAGGGGATCCCTCCCACATGCCCATTCTCACCTCTCAGCCCCTTGGGTCAAATCCCTGCTGGCCCCGGAGTGGCTGTCACTGCCTGACTTGCTGCAGGAGTCTGAGGTGTGGCTCAGCTCAGCGTTCCCCTGCGAGGAGTCCTGGGAACTGTGCCCGCTGTCTGCCTCCTCCCAGCCGCCCCCAGCCAGCCCTGGCTGGTGCCTCACTGCAGGAACAGCAAGGTGTGGAGTCCCAAAGCAGCCCCAGCACCTAGTGAGGAGCCCCACCAGCCCCGCCTCCAGCAGCCACTGGCCACCTCAGCACAGCAGTGGGGGACCTGCCTCGGGTGCTGCGAGCTGCAGTGGGTGCTGGTGGCTTCACAGCTCCAGGTGGGCTCCTGGCAGGGGAAGGGGCTCGCACAGGCTCGTAGGTGTCTTCATGGAGCTCCCTGTGGCGAGGTTGGACCCCCTCTGGGGAGGGGAGCACAGCATGGGCCACAGCCTCGGCTGCTCGCTGGATGGTGCTGAGCAGTGCTTCCCCTGTTGATGCTGGACAGAGGACAGGAGGTGAGTCAGGAGCTATCTGGGGAGACCAGCCCAGCTCTGCAACACCCAGCACCCCACAGGGTGTCATGATGGGATGGTAGGGACCTGCCAGCAGAGAGAAGCAGCTATGGGCAAGGACTCCCAGGGCTGGAGCATCAGGGCAGTACCAAGCAGGAGACCCACGTGGAGTAAGGGCACAGCCAGGACTCACCAGAACCACTTTTCTCACCACTGAAGCCAAATCCTTGCAAGGAGCTGCAGGGGCTGGGGCTGGAGCCCATGCCTGGGGGAGGCACAAAGCATGTTCAAGGAGAGCACAGACATTTGGTGTAGCACTCCACTGCTCCTTCTCCCTCTTGCAAGCACAGAGAAGTGTCTGGGACAGCCAGGAGAAGCTGGGACCAAGGCAGTTGTCACTCACTCATCCAGACATGCCTCTCCCTTTGGTCAAAGCTGTGGCACATCCCCAGCGAGCAGTGCCAAGTGGGGCAGGGACAGCAACCAGTCATTGTCACTGGGGCCTGCAGCACCCTGCTCTCAAGCCCAAAGCCCCCATGGCCAGCAGACTCTTGGCACACCCACCCACAGTTCCAGATGAAGGGATTGTCCTGGTGCTGCCACCACAGCCCATGGGTGATGACAGAGCTGTGAGGGGCCTGCACTTACCTGTGGGAGGCAAGGGACGGGCAGGTAGCACAGCAGGCTGTGGGAGTGGTGTATCCGAAAAGAGGACACTGGCCAAATCCTGCCAGGAGAGACAGGAAGTGTGGGGACAGAGCTGGGAAGCACTTGGCACTCTGACCAGGCCCTGAAGCTGGAGCCTGGGGGGCAAAGTTGCCCTGATGCACCTGGCAGGATCCCAGCAGACTGCTTGGGCATGCTGGCACTCACCTGTGCAGCTGCTCGGACCTTCTGGTTCAAGCTGTTGCCATGGAGGGGATCTGGGGGCCCAGAGAACACTGCAAGGCATGAGGTTGTGAGGCCTGGAAGATAGCCAGCTCCCAGGCACAAGGTAGAGGGCATCAAGACCCACACCCTGGCCAGCACTCAGCCTCCGAAGCAATTCTGGAAGCAGAAGCTGCCCTGGACTTTCCCTGCAGCCAGGCTGGGTTCTCCAGCACCACACAGGGCTGCTCCTCACTCTCCTCGCCCTGTTACCTGCTGCCTCCCGGATGAAGCAGGCATTCCTCTTCAGTTGCAGGATGAACTGGGGGGAGCCCTGGGTGCAAGTGTGCAGCAGGATCTTCAGCACCTGCAGACACAGGGCTCGGGGTAAGAAGACCAAGTCGTGGCTGCCCTGCCAGCCCCCAGATCTGTGACAATGTTCATGTTCTTGCCCATCACCCTGGCCTCACAGCTCTTCTGCGGCCTGTCAGCGAGCCCTGAAGCAGCCAGCCCCTCACCACCACCCACCTACCTTCAGCTTGACATGGCAGGAGTTGCTCTGCAGCCGGTTGAGGAGATATTCCAGCAGACACTGGCTGCTGCCAGGCGACTCATGGGAAATCTCTAGGGTGGGGGTTAGGGATCCTTCTCTCCCCATAGGAAACAGATCAGGGTACAGCGCCTTGCTTCCTCCAGCTTCAGCCACGCCAGAGCCCACACCTGCCCCTGCCCAGACCTACAGACCCCCTGCAGCCAGCCCAGCCCCCTCAGCCAGCCCCTGGATCATAGAATCAATCAGATTGGAAGAGACCTCTAAGCTCATCCAGTCCACCCTATCACGCAGCCCTATCCAATCAATTAGACCATGGCACCAAGTGCCCCATCCAGGCTTTGCTTCAACACCTCCAGGGATGACAACTCCACCACCTCCCTGGGCAGCCCATTCCAATGTCAATCACTCTCTCTGTCAAGAGCTTCCTCCTAATATCCAGACTATACCTCCCCTGGCACAATTTAAGACTGTGTTCCCTTGTTCTGTTGCTGGTTGCCTGACAGAAGAGATCAACAGTACCTGGCTACAACTTCCTTTCAGGTAGTTGTAGACATCAATGAGGTCACCCCTGAGCCTCTTCTGCAGGCTGCATACCCCCAGCTCCCTCAGCCACTCCTCACAGGGCTGTGTTTCAGGCTCCTCACCAGCCTTGGCGCCCTTCTCTGGACACATTCCAGTACAGACAGAACAGTGCCTCCCTGCTCCCCATTACCCCCTCTGCACCCCCCAGAAGGATACTGGTGATCTCCTCAAACAGGTACCCGGGGCAAGGGACGTCGTCGTCTGCCGTGCCTCGCAGCAGCACCGGCAGCTGGAAAAGGAGAAGGGATGGTGTGAGAGAGGCTGGGCCTGCACCGGGGTCCAGCTCTACCCAGGGCCGAATCTGGCCCTACCAGCCCAACAAGGCCACTCTAGAAGCTCCCCACACTACGCCAGTAAGCTCACAGCGCCGAATCAACATCACAGCCCTCGGAACATGCAATGCCACAGCTCCGATCTAGGACAGGCAGGGCAGGGCTGCCTTGGCAAGATCGAGAGGCCAGACCTCCGACAGCACACATGGGAAGGTGCAGTGATGGCACCACGGGTGGCGGAGTGATGTCACGCCCTCAAGCAGCCCCCCCACCCTAACCCGGCTCGTACTCGGCCCGTACCCGGCTCAGGAAACTCAACCGGTCTCTCAGCGGCGCCGCCATGACACTGCCGGCACGACCCTGCCCGGCCCAAAAAAAGCCTCACGGCTCCACCCCCCGGAAGATGCTGAACACCAATCAGCGTGCTAGGCACCGCAAATTGGCCAGTCATCGGCGAGGGAGGGCGGATCTTCGGGCGGAAGTGGTTCCCAAGACTGACGCCAGCAGCAACAGGGCGGGAGACGGGAAGTAAACAACTGCATCTCTGCCAATCAGAGCTACCAGCAGCCAGGGACCAATCATAAAATGCGCGGAAGGCGGGTACCAAATCCACGCGTTCGGCAAGCC
The DNA here is from genome assembly GCA_013396675.1 of Eubucco bourcierii. Taxonomy (NCBI): domain Eukaryota; kingdom Metazoa; phylum Chordata; class Aves; order Piciformes; family Ramphastidae; genus Eubucco; species Eubucco bourcierii. The sequence goes on along the minus strand of VWZE01005575.1, from coordinate 316,745 downwards.
GATCTCACCAAACCGAGAAGGATGAAGGCCCGACCTTCCGCCACCACCCAATCACAAACCAGTATGCTTTGATAGGCGTCCCGCTTCACGTATCGACGAGTCAAAGGTGCGGGCGTCCCATCAGCTCCCAATACGAGTGCACAGAACTTTGATGAGCGTGGCGACCCGCCAATGACGGCTACTCCATGATGGCGGCGCCCACGTCGTGAGGAGGCGGTAGCGATGTCGGGCCAGGGCGTCTGGCTGCGGGCGCGGGCGCGCCTGCGGCGGTTCCCCGCGCTGCTGGCGGGCTGCGGGGAACAGGTGGGGCCAGGCCGAACGGGACAGGGCGGGGATCGGCTCCAGGAGACGCCCGGCGAGCCCTCTCCGGTTCCGTGTCGTTCTTCTCAGGCGGCTGCTTATGGCCGGTGCGTGGCGGCGGCGGCGAGTGGGACGACGGAGCTGCGGCGGGACGCCTGCCTGGAAGAGTTCCGGGCGCTGCGGGCCTGCTTCGACCGGGCGGTAGGTCCCGGGGTTTAGAGGAGCTCCCCCGGGGCACGGGTGCCCAGAACTGAACCATGATTCTTTGGTAGGCGAAGACGACGCCAAAGTAATGGCGGGAACAGCCCCGGAG
>VWZE01005575.1:265088-316008 GCA_013396675.1 Eubucco bourcierii | reverse complement strand
AAGGTCATCGAGTCCAACCATTAACCCAGCACTGCCAGGGCACCACCACCGCCCTGGGCAGCCTGATCCACGACTTCACAACCCTTTCAGTGACCAAATTGCGCCCAATATCCAACCTAAACCGCCCCTGGCACAACTTCAGGCCATTTCCTCTCGTTCCTCACACCCCCTAAGTTTTAACCTACACTTCGTGGAGCTCTCTGCATCTCACTCCAGCTGCAATCTTACGTTCAGCCCCGTGTGCAAGCTCCAGGTCTGCTCAATAGCAGAATGTCCTGCAGCACTAGAAATCAAGGCAAGACGCTGGCCCCAGTGGGTCAGGAGCTCTGGGAACAGCTGGGCACAGGGTGTTTGGGAAAGTCAGGCCACGCCTGAAGGCTTCTGCTCTGGCAGCAGGTCTGCTGCAGCTGCTTGATCCCCTGAATGTCAAATTAGACATTTTTCTCCCCAAGGCAGGCCCCGTGTGCGCAGGCAGCAGGAGGATTGCAGCCTCCCCTCCTCTTCCCTGGCAGCAGGGAGGAGCAAATCTCCGAGAGAGCACAAAACCCTCATTTCCTTCGGCTGCATCATTCCCTGCGGGTAGGAGCGAAGCAGACACTGCTGCCTAGCCAGAAAGATGTGCCTGTGAAAGGCTTCCAGATATATTCCCCCTCACATTTGTTCATGTTGGTTTTTAATTTAAAATAAGGAGAATTTAGACCAAAATGCTTCAGCTTATTTTATTGATCAGCTCAAGTCTCCCCTCCAGTCTCTCTCCTGCCAAGCACTAGACCCTGGGCAGAGACAACACAGCTCCTGCCAGCTTCCAGCCTGGCTTTGGGGTACCCACAGACTGTTCCCAGCTGCTGAGGAATGTCAAGAGCATCTTTGGTCCTTTGTGTTCATGCACACAGCTCAACACCAATGAACATAGGTCTGACCCTCACTCTGCCTGGCAGAGCCCCAACCAGACCCCGACAGGCTCAAAGGGCAGGCAGGGGGAGATCCAGCTCTTGCTCGCTTTGGAAAGGCTGATTGGTGCCAGAGGGGACAAAGCCTGGACAAAGTCTCCCTGCTGCAGCCTCAGAGACGTGCTCCATTGCCTGCTGCCATCCCTGCCCTGACAGGCAGGGCTGTGGAGTGGCTTCAGGACTCCCAGCTGCGCTGCTTGTGCTTTACAACAGCGGAAATGAGAAGCTCAGGGGGCAGTTCTGAGGGTTAAGGCCATGAGAGTAGCGCAGGTAGGTCCTCCTGAAGTACGTCCCAGCCCATGGGCATCACCCCTGTGGCTCATTTTAAAGGGAAATTAAGACAACATCCTTGGAGCAGCAGGCACAGGTCCCAGAGCGAGCAGAGCCGGTGTGACAGCGCCACGTGTCCATCGTGAGCCGCCCCTGGCTCTGCAAGGTCCCATCAGACAGGAACTCCACCAGGCGTTTACCAAAGACACTTTACGGATATAAAAAACCACCACAGTGATGAGGTCTGAAACTCCAGGCTGGGAAATTTCACCCGTTCTAAGTGAGAGCTTTGGGATTTGATTTCTTACATTCTCAAGTCAGGATGTGAAAATAAAAAATAATTAGGGGGGAAAAAAACAAAACAAAACAAAACAACACCAAAACCCAAACACAACAAAAGGGATGAATCACTGTCTGGGAGCTCAAGATGAAGCGAGGCTCTCATGGAAGCTCTTCCCTTCCTGGCCTGTAAAATCCATTTCCAGGGGTGGAGCAGGGACGTCTCTGGGTGTCAACCACCGTGTCGAGGGGGGGCTGGGAAGAACGCGGGAACCAAACATGCTCCACCACGTTACAGAGAAAAAGAGGTAGGTATGAGCCAAGCCCCCTAAGCCACATTCTTTTGTTCCCAAATTAGTCACCTCTTGCAGAAAAATCAAGCTGGTTTGAGAAACAGAGGGGGGTCGGGGCGGGGGGGGGCAGTCTGCAGCTTCATAATGCACTTTGGACAGGAGAAGTCAAGCCTGAAAGCACAGATGAGAGCTGAGCATCCGGGGAGGGAGGGCAAGAGCAAAGCTCTGCGTTATTGCTAGTGTGTGGCCAACCAAATGAAATCCCTGGGAATAGAGGAGGCACAACTGCAGCCGTTGTGCCCCTTTAAGGCAGCTTTTCTACTGAACTGGGTTCCTAAACCACAAGTATCTCCTAAACATTCAAGACTAACAGCTCCCCCCTCAAGAGAAACACCAAAGCAATTGGCTAAGCTGGTCACTCAACTCATGACTTGATGCTTCTCCAGAATAAAGCCCTTCCCAAGATGTATGATCCTGGTTCTGCCCCATCCTGCATCCCCAGGGCTCTGCCTCAAAGCCCTACACACACGTCCAGGGCACAGGAACCCAGAGGGAAGCTCTTCCAAGCAGGCAGGGGAACCTCAGGGAGGACCACCTCAGTTCTGAAGAGGATAGCTGGATGGAGAAGGCAATTTGATATGAAATGGATGTTGAAAAAGGTCCTTGAAAAAGCTGGCCTGGCAGGGAACCGAGGTAGATGGCAACCTCTGAAAGCCAGAGAACAGTAGGGAGCTTTTCTTTCATGGTTGCCATCTCCTCAGCCACCTGCAGGGAGCTGCTACCATTAGAGAAGCCCTGGATGGTGCTCAGAGCTCCAAGGAGATCCCTTGGGCCCAAGCAACGTGCTGCCGGCTTAGACCAACCACCGCCTGAGCAACAGCGGCCAGAAACCCAGCTGGTTAACGTGAACCTTCCCTCCGGAGCTCCTCAGCTCCATTGCCTGTGGCCAACACCCGCAGCCACCCACCGAGCACGACCACCCCGCTCACACGTTGCCGTCTGCCTGCGTCATCTGCTTGATCTGCCGGCTGCGGACCACCTGCTGAGCCCCCTCTGCGACTTGGTTTAATCGTGTCTCTAGAGCGCTCCGGAGGTCGTTCACTTTCACATCTGGAAGGGGGTTCAGGCCAATGAGGACTCCTGCCCCCTGTGCAGCCTCCTCCTCCTCCTCGGGAGGCATCAGGTCCCGTCTCCTCCGGCGGAGGTCCAGGTCTGCCTGCAGTTTCAGGTCGCGGTTTGGTTTGACATCGTGGTCGAGTTTCTGATGCCCCTGGGCAGCTGCTCCTTTCTCAGGCTTTTGGGCAGGAGCATTCTCAAGGCCTGGTTTCTTCTCAGCATCGTTTGAGGCCACTCCATCCCCATGTCTCTGCTTGCTCTCCTGACCTCCCTGCAGGTCCTGAGCCACCTCCACCCCATTCTCCTGAGGAGCTTCCTCCTTTATGTTCCCCTTGTCAGCCAGGTCCTGCTGCCGCCTGCCAGCACCCTCAGCCTCTGCTCCTCTCCGATGCTCCCGTAGGTGCTGCTCACTCTCTGCCACGTTCCTTTTACTGGAGGAGTCCACTGCAAGTGCCAGGGCTTTGGGCTCCACCTGATTCAGTTCTTTGGCTTTAAGGTCTACTCCTGAGTCTCTTTCCAGACTCCTTCCTGCTACTCCCTGACCTTTGGCAGCCCTCAGCTGTTCTCTTTGGATGGGAGCTGTAGCTGCTTCCACGTCTTTCAGGGAAATCTTCTCATGGGTATCTTTTCCAGCTTTGGCTTCACGATCTCCTCCTAAATCCTCCGCCAAGGGCTTCTTCTCTAGGTGGTTTCTGGCTGCTGGAAGGTGTTGGGCATCCCCATGAAGGGGATTCTGGTTTTCTGCAGGATTTTCAACAGCCCTGTCATTGTCCTGTGGCAGCACCTTCCGCTCCTTGAGAGGAACCCCGGGAATCTCACGCCTGTGCCCAGCCTCTCCCAGCCTTCCCACAGCTGCCCTGCGCTGTTCTGCGGAGTCAGCAGGCTGCCTGCCCAGACCCTGCCCTGGCTGCTCCAAAAGCTCCTTGCTGAGCACCTTTGCAGCAGCTTCTTGCTTGGGCCCAGGGCCTTCGTCCTCCTTGCTTCTGGAGAGAGGCGCTGCAGGCTCCTGCTGTCCTTCTGCTGCAGAACAAAAACTCACATGTAAGAGATTTCTCTTATAAGTGAGGGATTCCCTTCTGCCACCACACTCTGCACAACAGCGATGGGCAGGCGACAGAGCTAAGAGAGCCATCAGGGACAGTAACAGCCCTGCACACAGGGACCAGGGATCCCTGTCCCACAGACCAGTGTCAGACACACAAATGGCTCTGCCACATGCCAAACACACTTGGATCTCTTCCAGTCCACTTCTGAATCATAGAATTATAAAATCGTTTTGGTTGGAAAAGACCTCCAAGAACATCAAGTCTGGCTGATAACCCAGCATTGCCAGGTCACCACTAAACCACAGCCATCAACACAACATCCATGCAGCTTTTAAATCTCTTCAGGGATGGGGACTCCACCACTGCCCTGGGCAGCCTGTTCCAGGCCTTCACAATCTTTTTTGGGGGAAGAAATCATTCCTAATGTTTCAACCTAACCTCTCCTGGCACAACTCGAGGCCATTCCTTCTTGTTCCCTGGGAGCAGAGACCAAGCTCCACATGACTCCAACTCCTTTCAGGGAGTAGTAAAGAGTGAGGAAGTCTGCCCTGAGCCTCCTTTTCTCCAAGCTGAACAACTCCAGTTCCCTCAGTCCCTCCTCACGAGATGTCCTCTGGACCCTGCTGAAGCTGTTTTGAGCAGAGGAGTCACACTCTTTAGTGAGATCCTTACCTTGCTTTGGCTTCTCCTCTCCTCCCTCCTCCTGCCTTTGTTGGTGGATCTCCTTATGCTGTTCTTCAATCACAGCCAGCAGCTTTGCCTGCTGGTCAAGTAGCTGCTTCTGCTGAACCTGCTGTTCTTTGATCACCTGCAGCAGCACAGCATGATCCAGCAGTTTCGCCTGCCCTGCTTCTAGAAAAAGAGAAAGGAAAAAAAAAAAACCCAAACATTAAAAATGCATGACCCAAACCCCTCACTAATCACCTGCTGGAGGGGCTGCAGGGGCTTTCAGCAGCAGGAAGGTGCTGCTCTGCCAACACTGCCCATTTGCCATGAGGGAGAGGACACAGCATGGCTCTGCTGCTGGCACTGATAGTGACTGTGATGGCACAGCGCCAGGGAGCCTCCACCAAGGACAGTGGACAGAAACCCAGACATGCTAACACAGGACACTGCTCTCCCAAGATTTGGGTGGAAGGACCAAAACCTGTCCAGGGAGCAGAGGTACAGGAGAACAGGTCTGCTGGAGTGCCAGTGCAGGGAAGGACAAGGTGACTGCTCAGAACAGGAGCTGGAAGAGGAGAGGACTGGTAGAAGTTGGTCAAGGTTGATGGTCTTGGCTGCCCACACGAGACAAGGCTGCCTGCAGCTCAGCTCTTGAGATAAGCCAAGCTTCTCTAACACAGATCATCTTTCTGAATACACTGCAAAGACTTCATCCCAGCTAAACTGTGGCTGGAAAGGGCACAGATAGCAAATGTAGTCTCTTAGGAGGAGCTGGAAAAATCCCAACAAAGGCACAGCACCCTCAGGAACCTACACAGAAACATCAACCCAGCACAGAGGTATGGATACAAAGCTTGGTCTTCTCAGAGGGCAAGGCCTGGCCTGCAGCCAAGATGATGAGAGGCTGCTGGTGACTCTGCTCTTGCCTTAGCCAAGTGAAAGTCTGGCATGAGCCACGGCAGGAAGTCACCCACCAAACCATTCTGCTGAAAACTGGCTTTGAGCACGGTGAAAGGGCTGGACCCTCAGGCAGAGATCAGTGGTTTAACAGGCAGCAGCGCAGGTGGTTTGTGCAGGTTGGAACCACAGCCACACAGGAAAGCAACCCCACCTCCTGCCAAGCTCATCAAGCACCAACAACAAACCTGAGCTCCCTGTGCCACGTCAGAGGAGGAAATCCTGCTCACCAGCCCTTCGCTGCTACCGAGTCACACCAAACACTCCGGGCCAGGCACAAGTGACTCAGGTTGCTTCACTCGCCACAAACAACACACCGCACATGAACCACCAGCCCCAGGTCTGCACGGGAACCTTGCTGCCTTATCTGCATCAGGACAGACAACCCCCACAACACATCACATCGTGTCTGGGTGGGGGTGGTATGACCCTGCGTGTCGCTGGCCTCTCGCACCAGCAAGCAACTTTCCTCCCAAGTTCAAGGTGTTTCCAAACCATTCTGCCCCACAAGAATTAACGTCAACATTTAACAGCCTGGAAAATGCCATTTCGATTAAAAAGGGATGCTGCTCAGGTCAAGCCCTCTCCAGCAAACACCACCTCCTCCCCCCATCCCACTAATCACCTGCTAGGTGGTTACAGAGGAGTGTTTCCAGTTCACATTGTGGTGCTATTAAGCCAAGGGCCCCTGGAATTCCCCTTGCACTCCGTTTTCAGAGAAGGGGGAATTTGGCCGTTTCAAGAGAGCCATTGACTTCTAGAGAACCTGTTTATTTTTTGCACTTTGCTCAGAATAAACAGTGAAAACAGAAGCCATCGCTGCTATCTCGCTCTCCAGGCCTGCCAGGTCCCCAGCTCGGCATGGGAATGTTTGGGTTGAGCGTGCAGCAGGCAGAGGTTTAGTGCCAAATCAAAGCGTTTCTTGCCGAGAGCTCTGCAAACACGCCTGTCTCCTGTGTTTGTGCAGCAGCACACCTCTTCCACACAAACAAAAGGCCACCGTATCTCCTGACTCCTCCTTTGATCCCAGGGAAAGCTGCCCCCCCGCCGGTGCTTTGGCTGGATTTGAACAGCACTCCCCATAAAAAACATCTTAAGGAGTGATAAAATGAAAGTACCTAAGCCCAGGGCAGCTGCAGCCGTGGCACTCAAAAACGGTCCTGGAGAGGCAGCTTCTTGCAGGGAGCACCCAAAGAGCTGTGTGCCCTTTGTCTTGCCCCCTGATGCATTTTCACCCTCTCCAAGCCTCTGGACACAAAGCTCAGCTCAGAGCAGAGGAGCTGAACAAGCCCAGAGCATTTATATGGTGACATCTTCATGGGAGAGCACCCCCAGCAGAGTGAGATAGAAAAGCCTATGGAAATAAAAGTCCCTTCCTCCTTGCCCAAGCACCAGGAGTCCTGAGAGTCCATACCCACCAGCAGCTTTTACATTCGAGTCCCATTGCAATACAGAAGGGAAAGACAGCAACTAGAAAACCGAGCTGTAACCACAAAGAGGAGGGTGATGTGCCCCCAGGAGCTAGGGCGCGTCAGAGCAAATGCCCACCACCTCTGGACCAGGGCAGAGGTGAAGAGCTGAGGGAACACTCCACACACAGGTTGTGAGCCTGAGCTCAGGCTCCAAACCCCCCTCCGAAGGCAGTGAGCTCCCTTTGGGGAAGGGCTCCTTGCACAGCCCACAGAAGGCGCAGTCTGGGCTTTGCTGCCGCTCCTTGGCACAGCTACATGCCCACATCTCCCCGTGTGCTACAGCCCACACCTGCCCAACGCTGCAAGGCTGTAGGGTGACGCCCACCCACCTCCCCATCCCACTGCCAAGTGCCCCAGTCTTGCACAAGCCAAACGGTTTCACTTCAGTCTCTCGCCTGCCGCGGCAGCACTGCCGGCTGCCAGCGTGACTCATGCCCTCCGCCGTGCTGCAGGCGTGAGCCCGCTGGAGACAGGCACTAAATGCTGCCGCGGTGGAGGTGACTGCAGCCCGAAGCTATGCACCAGCAAGAGCCAAGAGCTGAGCTGGCTGGCACCGGGCTCCTGAAGAGAGAAATCCTGCACCCGCAGCCCAGCGCCCTCCCCTCCCCGCGCACCCCAGGCTCACCCTCCACCTTGGTCTCAGCGTTCTCCTGATGCTTCTCTTCCGTGTTTTGGGTCTCCCTTGGCTCCAGCTGATCTGTTCTCTCCGGGAGGGGCAGCTCCTGCTTATCACCTGTGGACAGACAAACGGATCGGCAGACGTTTGCAGTCAGTAAGGATGCTCCAGCAGCAGATGTTCTCGAAGATGACTCCACGCCGGTGTTGTCCCTGCCTGCCTGAGCCGGCGCAGTTTATATTCAACCCAACGACTGCGAGGGAAGTAATAAAAAAAAAATATTTAACAATCTTATAGAGTGGTGGCAGCCAGCCAGCACTAACTACCTCGGCCAATTAAAATGCAAGAACAGTTCTAACTGGCTTTTAGATGGGCACTTAGCAATGTGTTACCTGTCAAGATCTCCTGGCTCCGTGTCCCCAGCGATTCGGAGACGCACAGGAACAGCACGGCACCTGACATTTAGTAGGCTAGCAAACAACTGTTTGACAGATATTACAGTAGCTGTCAAAGCCACCAGATTCCTCCTCTTTCCTCAACAGCTGCTGAAGGGGTTGTGCACACTCACATGCTAATCTTGTGAAATTAAAACGAAATGCTGGGATCTAGGTAAGCATAAACAAATTGCACTGCCTCCAGAGGGGGTTAACAGACCAAGAGGAGGAGAGTTTGCTCAGATGAGCTGCTGTGGATGGAGCTTACCAGGGTCAGCTTCCTTTTCCACAGACTTCATGGCCTCCTCTGCTTTCCTGGGGAGCTGGAGCTTTGCTTTCTCCCTGTCACCTGCAGCCTCAGCTTTCTTCTCACCGTCCGGCATGGCAGCTTGTGCCTTGGCTTCCACCACTGGTTTGTCTGGCTCCAGCTCTTTGTATGGCAGCCTGCCATCCTGCTGCACCAGCACCTCCAGCACGTTCTTTGGATTCTTAGCGGGCTCGTCAGTCCCTCCCCACAGTTGGTTCTCAGCAATCACTTCCTTCCCCTGTTTCGGGCCAAGTGCCTCTTTCTGGGGATTCGCTGGGGCTGGCTCCTCCAGCAGACCGTTGGCTCCCCCAGGCGCAGGCTTCTTCTCCTCGGATTCCTCCCGTTCCCGGCCCATGTCCACGACCACTTGGTCATGTGGGACGGGCGGCTCGTGGCGGTGGGCTTCCCCCACGGGCAGGGCAATCCCTAGGGTGGGTCATAGAGAAGAACACAGACTTGTTGGAGAGGGTCCAGAGGAGACCCCAAACATAATCTGAAGGCTGGAACCCCTCTCCTATGAGGAAAGGTTGACAAACTTGGGGTCATTCAGCCCAGAGACGAAAAGGCTCCAAGAAGACCTTCTTGTGGCCTTTCAGTACTTAAAGGGGCTGTTGAGAAAGGTGGGGACAGACATTTTAGCAGGGCCTGTTGTGACAGGACATGGGGAGATGGTTTTAAAAGTAAAAGAGGGGGATTTGAACTAGAGAGAAGGAAGAAATTTTTCACAGTGAGGATGCTGAGACACTGGCCCAGGTTGCCCAGAGAGGTGGTACATATCCCATCCCTGGAACTATTTTGGGTTAAGTTGGATGGGACTCTGAGTAATCTGTTGTAGTTGAAGGTGGCCCTGATGACTGCAGGGGCTTGGACTAGATAACTTAGAACAGCTCAACCCAAACCATTCTCTGACAGAGAGGGAATTGGGGGCCTGAGACTGATGGGAGCAAGGAGCAGGCAGCAGGTTCACAGTATGCCCAGCACTCTGCTCTTTTTCAGCCCTGCTTTTCCTTCCTTGTCAGGGGGCTGCATTCCTAATGAGCCTTGAGAGCACCAAACGCTAAATTGCCTTCAGTCCATGAGGTAACAAGCAGAGGTCTTCATCTGAACCAGCCCTCCCAGCTCCAAAGCTGGCATCCTTTCCCCAGGTTCCCCCTTACCTTGATCGGGACGGTCAAGCTGCACTTTCTCCTCTGGTTTTCCTCTCTCCTCCTCTCTCTTGGGTACCTCCATGGGGACCTTAATTTGCGGCTGCTCCATCTCCTTCTCCTCCAGCAGCTTGGGTTTATCACGGTCATCCTCTGCCTCCTCCACTGCCGGCTTCTGGTCTGCAAAGGCAGGATGGTTAATTGCAGGAGGTTACGCATGGCTGCACCATTGCTCCGCCGGCAGGATCAAGGCAATCGCTTTGTCTGCCACAACCTCCTTTACCAACGCAAGCCCAGCAGTTATTTCCCCTCCAGCCTCACCACGGAACGGATGGGGCTTTTGTTCCAGGGTCTTCTGTTTGTTTTCCCTACAGTGGCTTTTTATGGACCTTTTTTTAAGGCAGAGAAGCCCAGGCTAGGCAGCGAGGCAGGGCTGGGATGGAGCTGGCTGCCGCTGCGAGCCCATGCCGGCAGATGGTAGCATCCTCCCGGTTCCCTGCACTGGACCCCCCTGAGCATCAGCAGAAACTGAGGTGGGGTCCAACTGCAGCCCCCTCATCGCTCCCTCGTGTTGTCTGTGTGCTGCAAAGTGGCTCGAACCCCCTTTTATTTATTTTCTGTTCTCCTTTCTGTGCTTTGAACATTGCAAAGAGGACAGACAGGAGGGTGGAGAGCTGCATGACCCTGCAGGAGGCAGGAAGGATTAAACAGGCATTAGGGGAAACTCCCAAGGGAGACAGGGGACTCCCCCATCTCTCCTCCAAAGAGATTCTGGAAAACACATTCCAGTCAGAGGAGTTACAAGGTTCAGCACTGGAGTAACCACGTGGAATTCGTGGCCCATCCCACAGGATGGGAACGGTCCCTTCCGACCCCAGGGTGGCAGAAGACAACCCACGCAGCTCAAACAGGGAGTGAACTCTTCCTTAGAAGAGCAGTAGAGGAGGAAATCTAATTGTTTCCCAGCACTGAAGTTGTTGTGCAGGGTTTTTTTTTTCCCCACCCAACAAACTCTGAAGAGGAAAAAAAAAGACAAAACAACAACAACAAAACAAAAAACAAAAAACCCCAAACCAACCAACCACAGACACACAAAACACACAAAACCCAAAAAAACCCACCAACAAACCACCATCAAAACCACTATCTTCTGTAACCAAAAAAAAAAAAAAAAATTCCAACTCTTCCCCCCATCTGCCCTCCCCCACACAACTTCCTTTGGGGAATTAATTCTATAAACATCTTTCAATTTTCTCCTCCCCCTCCGCAGGGCTGGTGTGATTTATTACAAGATGAACTCATGGGAAAGAAGAAATTGCCACAACTTCAGCTGCGTGGGCCTTACCCAAGATGGGGGAGGGGGCTGGGAAACAACAACAAAATAAGTACAAAATCCTGGCCCAGAGGGATCCATGCTAGAAGGACAAGAAACCTGCACTCCAGAGATCCCAGTTGAAGGGATGTGTGCTGGAGCTGGTTGGCTTTCCAAGTTTCTTTGGTTGGGGAATGATGGTGGGAGGGGAAAAGGCCTCAGATTTTCTGAGAAATTCGAGTCTAGTACCCAAGGGTCCCTCCTTCCATTGAGGGACTTCCCAGGGTCAGCAAGTCAGGGCAGGACACTCCTTCTTTCAGAGGGAGAAGGAAATTAAAAAAAAAAAAAAAAAAAAAGGGCTGCAGGAACCAGTGCCCAGCCCTGGATGGGGGCCCTGGGAAGCATGAGGCTGAGGCCGGAGAGGGGAGTGCTTGACATGGCTGAGGATGTTCCCAGCTAAATCCTGGCCTCACAGCAAAAAATTATTTACTGTATTGGAGGAAAAGTTTGTCACTAATTGCTCCATGAAGGCGGGAGGTAGCTGTACTTGGAGGAGACTGCAGCACATCTGAAGCCAGAGGATCCAGAGAACGGCAACGTGGGCAGAGCAGTTCCCACGGCAGAAGGGAAGGATGACCCAGAAGGGAAGGACCCAAGGCAGCCGTGCAGTGAGATGATGATCAAGAAGGGAAATAAAAAGGCAGAGGGGGAGAAGCTTTCCATGCAGATGGGAAATGGAGGAGTTAAAACCAGAACTACCACAGCAAGCTTTAGCCAGAGGAGCCTGCAGCAGGTGAAACCCCCCAGGACACAAGTAAGGGGCTGGTGAAGGCCCCACTGCTGGGAGAAGCATCAATCATAAATCCAGCAGCTGAGGCATGCGCTGCAAACAATGCAAGGGAAGACCAAAACACAAACAAAACACAACAAGAAAAAAGTCTCCACGCCATAATAAGACAAAGTTGCCTCTGAGCCGTCGTTTGCTCAGCAGGAAACAAAATTAAGTTCATCATCAGGGCGTGAATTAACGACCTCTCAGGCTGCATGGAAATTTGTAAGGGGCTGTATGTGGTTTGCAGAGCAGAGCCTTGCTCAGGATGTGTAATAATCGCTCGAGCTGTCTAGTCGCCCTCCAGGTCCCTTCGGAGAGCGTTACAGTAATGCTGCGCCTCTTAATGTTTTATGAGCGGCGTTGGACTTTACAGGCAAGGGCTGCGAGGTTGTAAAAGCTTTTTGGCTGACGACAAGAGGACCTTGGGTGTTAGGCAGCACCAGGGAGCAGGGAGGGGGATGTTGGCTTTGCCTCGACGGGTCCCTGCCGAGCAGCCCCAGCTTGCGAGGCTCAGCAGCAGCTCCGCTCGCACTCCGTGCAGGGCGGCGGAGGGAAGCCAGAGCTTGCTGCAGCTGATTTGTGTGTGTGTGCCTGCGTGCGCGCGCCTGTGTGTTGTGGTTTGCCAACAGCCTCTCCAAGCTGCAATAAAATTTCATGATTAGNCCCTCCACCTCCAGCTCCCCGCTCCTGGTTTGGATAGCAGCAGTGGTCCCAGAAAGGCACTAAATCCCTCCTCACACGGTTTTCCTATCGTTCTTGCCCACCACAGCAATCGCTGTAGCCAAACGCTGCATTCACACGCCCTGCTCTTGGGCCAAGGCAGCAAGACAGGTCCTGCTATGTTCTCCCCAACACTGCACCAAGGGAGATACAGCAAAGTGGACAGTGCAGGGAGCTCAGAGACATAGCACCCTCTCTAACACTGAGCAGCGCTCAATGCATCATCCCACAGCTGACAAGAAACACAGGATCAGGATCCAGCTCCAAACTCACTTAAATGGTTTCAGCACAGCGAAATGGAACAAGATCCATGAGCTTGTGATAAGGAAAACGAAGCAGAAGGATGGGGGCAAACAGTTGCCCTCGAACGTGCCAAGCAGGGACAAGCTGTCCCCGGGGAAGCCCCGTGCAGCACAACCCCCCCAACCCCGGGCCCAGCTGTGTCTCCAGGACTGGTCCCCCACCACTGCCCGAAACGGTGACAGATTTCACAAGGTTATCGAATGGCATCACTGAAATTAGTTCACAGTTGTCTCCTGACGCACCAGCAGTAAAAACGAACCCAAATTACAAGAGGCTGATAGTTCCTTTTCTGTGTCACAGGCACTATTAAAAGCTCGCTCGCACAAAGCACCAGGGAGAGCTGCAGCAGAGTCAAGCTGTTCCTGCCGCGATTAGGAGCCGTGGATAATCCACGTCTCACACATGTTCGGGGCTGCTCTGGCTAATAACACTGGCAGGGGACACAGCCTGTGGGCCGGCAGGTCTCCTTTTTGGGGGGCAAACATTCAGGGGCGGAGGAGCCGCTGGCATCGTGCCCCGCAGCCAGTCAAGAAGCCAACCGCGGAGCTAAGTTTCACCCGAGCCTGTGTAACGCAGACCATGAGACCCAGGACAACAGAGGTAACACAGACCACAACACCCAGGAGGACACATGTTGGATGGGTGGAGAAAGGGTCTCCAGTGCCTGGGCTGCCCAGAGCAGCGGGGAAAGGGTGATCTTGCACAAGGAGAGTGAATCAGGTCTTTGTTACCCCACATTGCACAACACCAGGGAGAGAAAAAAAAGCAGCAGCAACCATCAAGTAAGGAGCTGAAAAATATTACAAAATCTTAATCCACCCCATGAGACCCTCTAGGGTGCTTTCAAATACAGAGAGAAATTGCCTAATTAGCTTTTTTTTTTTTTCCCTTCCCCTTATTTTTTTTTTTTAACTGGATAATTGCCTTCATGAGCTTTCACAGGCAGCTTAGCAACCTTTTAACGTCCGCGCGCACGCCGCGTGGAGCGGCAGAACGCTTCTGAAAGGGGTTTTATACCTTTCCAGAAGAGCTGCTGACAGTAAACCTCAAGCAATACAGGCAGGGGCTGTAATGGGCACTTGGGTGTCGTTAGTAAAAACACTATTCAGAGTTCGCTGGTCAATACGTGTGCACATAAAAGGGCAATGTTCTAATATTCATAATCCCAGGGCCCACAGGGCAGGGTTTTAATGAAAGTCTGTACAGTTCTGGTCTCCGAAACATCAAAGAGGCCAATAAAACTCCTCTCACATGCTGACAGGCAAAAGTCAGACGGTGAAGGCAGGGCTGGGAAAAGGTCCGGTGTACACCCCCACTCACCCTAAGTCTGCCTTGGCCAGGCAGCTCCCAGCTAGGGGGAAAAAAGGGGGCATGGAGACTTCCTCTGCCCAGGGAAGTGGCTGAGTATCCAGTGCCGGTGCCCAGGGAGAAGCTGCGTGCTCCTGCTAAAGCCCCGTGCGAGGAATACGAACCAGATGTGCCCTCACCCAGGTGATGTGGGGCAGCCCGCATCCTGTGCACCCCTCCAATGACAGGATGCAGCTGCTGTGGTGTTTTCCAGGCTGCAGGCTCCTGCCTCTGCAAAACAAGCTGGGCGAGGGTGAGGGGGGAGACAGGCTGGGGGAAGAAGGGCACTATTTAACGCCTCTCATTGCTAGTCAAGGCAACATCCTGCGCAGGCACAGGGAGGCACAGATCCAAGGTTCACAGCAGCAGCTCTGCCAGGACAACCTCACATCCACCAGCCGCTGTGCGGGGTCACAAGAGCACCAAATCCCAGCATGATGGGGGTTAGAAGGGACCTCTGGAGATCATCCAGTCCAACCTCCTACTAAAGCAGTCACCCAGAGCAGGTTGCCCAGGATTGCACACAGGTGGGTTTGGAATTTCTCCAGAGAAAGAGACTCCATTACCTCTCTGGACAGCTTGCTCCAGAGCTCCAGTACCCTCACAGGAAATAAGTTTTTCCTCATATTCAGATGGAATCCCCTAGTGCCTCTTGCCCCTTCTCCTGTTGCTGGGCACCACTACAAAGAGTCTGTCCCTATTCTCTTCACCCTTTAGCTATTGATCAGATGAGATCCCTTCATCTCATCTTCTCCAAGCTAAGCAGTCCCAGGTCGCTCAGCCTTTCCTCACTGGAGAGATGCTCCAGCCCCCTCAACATCATTATAGCCTCTGTCAGACTCTCTCCAATGATTTCCTGTCTCTTGAACTGGGCAGTCCCAGAACTGGATACAATACTCCAGATATAGCCTCACTGGGGCAGAGCTGAGGAGAGGAAAACCTCCCTTGACCTGCTGGACACACTCTTCCTAATGCACCCTAAGAGGAAGTCTTTGTCCCACTTCCTCTGCCCAGCTCCATCTTGCTGCCCTCTCCCAGGGAATGGAGCATCCAGGCCAGGCTCTACTCCCCAGAAGAGCACCAGTAGCCTCCTGCTACAAAAGGGACCATGCTGGACCTGGTGGGCAGCTGAGCTTTTCCTGGGCAGATACTGTGAGGAGCTGCACAGCTCCTCCTTGGGAAGTTTACAAACCAAGAGCAGTAAAGCAGCCTTCCTCCCAGGCAGGATTGTTTCACCCAGCAGCAAGTACCAGGCAATAAGGGCTAATGCTGACAAGCTGCAGGCACACACAGTGGGTACAGGAGGGAGACCGAGGAGTCACTGTGCCAGGCAATGATTAGAGGCAGGCATCCTGCTCTGCCACCCTGGTTCAAGCCGAGAAGAAGCAGAGAAGTGATGCAGCAAACTCCATCGGACACCATCTTTTATGGGACTGTTTTATTTTCCCAGTCACAGGAACACGTGTCATTAGCAACTCTTCCTGAAAGGAGCAGCTGTTCTTTGGCCATTACTGCTCCAAAATTAACCAAGATGGAAGAATTCAATTGCATCCCTACTCCTAGCCCTGCTGAGTGTGCTTGATGAAGGGATCGACAGCATCTTTTGCTGGGAGTTCACGGGCATCCCAGTGCCTGAGAAGGGTGAACCCACGAGCACAAATGCTTAAAACCCCACACCACTGCCAGGGATGGAGCAACCCCAGAGTGAATGTTATCAACGGCAGCACCAGTGTCTTGGAGACACTCAAAGCTGCTCGGCAGGAACACGGCCAGCAGGGAGGATAATCTCCAGAAGAGACAGCCCTTTTCTCCCTTCCGTTCCCAGTCTCTGTGAGGATATTTCAAGGCCCCAAAAGAAAAGGGGAAAAAAGAAAAAGAAAAAAAAAAAAAGAAAAAGAAAAAAAAAAAGGACACGAGCAGAACCAAAGAGAAATAAAATAAAGGAACAGGACACACAGGCAGAGATGAGGGGCAGTGCCGGGTCAGGCGACACCTGCTAGAGATGGCCTTGCCCGGAGAGCCTGCAGCTGGGGAAGGGAGGGATCGGCCATAATTCCATCAACAGCCACAGTAAACAAATAATAAATAAGGAGAACCAGTAAACAAAGCTGGGGCATAATCACAGGCTTTGTCAGAGCTAAAATCCAATCCGAATTTATATCCTCGCAAGCAAAAAGTCAGCGTCCATAAATTTACATACCTTGGAGGGCAATGAATGGCTTCTTATTGGGAAGGCAGACAATGCACTGGCAGAGATGGTGAAAGCAGCCCTGTTTGGCCACTCACACCCCTCATACAGGTGGCCAGCGTGCAGTCAGCACTGGGCTGTGCTGACAGAGCTATGTTTATCACCCTGAATGAGAAGAACTCAGTCCCATACTTACAGGGGACCACAGCAGCACATCCTACCTTTCTTTTCCCTTCCTAAAAGAGTAACTCCCACAAATTACCTCCAGAGGTGCACCAGGCTTTTCCAGGGGCAAAGCCACAGCCTTATTTGTCTTCCTTGGGAAGATAAACACCCCCTTTCCTTGGGAAAAGTCTCCAGGAAGCTGCAGAGATGCTCAGAGTTGCCTGGAAATGACTCTGCTTCCACCACACTTTTTAAAATAATTTTTTTTTTTTTTTTCTTCCAAGAGGTGGAGCTGGGAGCAGGGTTGGGAAGCACAACTCAAGCAGACACATACCTGGGATTTTGACAGAATCCTGGTCAATTCTGTTCTCCTCTTGGTCCAGGTGCTCCAAGTCCACCATATCTGTCTTGACAGGGGTGTCCTCTGTTGCAGACAGGGTGGTGTATGTACTGATAACCAGAATTCCCAGGCCAATCCACAGGATCATCTGCACAACATGCCAGAGCTCCAGTTAGCACAGCAAAACAAGCAGGACTGCTCTGTGGAGCATTCTTCATGCAAACAGTGTCTCCAAACCATTCAAAGCTCAGTGCAACCACACAAGTCAGCGAGAGGCAGAAGAGAGAAATTTAAGAGGAAAAAAAAAAAAAAAAAAAAGAACAACCAGTAGCTTTTGGTTGAGATTTGTGTTTGGATGTAGACAAACCGATGAGTTTCAGAGCCTGGAAGCTGTTGAAAAGGCAACTCCTGTATCAGAAGGGCTCAAAAGAGAGTGGACAGGATGTAAAGATAGTAAAATGCATGTGGCAAACATGAGTCCAGCTGCAAAGACTCATTTCCAGCAACTAGAACACCATGAAATCAGGCCTGGTCAAGAACAGAGGTGTCTGACTTGTTCACAGCCTAGAAAGGTTTCTGGGGACTTGTTTAAAAAACAAACCAAAACAAAAAAACCCCACCACAACACCAAACAAACAAACAAACAAAAAAACCCACCCACCACCACAAACAAACCAAAACAAAACCTTATCTTATTTTTGCTTTCAAAAAGTATCTACAGACAAGATCTGGCAGCCAGTGTTCAAGAAACTGATAAGGAATAACTCACTGATCTCCAGAAAGCTGGGACCAAAGAGACTGAAAAAATAGAGAGACAGAATCTGGGGGAAGGGTTTCATGAATTTCTCTTAGTTCAGAAGTGGCCACAACAAAGAACATTTCTGCTGCTTGTTCTCTCGTGATGAAGTGCTCGAAAAGGATCTAATTCCACACGAGCCCTAAGAAAAGATTAAAAAAAAAAACAACCCAACTTTCTGCACAAACCCAAAATATCTCTGAGAGCACCAACAATTCACAGGGTAACTCGAGAAGGAGAAGCAAGGTGATGTGCAGCAGCACCAGGGGGAGAGGAACGTCTGTTGTGCTCAGTGCCAGGACTGCCAAACGCCTGCCTGCTCCTGCAGACAAGAGCAGAACCAGCTCCAAGAGCTGAGCGGGTGGACTGCTGGCCGACAATGCTGGCTGGGGAGATCTAATTAAACTCTAATATATTATTTTTACCCAGTTAATCATTGCAATTGTCACAGCAAGAGCTTCCTGTGGAACCTGGTTTGCATGTCAATGCATCAACAAAGCAGTGAAGGATGGGCAGGAGAAAGCCAGCAAGAGTTTGTGCTGCAGGAAGCTGGGAAAGCAGCAGCACCCTCCGCTAGGAACCTGCCTCTCCCCACGAACTCCTCACAGGCTATGGAAGCAACAGGAACTATCAGACGCAAACCAGAAAACACCTCTGCAGTGCTGGGAAGCTGAATGCATCCAACAAATTGGTATTTATGATGCATCAATTCCCTCCTCTCTGTGCTAAAGTACATTCTACTCTCCCAAACGCTAGGATCTGGCTTATTCTGCAGCTCCACAGCCAGCAGCAAAAGATCCAAGAGGATGCTGCAAACCGCATCTCCTCTTTGCACCTCACAGTTACCCAACATGATGCTCAGAACTTGCAGGCAGCACCCTGCTGCTTCTCCTCCACTTTTGCCAGTCCCCACTCCTGCTGCAGGTGTGTTTGCTGGTGGGGAAGAGGCCACCACCTCTTCTACCACGTGCCTACCAAGAAAACTCACTCTGTGCGCTACAAGAAGCGGCTGGACCAAAGTCTCAGTCTACAAAGGAAACCTGCTGCTTTGGTACATGATCTTGCTGCTTTCCAGCATAAACCAGACAAGCTGCCTTGGCCCCTTCTGAGGGCAGTGCAACTCCCAGAGTACTGGTGATGCTGGCTTGAGCTGTGATATCAGCTCATGAGAGGAAAACATCCCATGAGACTCAGCCTCTTCCCCCCTCAAATCCTTACCCTGTGGCGTTTACATCACGAGTCACAAAAAGCACAACAAAAGGACACAGCTCAGTGTGAGGGAAAGCAGGAAGGGCCACAGGGGAGCACTGCTACAACTGGAAGCTGCCAGAGGGAAAAAAGTGAAAATAAAAGGGAGAAGTGAAATTGAGAGGAGAAGTTAAACCACTGGCATCCCCAGGAGAGAGAGAAGAGGCTGATACTTTCCTCTCCTTCCTCATGCTGAGAAGAGATGGCCCCAAAATACAGGCAAGTGTGTTCAGAGCCTTGGGCTTGGGAGACCCTGTCCCCAGCACAGCTCTGCACACAGACAGACATCTTCAGGGGGAAAATGGCTGGTGGGACCCAAAGCAGCTCCGGGCAAGGGGCAAGCAGTATGGTCAGGGAGCAGAGGCCAGACCCTAGAGACGTTGCAAAGGAAACAAGTAAAATCTGCTCTCTGCCTTGCCGTGTGGGTGCACAAAGAGCAGATATCCTGCCACCCGGCACGGGCCAAGAGCAGAGTCAGCAGGTCCCTCTGCTGCTGCCCTCGGCTTGGAGCTCAGCCACTTCCTCCCCTCACACAATCTACAGCCCCAGCAGAAATGCATTTGGAGACTAGAAGGTTGTTCTGGCATCTTCCAGAAACAACAGCAGAGAGGAAGAACGTTTCCATAAAGAGGATCTATTCTGGTGCCACAGGAACTAGGAGCAACGTGGGAGAGAAGGCAACTGTAGGAAATGGCTAAAATGACAAAATGTTTTTAAAGGATTTTTGTTGTTTCTGAGCTTAGTGGGGAACCACAGGCTTGGCTGTGTTAGATTCAAACCCCTTTGATTGTTTTACATTTGGAGTTCATCTGTGAGCTCCCCAGAGCAGCAGGTATGGGCACACACGCGGCAGCCCACAAACAGTCCATGGGCTGGGCTGTCAGGGAACCAGAAGCTGCCCCTCACCTTCAGCTCCCTGCTGCCTTCCTCACCTACCCCAGCAGCAACTGCACACCAAAATAAAATGATCCACAATTTGCCTTAATTCCATGGATACTTCTGACATGGAAAATCAGACAGTCTGTACTCAAGGGGCCATAAAGGCTGATCTGGCAATGGAGAAAGAAGGAACCTGAGGGTGCAAGGACCTGGTGGCTTGAGGAACCAAACACAGGTGGAGGAACCACCTATCCACAATGCATCCAGTTGAAGAGTTGAGAATCATAGAATGGTTTGGGTTAGAAGGGACCTTGAAAGGTCGTTTAGTCCAATCACGTGAGATGAGCAGGGAAAGGGACAGTGCTGCCAAGAAGTTATAAGACAGTGTCTTGTCCCACAGGAACCACCTACTCCATATTGCTGAAAAGCAAATCCAGTGAGAGCAGAGACCCTCTGCAGAAGCACCTCTCAATTTGGAAGCAGGCAGAGGACATGCAAACCCCGCTGGCTGCAGCCTCTTCCATCATCAGGCAGGTCAGCAAGGCAAGGACCCGTCTCCTGAGAGGAGGTCTCTGAGCACAGACGGGAACCCAGGAGAGGAAGTTTACGCAGCCGTTTCCTCCGCCGGTCACTCTCCCTCGGCCGTCCTTCCTCCCAGAAGATAACCTGAACTTTGTACACGAGTGTCCTGAGCTCAGACCATCTCCTCTAACCACGCCTGAGCCACCAGTGGGGAGCAAAAGCAGTGCATTCGTGGGGAGTGACGACATCCTGCAAAGCGTGGCTGTTTTGGACAGAGAGCATTTGGAAGGACAGAGTCATGGTGAAGGAATGCAGAGCCCCGGTCACTGCCGGCTTCCTCTGTTGCGCCGTGACACACACTGTGCCACCAAAAGCGCCTGCGGTGAGGGGTGCTGGCTGCCCTGCTACCAGGGGAGGGCAGAGGGGAATCTCTTTTTCCATCCACACAGGAGCAAGATTGAGAGGTCATTTCCTGACCTCGAGCAGCCACTCCGCAGCTCCTCTTCCCCAACTGGGACAAGAGCAACTCCAGCCTCCCTAGGAGGGGCCTCTCGGACAGGCTTGTGTCAACACTGGGAAGCCAACACCTTCCTGTTAGAAGTTAAACACTCTGTTTACAGACCTTAACCTGACCTTCAGCAGCACTCTGCCAAACCTCACTCTGTTGCTCGGATCAAGAATCCCAGAGGGCAGCAGGACACAAACCTGCACCTTTACAGGAACACACTTCAGGCTTAACCACAAGAAAGGGGATGGTCTCCACAGCTCATCTGCAGTGCTGCATGCCTGTCTTCAAGCTTTTTAACTGCTCTGTTACCTGATTGTCTTTCCAACCTGGCAAGCCTTTCAAAACCCAGCCACAGAAGGCCAGAAGCCCAGCATGGTGGGGGTTGTGAGGGACTTCTGGAGATCATCCAGTCCAACATCCCCTGCTCAAGCAGGGTCACCCACAGCAGGTTGCCCAGGATCATGATGTCTAGGCAGATTTGGAATTTCTCCAGACAAGAAGACCTGACAGCATCTCTGAGCACTCTGCTCCAGGGCTCCAGCACCCTCACAGCAAAGAAGTTTCTCCTGATATTCAGATGGAACCTCGTGGATTGCCTCTTGTCCTGTCTCTGGGTGCTACCTGAAAGGGTCTGGCCCCATCCTCTTGACCTTTGTCCTTTAGCTATGGATCAGCATTGAGAAGATCCCCACTCAGTCTTCTCTTCTGTAGGCTAAACAGTCCCAGGTCTTCTCAACCTTTCCTCATATGAGATGCTCCAGTCCTCACCATCTTCATAGAACCCACCCAAGTTCAAGCTGCTGTCCCCAGCCCCAACTCAGCAGAAGTCACCAGTGCTCCTTACTGGCCAGCAAACATCTGAGACTGCCCTTTGGAACCATCTTCACTACTTTTGATGCAGTTTTCCCATTTGCAGCCTCAGCTTGCACCATCTTCCCAGCTCAGTAAATCCAAACCTCCTACCTCACTAACCCCATAAACTGCCCACAAAAGGCCTTTGCAGGATGTCAGAGGTGGCCCTGTAAAAGTAGCCAGTTCTTCAGCAGCACTGCAGGAGTCAAGGTAATTCAGGCAAGAGGAAGAGCTGGAGCTGAGAAGGTCTGCTGCTTTGGAAGAAAACTAAGGATGATGGAGGGAGGGAGAACATTGTTTAGACAGGGAGAAGAAGGGAGGGACAATTCTGCCCAGGGCTGGCTTCTTCTCCCCCTTGACTGCCACTCTTCACAGAAGCATGTTTTGATGGAGTGGAGTGCCTGATCAAAGAAAAGCAGGAATGAAGGAGGAGACCAAAGAAGGAGCTTCGGGGAAAGAATAAATGAGTCTTTGCAGAAAACCTGGAGGAATGAAGAGAGGGTGGGCCCCAAATTCAGCTCCAGCGTGGAGGTGGGGAGGTGCTGTTCTACAGGCAGGTGTGCCCTCGCTGCAGCACTTCAGAGCATCGGTCACAGCAGGTATGCAAACCTGACAGGCAATGGATCATTCAAGAGAAGGCTGGACAGCTTGCTACCAGCCCCTTGAAACACCAGGGTAACCTGGGGGCTGATGCTTTAGATAAGCCCTTCTTCCTTTGTGGGGATTTTGGTGGGACAAATATCTTCACCAGCTTGTGACCAGCATTTCAGGTCAAGCATTGTGAGGGCCCCAATGTTCAACTCCAGGGCAGCTGACAGTTGCCTCTGGGCAGCCAGTCCCAGAGCTCAGCACATCCTAAATGCAGTTTTGAGGCACTGCAGAGAAACATTCTGGCTCAGCCAGAATAGAGAGCAATTCTTGAAAGTGCTCTTTGTTTGGCTGAAAAATTCAGGCCTGGCATCCAGACTACTGCTTGGGGCTTCAGTAAGAGAAGCTAGGACCAAAGTGTCAGAATTCAGAGTGAAAGCTGGAAAGTTGGACTACTTCCTTATGTCAGAGAACACACAGGGAAAGGGTGTGGTGGGGGAGGGGGCAAGAAGAAAATACTGTAAAACTTCATGTATGTTTGCAAACCCACAAGTCATTAAACACAGAAAACGCCATTAGGTCTGTAGGACCCACAAAAATGTTCTCCCCCTGCTGACTCCACAATTCGATGAATAACTTATTCCCAGCCCAGCACTGTCGTGACTGGTCATGCTGGGGCAGGGCCTGCTAAAAGGCACTGGATTAAGTTATTGTTAGGGGAAAAGAAAAAAAAAAAAATCAAACAACACACAAAACATGTTCATTTCAGCCCTACAAAAAGCCCAGTATTTGCTGCAGCAGAGAAACGGAGCCCAGCAAAGAGCCACTTTGTTTCAGTCCCCGAGGAGGCCAATTCAAACTGGAGCAAGAGGCAAAACTAAACTTCTAACAGCCTCTGAACGACCTCAAGTTTTCAAAAATCAATTCCTGAAGCAACACCTCTATGTGTGTGTTCCCTTTTTTATTATTTTTTTGGTTGAAACCAGAAAGCTGAGGGTCAGCAGCAAGAACCACATCGCTGAGAAATGGTGTTTATTTTACCCAGCCCAGGCAGGTTGGGATGTAAGGCCCTGTTAAGTGTTTTATAGGTTGCCTGGATTTCCCATCCTGTGGATACAGAACCTGAAGGCAGGCTAAAAGCAGAATTTTATGCACCAAATGAATGCTTCACTTGCTGCTGGAGGGACAGAAAGAGCTGGTGTTCCAGCATGGGCCTGGCCACGCACTGGGCCAGCACCTCCTCTGCTGCTGTCTGCATGCCCATAAGCAATGCTGCTCAGAGCAGCTGACCAGAACAGCTTCCACCTGTACTGGGTGGACTAGAGTGGGAGGCTGGAGGGAGGGGCTGAACAGTTTCTCTGCTGCAGCTAAATTAACTGCATTTCCAGGCTCTGCAGAGGGCTTAGGGGGACGTCAAGCAGCATCAGCACTGACCTGTGAACAAAGAGCATTCTTGTGGATCTTCTTGTAAATAAGAGCTGGGCAGATAAAACAAATGAGGCTCCCCATCGTAGCACCTGTCAGGCCCAGGACTGTTTCCACTGGCAAAGAAGAGGAGAAGTCAGCAAAGGCCCCTTCCAGGGTTGCTAGAGCAGGGGCTCGTAGTGGCTGTCTGAGCCTCCAGGCAAATAAAAGAGCCCAGAGAAAACAGCCTTGCTCACCGTTTGGGATCATGATGCCTCCTACCATGGTTCCAAACACAACAGCCAGCGTCAGGGCTTTGAAGCGAAGCGGGGGCATGTAACCCCCTGCAGCAAAGGTGCCATCTTTTTGCTGGAAGAGAAAGGGTAGGAGAGGGAGAAAGAGTTTAGCTGCTGCATCACAACTCCACAGTTACAAAGCAATTGCCCCAGCAATCTCCAGCAGCTTTGTCTATGGTCTCACAGTGGTGAATGCTGAGGGGGGTGGGGGCAGTTAGATACGGTTGAGCAGTTTGACTACACCACACTACCTTGAGCAGTTTGAATATGCAACTGCATTTGAACCTTCAAAAGAAGAGTGATGAGGGGCAGAGTGCCAAAGCTGCTGTTTCCATCCTGCCCCAAATGTGAACCATGCAGCTGTATCCCAGTCCCTGTGCCAGTGCTGCAGCTGCCCAGCCTCAGCAAGCAGCCTTAAGGCCAAGGGCATAAGAAAGAAGCACAGCTGAGGAGGCAGAAGGGAGAGTGGTCACAGAGGCAAGAGTTCTGGCTCAGTGTCCCCCAACACCTCCAGGGGAACAGCAGGGCCACCTTATGCCACAATCAGCTCCTCTCACCTGACCGAAGACACACCAGCTAGCGGCAGAGAGGAGGATCAGTGCTGCTGGGGAGCTGCTTGATCCTGGAGGGTTTCCAGGTACCCTTCACTTCCCATCCCATTCAATCCCATCCACACCCTCCAAAAGCAGGAGGACCCAGCAAATCCTCAGGCCCTGGAGAACCAGCAGGTCCCTGCTCTCCTGGCTGCACAGATGGGAGAGGAAAGCAAAGCAACATGTTCAGAGCCCAAAGAGCAAGGAGCCAAGCCCAGGCGAGAACCAGAGCCTTCCCAAGTGCTTCCAGCGCTCACTCCTCTGCACCCGCTGGCTTTCTCCGAGCATCTTCCCCCATCCTCAGGCCCTCTCGACGTGAGAAAAGAGCCGGGGGCTTCTCACAGGCAGAAGTGGCAGGATTTCGAGCTATAAATTGCTCAAGTTTTATTTCCTGCCCTAAGAGGTTTCTATTTATGCAGATACACAAAAGCCTCAGAACATTCCCACAATCTCTTACTGTTATTTACTGAATACCATCGGCATGCTTAGTGCCGTACAATACACAGAGGAGAACACGCCACTGCCACAAGGGACTTACAGTCTAAATCAGACAGACCAACTATAGTCACAAAGACTGTCTGAAGATCTGACCCTGGGAAAGGTGAACGTGTGGGAGAGGACTCTCTTGCACCGCACGCTTCTGCACCACCCCGGCACCAACAGCCAGGGCAGGCACTGGAGGAAGGGGACATCTGAGCCCGGAGGGGAGAAGGCTGCTCAGGGGCCTAGTAACAGAGGTGGAAGGGCAAGAATAATGATAAAAGAGCAGAAACGAGCAGACACACACAGAAGCAATACGAAAAGAGGCTGGGCTAGGCTCTGAGGCCAGGAACAGAAGCTTGAGCTAAATGCATAGTTGGCCAGCAAAAGGATGCCAGCTGGAGCAGCAGGAAATAAGGAGGCTCTTCTGTTTCCAAAAGCACATTTCTCTCTCTGAGGGGGGAGAACTGCCTCAGTCTGAACTCTGTAACACTTCTGCAGCACAGCCGAAATCCCCAGTGGAGCAGAGAAGTGGCAGCCATGGGACTTGAGGAGTAGCAGAGCAATAGCTGGCTTCAGGCTGGCAACTCCAGCCCCTCTGCCCACAAAATTCTTCCACAGAGAGGACAAGACCCTCAGAGCACCAGGGACTAACCCTTCTGCAGAGCAGAGCCACAGGCCTCCTGCTGCACCATTACCACTTCAGGCACTTCTGACTTCCCTGCGAGTTGCAGGTTTGTCCCCCTGGGTAGCCCAGTACCTGCCACAGGTCAGAAACACCCAGGGGTCACCAGAGTCTAGCAGAAGCAAGGCACATTTGTAGGCCAGGTGTGCAGCCAGCTGCAGAAGCCAAAGTCAAGGCAGCCCTTCAAAAAGCACATTTCAAAGGCAGCCAGCTGCCCCTGGCCACACGAGAGGATCTTACCTGCTGCTCAAAGAGAAGGGTGTTCAGCGCCTGTCTGCACGGGAGAATCATCATGGGAAACCCCACAGCTACGGACATCATGAAGCCCACTCGAATCATCTCTGTCACCAGGTTGGAGGGGAAGTTCATCAGGACGTTCCCAGCGATGGCCTCAGTGTAGCTCACATAGCCAAAGAAGCCCACCTGCCCGGCAGGAGCAGAGCTGATTGACTCCAAATCACATTTTCACATCTGTTCTTTACAAAAGGGTGGAGGGCAGCAACCTCCCATGAAACTGGCACCAGCCAGCCAAGAAAGAAGGGAGTGTGGGGCCACCTCCACAGACAACCTGCCAGCAAGCCCAGCTGCAGCCCTCCTAAAAGCTGACACAAGCAGTTAACAAACAGTGGAACCTTCCTGACATCAGAGGCAAGTTTCTCACCAAATACAGGGAGGGGCTCTGCAGCAAGGGAATGCTGCCACTGCCCATGGCACAGAGCTGCCACATTATGCTTGCTGCTAGGCACAGGGATTGGCCTCTTCCAACAGCCTAGCTCACAGGGCAAGGCTCTCCTCAGAAATTATTAACTTGGGTTTTATTAACTGTCACTTTATGAGGCATAACTTCCTTCACATCTTTCCAATTGCAGCAGCTCTCCTAAACTCTGGGCAGCATCTCCAGCTCTGGGCTAAGCCCTAGAAGGCAGGCACATGGAAGAGCTGGGACTCCACTCTGCCTCTACCCAAAGAAATGTGCCATGCTGAAAATCTGAACCCTCTAAACACCTCTTGCATTGCCTTGTTCATCATCTCCCATCTCATTCTGCTTTCAGCAAACTAAGTCATTATCTTTCAGAATAAATACAGATAAGCAGGAACCAGCCCAAACTGAAGATAAATCATTATCCCTGTTGCCCCTTCAGAGCATGACTTCTGGCAAGGAAAGAGAAGGGGAAGTTTCTTACCGTGATGTAAAAAGTGGTGACCACGTTTAGGGAAGAAGCAAATATGGAGCTCATGATTTTAACAGATGGCTCATCCAAGCTATCATAGGTAGGCAAGACCTGACTGTAGAAAAAGGTGAATTATTTAACAAAACCTTCTGCAGAGAGAAGAAAAAAAAAAAAAACACCAAACCACTCCAGCATGTTCTCTGCCTCAGCCCAGCAGCAAAGAATCCCTGACACTTTCCCCCTATGGAGCATAAACACTCGCTGCTATTCCACAATTTAGATTGCTAATGCCAAGAGATTTCAGAACACTCATAACTTTTAAGTGTTGCAAAAATATTCCTGCTCTCCCCACCCCACCACGTGGAGCTAAACCTGTGATGTAAACATTTTGGTTCAAATAAAAAAAAAAAAAAAAAGTGTTGCAAAATGAATGACCGTTTGTTCCAGCGAAACACCAGTGGCACCAGGCCAGGGCAGAGCATTGCAGATTATTGTTCTTGGAGCTCTTCTGTGCTGATAATTAAAGCAACGCAGTGTTTACAAGAGTAGAAGCAGGAAGAAGGTTAGAGCATCAGCACTGTCAGAAGGAAAAGTAAAACAAACAAAGCTAAACGCAAACGCCTGTCGTATTTCAGCACTGCTGCTGGAGTAGGGTTCATAGAAAAGCTGGGAGGGCCAATTACATGGGATTTGGGGTATTTACAGACTTGGAAAGCCTGTGGAATGTACTTTCTGACATCAGGTGAATATTTTAGCAACTCATTAACCTCTTGTTACTTTAACTCAAGTGGCTACATCCTGGCTTCCTGTTACTGAAGTAACTCTCAAGAGAAGAAGCCAGGGGTGTGGGGGGGAGCATCCAGTGAGATGGGAAGGGGGTATTCCCAGCTCCAGTGGGCAGAAACCCATTAGCAGAAAGTATGTCAGAGCTGAGGCCGAGCAGAAAAATCCCTAACACTTAATCCCTTAACATCAGACAGTTCTGCACAAAGGCAGCTGAGTACATGGGCTCGCAGGAACCTGTCAGGTTCTGCAAACACAGTATTGTGACAGCCATTTATTGGCAGAACAAGATCAGCTTCCTCAGCATCCCCATTTTGGATTCCTCCTTGCCCTCAACACAGTCAGCTGCTCCTGATCAACAGACTACACCCCAGACTTTGTAAGGGCAAAGGCCCAGCTAAGCATCCTAGCCCAGGAAGGAAAAAAACCAAGAGGGAGGCTCTGCAGCGTGTAGGATAGCAGAGCTAGACCAGGTTTATGTCATTGCAAGAGCAGCAGCAGCAACACAAGCAAAAATGCCACACAAAAGCCAGATGGACCCAGGCCTCCTGCAATCACCTAATGGCACTTGTTGGGTCGGTTTGGGTTTGGAGGACCTGCATAGCATCGCTCAAGCCCCCATGACACACTCCTGACCACCATCAGCTCTCAAGGCAGAGCAAGAAGAGAAGAAACAGCACAATGACTGAAAGCCAGCATAGGATCAGGGATCCTTCCCTGCCCTATCTGTTACACTGCACCTCAAAGAAAGCTCAAGCAGATGGTTCCCCCTGAGTAGAGAGCAGGTAAGTCAGCACAAGCATCGAGGGCAGCCTGAGAGATAACAGCCTTGCTTAAAAGATGGCCTGAGCTACCAGAGACTACCCATTCCTTGCTGTGGGCATCACCTCGTATGGGCACTCTGAGCACAGCACCCGCAGGGAACTGATGCTTCACAGAGGCAACAACAACATCCCAACTTTTATTGTCCCTGTGACTCCAACATTTCTGCATCCATCTGCACCAGGATGGCCACTTCTAAAAATCAGAAGTTTGCTCCTGGAAAACTCTGCTGAATCCTTTTTAATTAGAGAGTCCAGGGATTGGGTCGAGGCCACACAAGGAGGCTGCAGCAGAGGTAACCCCAAAGCCTTCACACTCCTGGCTCTCAGCTCCACAGCAAATTTCCACACTGCCCCACTGGAGAGGAATGACCTACTCTGCAACTTCAGCAACAACAGGACAGCTTTTGAAGAGCAAAGGGTATTGAACTCCCAAGCAAAGCAGAGTTGAGTTCTTCAGTGTGTTTATTTGTCCTTACTGTACATACTTACTGAAAGAAAGAGCAGTTCTGCTTTAAGTTAGAATTATTTATTGGTTACAGATTCAGAGGTTAGCAAAATTCAACCTGTCCAGCTAAGAATAATGTGCTCATAAAAACTGCCTGGGCAGGGGACTGTGTATTGCCCTGATGCTTGGGAAAAAAAGTGTAGCTTCAGGTCCAACTTGCCACGTAAATGCTGTAATGAGGCCTATATTTAGGTACGTGCAGGCTGGTCCAGACCGAACAATTTCCCTCCCTTTCCAACTCCCAGCGAAATTGTACTGGGTGCTGGGGTGGCTACTCAAAAAAAAAAAAAATTTAAAAATTGGAATGTAAAAAAAAACTCTAAAGTGTTAACAAGGTAAAGCTGTAAAAGACTCCAATTCCCTTCACCAGTTGTAATGGAGACATTAAACAGCAAGACTGGAGCATGCTCGAGTAGGAACCGAGCTGCCAAGAGAGCCGATAAGTGGAAAATGATGATTTGGATCTTGCGTGTGGGTGTAAACACAGCAGTCTGAACAAATTTTATCTGTCGCATTCATTTGCTGTTGGCATGCTACCCGTTTGCTAGAGCTACAGGGGGGGAAAGCCCAGCTCTGCCAGCCTTCCAAATGAGGATGGTCTTTTCCGTGTCCACGTTTGGATCCACACTTCTATTTAAAGCCCGTTACTGCTCCGGCCAGGCACGCATTCGCTCGCTTGCCGTTTTGGTGCAGAAGGTAATGCTGCCAGACACGAGAAAATGACCTGGTCTCATCCCTCCGTGTGCCAAAGGAAACCCTCACTGAAAGCAGGTAAGTGGAAACATGCAGACAAGCCTCCAAAGTCAACGGCTGNGGTGATGGGGGGTGGGCAGAGAGCAGCAGTCGGTGTACGCTACTCAGTGGGGGGCCCTGAGGCCACGAGGCAACACAGCCCTGCTGCCTTCCCTGGCACTAAATCATTCCCTTCCAGAAACGGGGGCAATTCATCACTTCTGCAGCTGTAGCAGAAGCAGAGTGCCTTATGCTGAGGATCTGTTTGGCCCAAACTGTTGCTCAGGTACAGTAACTCCCAAGTGAAATATAACTCCCTCCCCCACCTAGGTAACAAAAGGGTCACAACTGAAACAGACGCTGTACTTCAGTGAGCTGTAAAACGTTGTGATTAAAATAAAATAGGAAACCAGATGGTATCTATCCCTTGCAGATCCTCGTGACCCTCTGCCCTCACAAAAACTCATTGTGCACCACAACTGCCAGAGGCAGGGATGGCAGGTACTTACGACTGGCAGGCGAAAGACATGCCAAAGATGGGGATACAGCGAAAAATGCCCTCCCAGCGGGTGTAGCTCACTCGCTGCAGCCACTGCCCGCTGAAGAGGCCATGCTTGAAGGATGAAAGCACAATCTGCAGCCCGAGAGAAAGAAAAGGGGTTAAGACCCGACCCAAAACAGCTTCCTAGCGGCAGTGATACCAGTGCTGGGATAACAGACAGCCGTGCAGCAGCTCTGCAAGAAACAGCTTACGCTGCCCACCACCACCTGACCTCCATTAGTCAAACTCCCCAGCTCCCCACCCCACCTACACACTTGATTAAACCTCTCAGCAACCTCCAAGAGCCCCTTGCCACTGAGGACCCCAGGGTATATTTTAAAAGATCTATGATATTCCCTTGTTTGACAGCAACAGACATCTCAGCCTGCAGTAGGGTGAAACTGCTTCCATTTAACTGGGAGAATTATCATTCCCAGCAATTTCTTTTGAATTCTTTAAAACACCT
The DNA here is from genome assembly GCA_013396675.1 of Eubucco bourcierii. NCBI lineage: Eukaryota > Metazoa > Chordata > Aves > Piciformes > Ramphastidae > Eubucco > Eubucco bourcierii. Next base: position 285,376 of record VWZE01005575.1, on the reverse strand, counting down.
TTTTAAACCCAAATGGGAAGCAACCTTTGCCTCGGAGAAGCCTGTTAAGTGAAGAGAGAAAAAGGTTCCTGTAACAGGACCCCACCTGCACACTGCTACTCCAGAGCCACTCAACAACACCAGTTCACCAAAGACAGGAATAAGCTTCAGGAAGACAGGGAGGGAGCAAGGCACTCAGGCGAGGCCAGGGAGCTCTTTTGCCATTGACAGTGAAACTGGCAGGCATTGGGTTGCACAGGAAACAGAAGGTAAATATGTCTGAATGCCTGTTTATAATATCGCCTGAATGAGGGTTTTCTAATCCCCAGAGATTATGTTTTAGCTCAGCCAACTCTCATGAAATGTTGTGGTTTTCTTAAAGGCACAGCTCCTGGAACAGAGCACTTCTGTAAAATACTCATGTACAGCTCCCAGCCTCCTTCAGAGGCATGACCCAGCACAACCTACTGAAAAAAAAAAAAAAGTTAAGTGGAAAGAATTTCCACACCTCCCTCCTTCTTCCTCTCCTCTCAGCTCTCTCAGTCCTGAAATCTGGGAGAGACAGGGCTGGGGCTCCACCAGCAAACCACATGAGCATCTGTGAGGTGAAACTTACAATCATTAAAAGGCAAGTGCAAGTCTCCACCTCTCAGGAAATGGTGCTACACAACGGGGCTTGGCCAAGCCAAACAGCTTTAGGTAATGCTCGGCTTAGCCTGCTGAATCTAAATGGTCCAGAATCCATTCACCTCAGGGAAGAAAAACTTCTCTAGAAATATCTAAGGACACCGTGTACTGGACCTCAGACATTGTGAAGCTTTCAGTGCTGAAGAAATCCAAGTGCTGGTGTCTAACAAAACTACTTGCAGGCTGAAAGGCATTAACCAGCAGCTGCAGAATAGCAGGCAAAGCACACACTGGAGTTCTGAACAAGAGATGCTTCCCCTGCAGATTAGAGGCATTGAGGATTTCAAGGCAAAACACCAACACATGCTGAAAGCCCTCTTCACCACATCTTCCATCCTTTGATTCAAAGTTCAGAGCTCTAAATTGTAAGATACCAACAAGCAGCATAAGCCATAAGCTGATTGGTGGCTTATTACTCTTTGTGCTACCTCGGTCCCTAGCTCTGAAACAGCTTCACAGACCCACTGGCCAGGTCCTAGAGCCTGTGTGTCCCCACCTTGAGCATAGGCACCCAGATCCCATTATCCACAGCATTAATTAATCAGGAAGAGTATTTTAAACCTGAGGCTTGCACCTGGAAGCTGTCCCAGTGAGAAGAGCTGCATTAAAGCAATAGGAAAACAGCATTCCCAGCACGGATACTCACCACGAACATGAACACCATGTAGAAGATGAGAGCCATGGCACTGAAGGACTGTATGGAGGCCATCATGTTCCTCTGGAGGCTTAGGGGAAGCACAATGCACAGCGAGACAGCAAAGAGCAGGACTATCCGGAAACTGCCTGACACCTGGAAAAGAGATCTGCGTACAGAACTGCAGTGTGGAGGACACTCACAGCACCCCAGCAAATCAGCAACCCCACCACCACGTGCTTCATGTTTTCAGAGTGAGAACTATGCAAAGCCAGGATCAATCTCAAGTCTGAAATTCTGCTTCTGTTGGTATGTAAAAGATCTGATTCTGAAACGTTGACATTTCTTTGGCTTGGGTCTGTGATTAGCTTCTACAGTCACTGGGTGCCACTGTTGCTCTACACACTGTGACAGGTCCATCCTCAAGTGGAAGCATTTGAGGGGTGGTGGAGAGGTGTAGTGGGGGTGGGAGTGGAGCATATTTAAATTCTAATCCAACACAAGCTATTTAGGTAGCTTCATGCAATTACATAGAAACTAAACTTACTTGGGAAACAAGATACTGAAGTCTTGAAAATTCCAATCCAGAAAACTAATCAAACCCTCACACTGGTATTTATTATAGCAGAACACTCTGAAATGCTTAGAAATATTTAATACCTAATTTGGCTGCAGCCACAACACATCTTTTTAACTTCACAGTCCCTTAATCAGAGCTTAGCAGCATCAGGCAGAGCAGATAACAGCCCCGCCAAAAATCCTTCCACATGTCCATTCTGCTTCCCCACACAGCCCTTGTGCTGGCTTCTCCAGAAGAGCAGCAAGAGCCTCCCATCCACCAGGAGCACATCTCACCACCACAAACTCCAAAGCCATATTGGGCTCCTCACACAGCTTATTTTATCTTGAAGAAGAGGCAGGCTCACTGGAACTTCAGCCACCAAAATAGCAAGGGACAGAACTAAAAATCTCTTGAAGCAGAGGGCTGCAAGGGGCTGAGAACTCCAGACAGAGAAACTGTCTGTCACTAATCGTTGGAGCAGGAATTAAGACAGGAAGCATCAGGAATCTGCTCCAGAATTAATAGAGACCAAGTTAAAAAGAATTCCTTTGTTGGAAGTGCTTCATTGAAGGTTTTACACAGCTGATTGTTCACCATATGTCTGAGGTTCCAGGACTTCAGAGAGCCAAATGCTCTGTGTGCAAGGCGTGCCGTTAAAGCTCACCATGAGATGACCCCATGATGCCTGGTGGACTGCTGAGCATGCTGCTGAGGCAGGATGCTCTCTGCTGTGTCTAAGGCACACGTGGAGCTATTGTCTGCACAATAGATGTGATCCAGTGAGGATTTATTTACCTGAAATCCAAGCAGTCGGGCAAAGAAGTTGGACCCCAAATCGCCAATAACAACATAGAAAGCAATACAAGTTCCCAGCATCAGCCCAATCATGCTGCAAAAACAGAACACACCCGGGTTAGGAGGTTGGAGCAGGAACCCTGGAACACAGCAGCTACATTCCCAGTGGATCTGTACTCTGCAGAGCCCTCAAGAGAAGATGAGGCTTTGCTAATTCTGAGGCTGCTTTAGAGATGGTGACAGAGCCCTCACTGATGACATGGGAGCAGCAAGAACACTGAGCAGTGACAACACCACTACGTGCCCGGCGTGGAGCGCGGCTGTGCTGGGAACAAGACATATCCTACAGACACCGCAGCTGCTGGTAAGGGATTAAGACAAAGGTTCAGCACTGACAGTCCCAAGGGCTGTACACTCTGCATGCAACAGCTGAAGGTTGGTTAGGATCCTGCTGTGTCCCTCTTGATCAAGGAACATCCAGAAGAGCTAACCAGAAACAGCTGAAAGGTACATTTAAAGTGACTCAAAACCTTGTGCAGTCACTTGTGTTCAGAGTTCAGCTCGGCGTGCCTGGCTTCAGGCGTGCCAGCCCTGTACACCCACCTGCTAACACAACCTTCTGGCAAGTCTTGGTGGAGACAAGCCCCATATTCTGCTGAAAATACATCTGGCAAGTAGATTTTATGTCTGCAGGGATATGGGGAGCTGTGAGCTTCCTCTTACAGCCATAGGAGCAGGCTGTGCACCACTGCTTGGTGCTGGAGGGGAGGAACACGCTTTCATCCTCAGGTCTGCAAAGGGCAGGCCACCAGCTCTGCATTCAGCCTTAGCCAAATGAAAAACAGAGATTCTCCATCCACACCTAACAGCTTGGCTGGAGGTGGAGCTCTAGTAACAGCCCATGAATGGGCTTAAGGGCTCTTTGGAGCCACAGGAAAAGGCAAACCCTGGAGATGGGAAGAACTCCTTTATTTCTTCCAAAATATTGTTTAAAATTAGCAGCAAGAGGTTCCCTCAGCCCCATGCCCCCTGGCAAGGGCCTACCATGAAAGTCTCGATACCAAATAATCTCCCAAACTTTTTTCCACACAAATGGACCACACTTTAATGAAAAGATTGTCCTGTGAAATGCTTCTCCTCCCATTCGTGACTGCATGGACCACTTTCCCTCCCAGCTGCAATTATACAACATCCCTGTGGCAATTACAGCAATTGCTTGCACGGACAAGTAACATCTGAGAAATATTCTGTGTATTTTTAGTGTTGTGCAGCAGTTTGCAGCTGGGAAGGGGGAAGGAGTCAGCACCACTGACTGGCCTGGGTTCAAGACCGCCTCCACCAAAGAATCCCTTCTGGAAAAGGCTGCAATGATGTCCCTTCGCCCACCACGACTGCTGAAGGAGACCTGCGGAGGAGCTTCCTCCTTCATCTGAGGAAGTGCAGTCTGAAAGGGAGACAGGATTTCCCCCACCAGGCATTTCCCAGTGCCTGATGTCTCACAGAGGAAGGAGCAGGCAGGACCAGAGCAGCTAAAGGGTGGATCTGAGGTGCTGAGAGCTCTCCCTCCCACCAACTCACAGCAATCTTGGCAGAGATTTCACCCCTGGAAAAGGGCCACGAGCGACATGCCCATGATTTCACAGCACATGCAGCAGAGCGGGAGAGGAGTTCAATGCCTGACTTCTGTGCTCCTGCTGTCTGGAAAACACTCCTGTCTCAGGAACAAGGAGAGGGAGGGTGGAATATGCTGAAGGCAGCACCTGTGAGCTGTGCTCAGGGAATCTCACTTGGGCTCTTGTTCCAATTCTAGGTGGTGAGGAAGACTTCTGGGAGCAGAGAAGGTGGGAGGGTAAGGAACAAAAGTGCACAGCGAGGCCACAGAGCAAAATTTTTCATTAAAGAAAAGCAAACCATTCAAGCTTTAAATAAGTAGCAGATTACCTTGTTTCCACCAGCATTTTTCCTGCTTTTCCATAGGCATGAAATGCTGACAGAAGAAGAAAAAAAAAAACAAAAACAAACAACAACAAAGTTCCAGTTAGTCAAAGAAAGGTCCAGAATATGGCACAGGCAGCAGTTTGAAATTAAATAACAGTGACAAAGGGCAGTGCAGCAGGAACCCAACGGTGGTGTGTTTTGGGGCTGCTTCATTTGCCTGCCCTCCCACTTTCTTTTTTCAGACGTGCCCTCCACAAACTGAAAACCACATAAAACAGGAACAAAGATGAGGGAAAGATAGAAAGCAGGTTCTTTTCGTTTGGGTTGGTTGGTTTTTTTTTTTTTCTTTCTTTTTTTTTTTTCCCCCACTCCCTTTCTATTTATAAGAAAAGTGGTGTGAAGTAGCAATCACACATGGCAACCATTAAAAGAAAGTCAGTGAGGAAGAGAAAAATATGCCTGGGTAAGATGCTGTGTGGCAAAAAGTTAACTGCAGTGCAAAATTTCAATCAAACTCGCATTTTTATTTTTATCTTCCCACTAGAACCGAGCCGCCTGACGTTGCTGGATGGGAGAGCTGAGATGGTGCCCAGAATGTTCAATCCCATACCCAGAATACCCAGTACTTGCAGCCCACACCAAAGGGCTGCTGCCAAGAGTTTGGGGGTTGATTTTTTTGGGTTTGGGGTTTTTGTTTGGTTTGTTGTTTTTTTTTTTTTTTTTTTTCCCCCCCCCCCCTCCTCTTGTTTTTCCTTNCCCCCCTCTCCCATACTCTGGTTGTAGCTTGTAGCAGAAAATGATCAGCACTCCTTAAATCGTTGCTTTTTTTCCTCTTGAAGAGAAAAAGCCAAGAAAACTCCACTTTGTATTTTTAGATCTTACTGGGCAGAATGGGAATTGAAACCTCCAGTTCCAAGCACAGACCACATAGCCCTATTCTGTCTTTAAGTGCAGAGGAACAACATGGAAAATCATCACCCTGGACTCCCTTTGTCTTCTCTCAAGGTACAGCACACTGCCAGAAAACAAAACTTTACTCGCTTCTGGAAGTATCTTCTGCTATTTTAAATATTAACTTACAAACTCTTGATTTCTTTGGACTCTGCTTGAGCTAAAAATTAAGGAAACATTATGTTCTCCCACAGAACTGAAAAAAAAAAAAAAGCATGGCAGGAGAGCCACAGCAGAAAAATAAACCATAGCTGCTATGTGTGGTAGCACCAAAAATAGCCAACAGCTTGGTGACAGAGTGGGTGGACCAGCCACAGCCTGGCACAGCAAGCGGCCCTGTGGCTTCAGCCCCCAGCTCTCACCTCATTTGGGAACTGACCACCACAAGGAGAAAAGTGATCCCTGGAGGCTGAGTCTGTTCTCCCCCGTAACAAGCCATAGGATAACAGGAAATGACCTTGAGCTGTGCCAAGGGAGGTTTAGGTTGGACATGAGGAACAATTTCTTCCTCAAAAGGGTTGTCAAGCCCTGGGAGAAGGCTGCCCAGGGCAGTGGTGGAGTCTCCATCCCAAAAGGGATTGAAAAGCTGTGTAGATGTGGTGTTGAAGGATGCAGTTTAGTGGTGGCCTGGTAGTGCTGGGTTAATGGTTGGAGTAAACGATCTAAAAGGTCTTTTCCAACCAAAACGACTCTGTGATTCTATGAAAAGAGTGACAGTCTTTGGGAGGTCCAGTCACACGGCCAAAAGGTCAGGGCTACGTGAGAACAACACATCCCTCCTGGGCAGTGGGTCTCCAATGAGCCAAGTCCAGAAGGACTGCTGCTGTGAGCTCCTTTTTCACAGAGCTGGGTGCCTCCAGATACTCCCTACAGCTGCTGGAGATGTTGAGAAACCATTGGTCTTCTTGGCTGTTCAGAAGGGGTGTTCTGATGAGAACAAGCTTTCATATGTTATGCCAGATGTCCCCATCTGAAGACACTGGAAAAATGAGATCCTTTATCTTCTCAAAGAGGAAAGAGAAGATGACTGTAAAATAAATTGTAGTCAAGCACCTTTGGAAAGGGATTTCTTGGTGCCTCTCAAGCTGGCCAGGACTGAATCTGCTCAGCCACTAGAGAAGCCCTTTTAAAACAAGTGTGGTGCCTAGAACTTGTGCCCTGGCACTGTTCTCTGCAGGGAGCAGAGCTGCAACATGCTGCTGACAGGATCTGTACCCAGCAAAGGTCATCTGCAAAGACCCAGACCACTTTCTGCAGCTCTAAGGGGAAGCATTAACTCATTTCTTGGTTAACATTTGCCTGGAGCTGCATCCTGCTTCTCATCCTCATCTGCCCAAGGCCCTTCCCTTCCACTCTGTGCAGGAGAACAGCAGTGAAGAGCAAAACATTTTTAATAACCCAAGCCCTTCAGGGACAGAGCACTGCCAGGCAAAGATGCCTGGGCTCGGTATCAGCCTGTTACCACCCTGGCTCTTTTGTAGCTGAAACCATTGCTCCCAGTGTTCCTCCGGAAGGGACTGGCTGACTGAAGTTAATTTGCAAAACTTTCTTACATCTTTCAGCACTGCCAAAGCCTCCCACAGAATCAGCCGCCAGGGCTGCCAGGATCTGTCGCAGATGTACCAGGGCACAAGCCCACAGTGACAAAGGCTGCCTGTGTGGAGCTGCTCAACCTTGATCCATTAGGATGCACTGTAGGAGTGCTGCTTTTCCTCTCCGGGCTGTCCCTCCCGGTGGCACCTCTCCCAGGGCAGAGGCATTTCTTTCAGCACCAGCATTTGTGTGCCAGGAAGTTCAGAGGCATTACTGGTCCTCTGTGTATTCCAGCCCCTTGGCTTCGGAGAGCATCAAGGATCCCTCCTTCCCGGGAGACGCTCCAAGGTGGAGGGGACTTTCTGTACTCCGGGGAAGCGGCACACAAAGACGTCTTGTGAGGGGGCAGGGAGAGGCAACCCAGCCGGCTGGGAGCCGCAGGGACAAGCCAGACGTTACCTGAGGGCTCCCCCTTCTCTCCAGCATCTCTGAGACCAAAGAATTTCTGGATTGTTTTGATTTCTAGCAGATACAACTTGGCAGAAGCCAAGATGCGCAGCCCAGTAGCAGCACCCCAGGCACTCTGAGGATGGAGGAGACCCATCTGTCAACAGCACGGTCAGCAAGTGAGCCGAGTGGCTCTTGAGCTCTTTTACCAAGGGCAATGCCAGCCAACATTCTCCTCCCTCAGATAAATAAGGAAAAATGAGCAAAAGAAAACTTTTCCAATTGTTCCTCATGTCAATGGAGAGGTGTAGATTCTGGCCACCTCCTCCTGTCCCTTAAGTGGATCAGAATCATAAGAGAGGTCACAAACAGAGGCCAACCCAGGTGCCAGCATAGAGGCGACAAGCTCCAAGGGAGAGGGCTGGCAGACTCTGCCACAAACCCACACATGAATCTTGCAGATGTTTTTATTTTCTTGGCCGCTTGAAACCTTGTGCGCTGTTTCCTCTCTCTGCCCTGCCACAGAGGCACAGGCAGCCCGAGCTCCATGCCAGGCTCGCCGCTGGCAGAACCCAATGTCCCCGGCAGCGCACTGGGTGGGGAAGCTGGCGGCTTTTGTGCCGAGACCGATAATTTACACCAGACACCCACTAGGCCAGCTCCCGAAAACTTGGGTTTTGATCAGTCAGTGCGGCATCTCCTCCCCTGCCCTGCAGAGTCAAAACAATTCTGCGCTTATTAACTTCACTGTCAAGAGCAGAATTAAACCCTTGCGTTCCCCTGAGGACACAGGAGGGGAGAGACTGACAGAGGAAAACAGCACAAATTGAAAACTACACCAAGAAACCACGCGCTGTGACAACAATACCAGTATGAAAGTTGTAAATTAGGAGGTCAGAGTAAAAATTGCAGTGAAAAAAAAAAAAGAGAGCCCAAGCCCTAGAGCTGAAACTTCTCACCAAGGCCAGGGTAGGTCCTGCGCTTGCTGAGATTGGCCGATTTTACCAGGAACATGCAGGACTGATGAGTCATCCATGAACAGAAAATCAGCAGCAGAGCTCCCAGGATGATGCCACACTGAAATGGAAGAAGAGAGGGGGGGAAAAGACCAGGGTAAGCTGGACAGTCAGTCACCCAACACGGCCCTGCTGCCAGCCCTGATCACCTTTCAGCTCCCTCACACACCTCCAGCTGAGCTTTCACCTCTCAAGTTCCCCCAGTTTCAGAGCAGCCTGGAGGAACATGACGCATGAGCTCAATTTTACTCTCTCTGCAGCCCAAGGACAACATAGATCAGCTGCCCGTTTCCCACAACTTCCAGGTTGCATCAATTTGAGCACTAAAGAGTGAAACGGGAGCCACTCGTGGAGAACTTCCACAACTGCCTCTTAGTCACCCTCCCCCAGGGCTCTTTGCAGCTCTCACTCCTAACCTCAAGGTACAAACAAACTCTGTTGTAAATTTCTTAGATAAGAACTATTTCATAGTGTGAACTCATCACCCACACTCCTCGCTGGCTCACACGTTTGCAGCAGGAGGCATTAAATGCTGGACACTTTTTAAGCAGGTGACTGTAAAGAGGCACGAGTGATCCCAGATCTTAATTTCCCCTTTTCTCTGCCGCATTTGATGTCGATGGGGCCGTGAGGATGGCAGCAGCTCCTGGAGATGGTTTGCAAACACCTCCAAGCCAACCCACGTTTATCATATGGATNTTTTGTCTTTTACTCACAAAAACGGCAGAAACGGCCACTTGGGCACCTCGCAGCAAACACATAGTTTGCTACAAGAGATGCCTCATCTCACTCTTTAGTGCTTCCTTCGCTGAACAACCACCGCGAAACACTTAAACACCCCCCAAATTCGGACCAGGGGCTTAAGACTACCCTTCCCTGCCATGCAGACCCTGCCACCAAGGAGCTCTCAGGGATTTCAAGCCAACTAGAGCCCTGCACATCACTCTCACTTCAGGGCTTTCACCCACGCTCGGGAAATCCCAACTCCCCCGACCTTCTTACCGTCTCTCACTAGCCCCAGCCCCACAGGGCCACGGGCAGGGCCCCATTACCCGCCTGCTCGACCCGGTGACACCTGCGGGTAACCGGCCCCTCCAGCCTCCACCGGACACAGCTACTAGGGGTCAGCACTGCCGCTACGGGGAAAGGTTCTGCGCCCCGGGGAAGGGACCTCAGGCCGGGAAGGACAGCCCGGGGCTTCGGCAGGACGCTCACCTGTCTGAAGCAGAAAGGCACAGTGAGCACGCTCACCCCCACGATGCTGTTCACCACGTTCATGATCAGGCCCCAGTTGGAGCCCGCTGCTGCCGCTGCCGCCGCCGCCGCCATGGCCCGCAGCGAAGCGGACACAGGGTGGGAAGGGGGTGTCCGTGGCGCGGGGCCCGGCTCGTAGCCGCCGCCGCCACCGCCACCCGCACCCCCAGCGAAATCCTCAGCCGCCCGTACCGGCCATAGCAGGACCAGACCCGCCCCGACCCGCCCCTGCCGCCGGCCCCGGCACCGGCCACAGCGGCACTTCCGGGTTCCGCTGCTCCGCTGGCGCTTCCGGGAACGCGAGGGGCAGGGCAGCGAGAGGAGCGGGACAGAGCGGCACCGGGCGCGTACACTCCTGCCGCCTTGGAGGACTGTGCCTGCTGCTCCGGAGAGAGCTGGGGCAGGAGCGAAACCGGGGCGGAACCGTGCCGAGGGCACCCTCAAGAGCCAGGCACAGCTAGGGGCAGGCGGGGTGCACGCAGGTGTGCAGATGCACAGACACGTATGCAGATGCATGCAGGTGCACGAACATGCGTGCACACACGTGCACACGTGTGCCCATACATACAGATGCAGACACGTGCATGCACGTAGATGCATGCCCATTGCATGCATATGCATGTGTGCAGATGCACAGATGCGTGCACATGTGCCCACACACCTGTGTGCATGCATGCACAAGCACCTACCTGCATACACACACCCAAATGCATGTGTGCATGCCCATGAAGATGAATGGACATGTACACACACGTGCATGCACAGGTGCACACATCTCCATGCACACACAGACATTCCATGGAATCAGCAGCTCCATGGCAATGGGTTGCTTAAACCTTTCCACCCAAAAATCTGTGCTCTGTATCAAGCTTGTCTGAATCCCCATCAGTACCCACCAAACCTCTCCAGGCTTTAACACCACAGCAGTGGTGGCACCTGAACAAGGGCATTCTGAACAATGAGTTCTCCATAGGAGACCATAAGCTGCTTGATCCCGCATAGGTAGCCCATCACCCACCCAGGTATGCAGAGACCTAGATGTACATCTGGACATTGATCCAGCTGTCCACAGGCAATACATATAGCAGGTCTGTCCCCATCCTAGCTGGAGTTGTCCCCAGCTCTGGCATGGCCACGGGTCTCCTTGCCTGCAGCAGCCTGCTTTTGGTGGAGGGTCCAAGCGCTCCAAGATTCCTCTCTGTGGGGGTCTCATGGTTTGCAGACAACCAGCTGTGAGTGCTGCATCCTGAGCCCTGTACTATTGACCGTGGGTACCAACCTCCACTGGACATCCGCATTGCCACAGAAACCATTCAGCCAGCACCCAGGAGCCCCCTGCCTGCTGCAGGCATCTCCCCCCAGCCCTGCCTGCCTGCCTTCTCCGCAGCACTGGAGCAGGAGAAGGGGAAAGAAGGAAAAGGAAAAGGAAAAGGAAAAGGAAAAGGAAAAGGAAAAGGAAAAGGAAAAGGAAAAGGAAAAGGAGAAAAGGGAAGAAGGAAAATATAAGGGGGAAAAAAAAAGACGAACAAGGAAAAGTAAGTACAAAGCAAGCTAGAAAGATGCAGGGGCTCAGGATGGCCTGGCGCTGTGGCAGGTCGGAGCGGCGCACGCCGATGGCGCGCTGCCGTTGGAATGAAACGCGCAGTGCTTGTATAATTTGCAGCAATCGCAATGGGTAACCACAGGAATTTGCTCTACAAAAGGTTTGCAGGGAGGTGAACACGCTGCCTAATTCCCTCCAGGTGCCGCAGCGGGCTCAGGGCCTGCCAGCAGTAGCACCGGCTGCACTTCTCTGTTTCCTGTGCCGAGGCTGTGCCCACGTCTCTGTGTTGTCTCCAAAGTGGGACAAGAGGTCCCCTCGAGGCTGTTGCTGCCCTAATATGGGGAGGTCCCAGTTGTGACTTCCAACACCAGGTCATGGCATGTGGTACCCAGATATGGGATGTGTCACTTGGACACAGGATGTGGTACTTGAATGTGGGATGTGGCACTTGGACGTGGGAAATGGTAGCCCCACAATGGGGTACTCTGGCACAGGACATGGTACCTGAATGTGGGATGCAGCACCAAGACACAGGATAGCAGGGCTGCAGGGGAGAGGAACCCCTGTGAGCTGTGGGGGTTCCATGTGCTTCTAGGAGCGTGCAGTAAGGCCCATGTGCATCCCTCACAGAGAGCCATCCCTGGCACCTACAGCCCTGGGCATGGAGCAACACACACACATTTTCCCCCTCCGCCACCGCACCCCCGGACTCACATGAATGTGCAGGTACCTCCACATGTGTGCATGCTACAAGGCTGGCAGCACTCCACAGTCCTCCCCTGGCACCCACCTATTGCTGTGTGGGGCTGAGACTAATCATCCCTCACACATGGGTGCCTGAGAACCCACTGAGGAGGGCAGAGCGACTGTCAAGCACGCAGGGCAGCCACTCGCCATACTGGGAACAGAGAATATCTTGCTCCTGTGCCAAGGAGACATCTGCAGTCAGTTAGGGGGAAATTGTGTTTATCCAGTTAGGGATCCAGGGCCCCGACTCCATGTGGGCAGAGTAAAGGGCTCAGGTAGCTTCTCCATGTGTTAGAGGCCACCAGCAGCCAGAGCAAATGCTGAGAGCTGGCCAGACAGGACCCCTTCCACTGAGGGACAGGGATGCTGAGGGAGCAGCCCCCACTCTGCCACTCCTGCAGCCCTTGTCACCAGCATGAATGAGCAGGTGCCAGCTCGGGGACATAAGATGATGAAGAGCATGGTGGCTCCACCTCCTCTGCCCCAGTGCTCCCCAGAGCGTCAGGCGTTGTCATAGGGTCACCAGCATAAGCAGACTCACTGGTATGGGTCACTGACAGGCTGGGGACAGCTCAGGCACTGTTGGGACAACGTGTTTCCAATTGCCGTGTCCCTAGTGCCACTGCAATCCAAACCACCTGCATTCGGTTGTCTGCAACCCATCAGCTCTTGGCTACTGCAGAAACGATCCCATGCAGCCCCATTCTACAGGCTGGCTACTGCTTGCTGCGGCACCACAGACAGGGGCAGAGCTGCCCCTCACCAGGGCAAACCTGGGGCTCACTTTGGGTCTCCATCCTGCCCAGGGTACTAGTCCCCACAAATGCTCTTGGCACATGTATGCCTTCTACAATTACCCCGTTCCTCTGGTTAGCACCTGTGGTGGCCCATGGCCCAGTGCCTGGATGCCAGTGTCCTCTTGCAGTGCCATGGAGCAGCCATGCTCTCTGGATTGGCACTATCTGTCACACAGGTGTGGATGGGGAGATATGACTGGGGCACCAAGGCTGCACCCCATGTTGGGGGTTGCTTAGGGTGCTGGGTAGCCCTCCCACCCACCATGGTGCTCATCCATTGCTCCCTGTCACCAGTATCCTCATGCACCTTGTCAGAAAGGGACAACAGTCTCCACCTTGGCCAACCCACCTCCTTCTCCCCCAGATCAACTGGGGCTCAATGCACCACTGCTCAGCAAATGGGCTGTGAAAGGATGAAATAATTAGACAAATAAAGACTGAAGTGAAAGCATAGCCAGCTGTGGCATGGGGGCTTGGGGGCACCCACAGCTGCCAGTAGAACTTGATGCAAAAGGCAATTCCCACCAGCTCAAAGGGCTTCCCATGACCCAGCAGATATATTTATTGAATAGTCACTCAGTAATTGCAGCAGCAGCCACATGTTTGGGGCTGCCTCCTCCTCCAGGTTAATTTACTTATTCCTCCTGGGAACAGCAGTTCCTGCCCACCACCATCCCTTCCTCCTGCACCACAGCTCCCAGGTGTCCTCCATGCTGGTTCCAAAGAACTATGGTTCTCTCCAGCCCATTTGCCTTCAATGAGTAACTCAGCCGTTACCAACAGCCCAGGGCCAAACCCTGCCTCCAGCATGAGCCAGTTTCTGTCTATCTGTCTGCGTGTTAACCACGGGCAGACCTACCGCAGCAGCGCAGGGCCGTTTTCCCAGACACTATCACGAGAGGATGCCAACCAGGAAAAGGTCCGGGACAGCACAGCTGCCCCAGAGACCCCCATCCCCACTTAGTCAGCATGGCGTGAGGGACGGCAGCCCCAGCTGGTTGTTGGCAGCTGGCAAAGGACACAGTAAGACCCATTCCTTTCGTTATCACAAGAGAAAGGAACAGAGCCGGCAGGCAGCATCCCCCAGGATCTGCCGGGAAGCCCTGATGGCCCAGATTCCTCCCGCCCCGGATTTGGAGTACAGAGAATAAAGAGCCCTGGAGAGCTGCCTGAGCCACAATTACTGTAATTAGAAAAGGTGGCTTAGGGCTCATAGTGAATCCCGAGCTGCTTTGTCAAAATGCAAAACCCCCCAGGGGAGGTCCAGCAGGGTGGGGGCTGCTCCTGTGTCTGATGCTGCTCCACAGGGATGCACAGACTTCCATGTGTGCTGGTGTGTGCAGGCATGTGCTAGGTAGAGACGTACAGAGGCAGATTTGCAACTCCTGTGGGTGATGCTGCCCCAAGAAAAAGTCTTAGCTCATCTCATTCCCAGTGAGATGCAGTAGTAGGGAGCTCCCAACCCTGCCCCACCATTCCACCCACTGTCATGAGTTCTCAAAGAATTTGCCTCACTGGCACCTCTGGCTTGGGAGGGGAGGGGTTGTCTGTGCCCTGAGGCACCTATAGCATAGCAAGGGCTGCTCTTCCTCAGAGCCATGAGCCACCTAGGGTTGTCCCCTGCTTTCCCTGCCAGGCAGCTACCCTGAGGTGAGAGTGACATAGCAGGGTTGAGGGGCCCTAGAGCAAGATGCTGGGGACTGGAGAAAGGGAACACCTTCCCAGTTCGCTGGGACAATTCCACCCACACCGCAGCCCTGAGGTGGGTGCACCCAAGGGTTGGGTGCACCCAACCACACCCTACCCAGAGCACCCACTATCTCCCTCCCTGCAGGCGGCCAGCACCCACTGCCAAGCAGCTGAGAGCCCCTCTGCTTCCAGCCGTGATGACAGATGCCTGGCAGAGCCCAGGAACAACCCAGCAAGTATTTAAAAACATAAATTAAAACAAATTGCATTTTTATATTGCAAATAAGGGCAGTTTTATCGGTTTTATTGCATAACAACCATTAATGAAGTGCAGTTTCAGGCACCTTAATTGCTGAGAGACTAAAGTTCAATCCGTATCGGCGGCGCAGGCTGGAAGCGGCCATGTGTCATGCGGGCACCTGGCAGATTGGAAACGTAAATAAATTTATGGGACTATTAGGAAAATGGAGAAGAGGGACTCGATTTACCCAGGCGATTTATCTGGGAGAGAAGCAGCGTGGGTTAAACAGCACAAACGGCCCCGGGGATGGGCAAGAGATTGCTGGGGTTTCCCTCGGTGTCACCCCAGTGTCCTGACGGTGGGGTCCTGCACTCAGTGCCTATCTTGGGGAGGATTTCAGGGTGGGTGTCCCCAAGTTGTACAGAAAACAGGTGATGCGCGGGCCAGTTGATCGCAGTAGGCACGATGGGGTTGAGCTGAGACAATACAGGGCCGGGGGGAGCTTCACCAGCCGAACCCCAACACAAACACACGCGTGGGCTCTCATGGAAAGCACAGATGTACCCGCATGCTCATGCAACGCACCCAGAGGGGAATGCAGATGCCTGCAGTCCGGCCGCAGGAGGGATTCCCGCCGTTGGGTGCTACGTGGGGATCTACGCGCGGACTCGCGCCATCCACATCATCACATCCACGCGCAAAAAACGTTCCCTACCCGCAAGTACCGAGCCTTACCGTGCCGCACCGAGCCATACCGGTCCTCCCGCACTACCCCGTTAGCCCGAGCGGGCTGGGCCCCGCCTACCCTCCGGAGCGCGCGCGCCCGGGCAAGGCGGAGCCACGCGCCCCTCCCCATCGATGATGAATGGACGCGCACCGCCCCTCTCCTAATAAGGGCATCGCGAGCGGCTCTAGAGGCGGGGGCTGCGAGGACTCAGTACCGCCCCTTAGAGTTCCGCCCCCTCATGGCCCTTTCACCAATCAGAGAGGCGTACTGGGCCCCCCGCGGGCGCCGGCCTTTGTTTGTGGAGGACTCTGGGGCCAATGGGGGCGCGAGAGGGGGGAAGGGCGGACCAATGGGAGAGCAGGGAGAGTGGAGGGGCGGGGGCTGGCCCGGCCACGTGCGCGCTGAGTCGCCACCGCCGAGCCCGGGGGCACCGAATAGCCCCGGGATGTGTCGGGCCCAGGCAGGCCCCGTCGTTCCCTTCCCGCTCACCCAGGAAGACCGAGCCCCTCGCTTGCCCCAAGTCCTTCTACCGAGGAGCGGCCACGCCACCGAGCTTGCAGCGGCAGGGACCGGCTCAGTTATGCAGACAACCAGAGCTGAGGCATGGTGCTCTGGCCCCCCCTCCGCACTCGGTCACATGCGCGGAAGGGTCCTCAGCAACCCCAAGGCCATGCGCTGTCAGCGCTCGAGCTCATTTGTGGCTCTGCACCTTCTTTTCCCTGCAGACCCCATGGTGGTCGGAGTCACCATGGTGAGGAACGGCCCCAGCACTATGTTGTGTCCCCAGGAGGGTGCCATATCGCCAGCAGGCCGGAGAAAACCAGCCTGGCCATGCACTATCAATGCCAGACCCTAGATGATGCCTCTGGCCTGGCACCTTCCTACCCCCACAGATCCCCAGGGGCCACACCATCCAGCTGGGTCCCTCAGGCTCTGTCCCAGTGTATTGTCGGTCAGAGCTAACTTTGAGTAGAGGTGGCATCAGGGCTACATCATGCTCAGATGCCTGTGGTAGCTCTGATGCCTGTGGCCCAGGTTGCTCATTGCGACTGTTGTTGTCATTGGTCTGGGCATCAAAATCCAACTGCCTGCAGCTGCCCTGTACACCTGAAACTGCACAATGCTTGGCCCCTCAGAGCGAGGACAAATGACCATGTACTGATCTGTGTTGTTGGACTCAGCTATGCCAAGCACCCGCTGCATGCAGGGGAGCAGGGAGCTGCTGCAGTTGCTGCATTGGGCAGGAGCCTCCCAAGGAGCTCAGAAAGGGTCAGCCAGAAATCCCACCCTGTGCCTGAGCTGTATCTGGGAACTGCTGGCCCCTCCTTGGCCTAGAGAAATTTCTTGCTTCCCAACCTGCCCCCAGCACCAGGCCATGTGCCAGTGCTTTAGGGCCACACTTGCTGCAAAGCCTGTGAGTTGAGTCACTCCCAGGTTGTGGCTGGTCAGCATGGCAAGGCGGAGGTCGTTGCCATTTTTACTACCAAAGGCAGCTCCCAGCTCCCGTGTTCTAACCCCATCCAGCACTTCAGGACACTCATAGTGGGGGTTCAGCCTCATGCTGGCCATGACACTGCTGTTGCCACTCAAGAGCCATGGCAATGGATGGTGATGGCAAGACCGAAGGGGGCTTTTCCTCTGCTGTGAGATTTGCCAGGCTCCAGCTGTGTTTCTCATTCCCCTCCCCACATCCCTTCACCAGGGCCCCATAGCTCTGGGGCTGGCTGCTTCAATACAGCCCGAGGAGGAGCTATCTGTCCATCTGTCTGCCCATGCTTGCCTATGATGCTGCCTAAACCATGAGCAACTGCAGCGACCAGGCCAAGGAACAGCCCTGGTGTCACCATGGAAGACAGAGATACCAGTGAGCTCTGGGCCATCACTGCCGTGCTCTCTGGCAGGCGGTGAAGCTCCGGTGCATCTCCCCTGGCTTGGGGAGAGAACAAAGGAGGGCATCTGCGGCAGAGGGAGTGCCGCTGCCGGATGCGCTGCAGCGCAGCTAATCCGCCCTGCGTCCTCCTCGGGGCCCCGGCACACCCCACTGCCGCTGTGTCCCTGCTGATAGCGCGGTTCCAGCACAGCCTTCCTGTGCGGCCCCATGCACTGGCAGCACCGTATGCTTCGGAAAGAAGCCGCTCAACCCAAGGTGCGATGATCTGTACGGTGCCCAAAGCCTGAGCACCGTGGTCCCAGCCTGCTGCCCTCATGGCTTGCACCATTCGATCCCACCACCGGCAACAGCGTGGTGGCGGTGGTGGTATTCACCCTGGCTAATGCCATGCCATAAAGGAAAACGTCTTTACATTAACGACTTTTGTCACCAAAGTCATTAACATAATAGGACTTCCACATCAAAATTGAATATTAATGCTACACCCGGCTGCGGAGTGAGACGGATAATTGCTCTAATACATTTTCCAGTAGGATTTTCACATCACAGCAGCAATTGCATTAGCAAAAATGATTATTTCCAAAGCCCCAGCAACGGGCAGCGGGAAGGAGGCCAGTCTGTGGAGCCCAGGTACAGAAGCTTCACAGACTGGGCTCCCTCCCACCGCCCTTTGTCTTTGGTGTCGGTCCCCATGCACGGACAAAGGCAGCTACAGGGTGTGCAGGGAGGGGGCTGTCATTAAAGTGGCTTTAATTGCACTCAACTGGGCTCGCTTCATTGATCAACCTCGGCTGGGGAGCCCACGGGGGATGTATACCCACGGAGCGTGAGGGGGGGAGGGGTCTGCCTACCCACTATAGGGTTTGTCCACAGGGAATCTATCCATATGGGGGTCTGCTTACAAAGCTGGGGTTTGCCCACTGTACCCAGGGATGCAGGCTTGGAGCTTGCCAAGATCAATCCCAACTCCACAAGGCTCAGCCCCTTTCTGCCCAACACTGGGGGGGATTTCTCCAGTCTCTTCCCACTTCCCCCCTGCCTGGAGCTGACTAGAGGAAGATCCTCTCAGATGCATTTTTTGTTTTGTTTTGTTTTTTTCCTAGTAAGAAACTGTTTCTGAGCAGTGCCCAACCACCGGTGGCCAAACGATGTGCCATCCACTACCCACCATTACCCCAGTGCTGGGATATGCTGGACGCTCCTGTTCGGCAACAATTCCACACGCTGGGTTAATCCGGAATGTTGTTTATCAGGCTGGAGCCCTTTCCCAGATGGAGAGGGTTCCGACTAGGATATTTAAGCATTTCCCAGAGCACAGGAGTAACCACTGGCTGCAGCTTGGTGCAGCACTGCTAAGATAGTCAGGACGCAGCCAGCCCTGCTCCGTGTGGCAGGATTCCCCTGGAGAGGGGGAGCCCCGGATCTGGCTGTTAAGCTCAGACTGTCCTCTACTCCAGGAAATGCCGCAGGGAAAATAACTGGGAGAGAAAAAAAAGAGCTTTTTTTGAGGGCAGCAGATGAGAGGTAGTGTGCTGGAGCAGCAAGACCCCAAGAGGGTGACAGTGTGTCCCCAGATCCACTCCTCACCTGGGTGGAGGAGAAATCCCCACTGTAGTGATGGGCCAGCAGTACCATGGTGCTCAGTCCAGGCAGTGCTGCCAGAACCATGCTAGTGCCCCCTGGCATTGCAGCCTTCACACCGTGGTCATGGAGGAGGCTGGGGTGTGCGCTGCCTCCAAGCTCACAGTGTGATCCTGTGTCCTGCTGGGTATGTGTCCGTGCATCTCTCCAAGTGCATGTCCGTGTGTCCTGGCACGTCATGCCCTGCGGCAGCTGCCCATCCTCAGACACTAGTGCATGTGCCAGAGCTGTGCCCTGCAGTGCCACCGGCTGTCCCGACCAGCTGTCCTTGTGTCCTGGGCCCAGGAACATGCTGTGTCCGTGCGTCCTGGAGTGTGCAGGTCTGTCCATGCCATCCCAGGGTGCAGTGCCGGAGGGTCCCCTCGGCCTGTGCCGTGTCCCCCCCCCCAGGGCTGCTTGCCCTCCTAACTTGATTGTCGTCCCGGCATAATGAATAGCTGCGTTGTAATCTAATAGTTATGTGGATTTATTTGAGCATTTTCAATCAATTACATCCTTTTATTAAAAACAAAACCAAACCAAACCAACAAGAAACCCCAACAAAACAAACCAAACAAGCAAAAAATCCAAACCCCAAACCAACCAACCAAACAACAACAAAAAAAACCCCAAATAAACAAACCCAAAACCCCAACCAAAAAAACACAACCAAACCCCAAACCAACAGCCCACAGTGGCTCAGCCCTGGTACTGGTTCCGGCCCCATCGTTGCTCCCCACTTTCCACCGTTCTGTGTGTGTTGCGTGGCCCTGGGCACTGCACGGACTACAGGGGTGCATGGCCCCCAATTCCCCTCACTCTGTGCAGCCTCCACGTATCACACAGCACCTTAATATTGCACAGCCCCCCGACACTGCACTACGTGGCACCCCAGCACTGCATACTCCCCACACACGCTGCACAGCCTCCCATCATGGTTCCCCCTCACCTTGCGGTGCACGGCCCCCAACGTTGCACAAACCCCCCCCCCAACATTGCACGGCCCTAACATTGCTCCCCACCTCACTGCAAGACTCTCCAGCATCTGCATCCCCCTCTTGCCTTGCATTGCACGACCTTCCAACACTGCCCATCCCCACATACTGCACTTCACCCCAACACTCCACCGCATGACCCCTCAGCACTGCACTCTCCTGCTTTGCACCGCACGACTCCCCAGCATTCCACACACAACCTCCCCCACTGCACAGCCTCCTAACTCTGCATCAACCCACAC
>VWZE01005575.1:245141-264250 GCA_013396675.1 Eubucco bourcierii | reverse complement strand
CATCCCTTCCCCCCCTCCTCTTTCTCCGGTTCCCTTTGCTGCAAGAGCAGCCGGTGCATGGGCAGTGCACGGGCACCGGCAGGAGCACGCTGCTGCTGCTGCTGTTGCTGCTGCTGCTGCACCCCCCGCCAAGGCCGACCCGCGCCGCCTCCGCCGTTGCCGGCGGGACCGACCGCACTCGCCCCGCAACACCCCGCCGGTAAGTAACTGCGGGATGGTGCTTGGGGAGGAGAAGGAGGAGGAGGAGGGGGGTGTTGTTGTTGGTTGTTGTTTTGGGATTTTTTTTTATTGTGATTTGGGGCGCTTTTGTATTTATCTTTTTTTTTTTTTAGACGGCTTTATTTTTTTCTCTTTTATTTTAATTTGGATTTTTGGCATTTAATTTTTTGCTATTTTGGGGGCGCTGGAATTTTTTTTTCACTTTCTAAAAATTAAAACATTTTTGCGCGTCGATTTTTATTTTTTTCTTTCCAATATTTCTGCGCGTTATTTTTTTTCCCTTCTAACATCTTTGCGCGTTTTCTTTTATTTTTTTGGTGCTTTTTTAACATCATAATGTTTTTCTACATTTTTATTTTACGTTATATTATTTTATAATGAATGATTTTTGTTGCGCGTTAATCTTTTTCCG
Organism: Eubucco bourcierii; assembly: GCA_013396675.1. Lineage (NCBI taxonomy): Eukaryota > Metazoa > Chordata > Aves > Piciformes > Ramphastidae > Eubucco > Eubucco bourcierii. The sequence goes on along the minus strand of VWZE01005575.1, from coordinate 263,619 downwards.
TTTAGGTATTTTTGGGCGTTCGAAATATTCTTGATCTCCCCTAAAATTTTGTCCATTAAACCTTTTTTTTTTTTTCTTTTTTAAGTCAAGTGGGTTGGGATTTTTTTGCATTAAATTTTTTTGTGTATTAAATATTTTTTTGCCTTCAATTATTTCCACTTAAAATTTTGTAGTAAATTTCCTTGTTTTTCTTTTACGCGAACACCCCTTTTTCACATCGCTCTCCTGCAGTTTTATTTACAAACCCGCACGTTTTGGGGCTGTGCCGGGATCTCTCCCTCCAGCCGCTGCCTTTCGCCTCCCCTCCGGGATAATACGGCCGCGCTCGTCCCGTCCTCGCCTGGACGTTGAGCTCCGGCCCCGGGTGCGCTGCGGAGGGAACCGGGAGGGTCCCCGGCCGCGCTCGCTCCTCCGCTCCCCTTTGTTCGCCGCGGCCCGGCCCGGCCCCAGCAGCCGCGGGCTCCCCGCCGGATCGGGCCCCGCCGGCCCCGGCGTTGCCGAGAACAATGACTCCGCGGGCCCGGCGCACCGGGCGGGCTGTTGCTGGCTTGGAGGGTCTCCGGTACCAGGGCAGGGTATCGCGGAAAGGCAAAGGGGTGGCCTTAGCACCGGGGAAGTAGCGGAGAGAGACGGCCGTGCAACGCGGGGGAGGAGGAAACCGGGGAAACCGGGGCCGTGCACAGGGCAACCGGGACCGTGAAACGCCTGGGAGAAAGGGAACCGAGGAGGGGAAGTCTGTGCAACGGGGAGGCAACGGGAAACAGGGCCCATACACCGGGGAGGAAACGGGAAACGGGGCCCGCGCGCCAAGTACTAGGAGGGAGCCGTGCGCTGGGGAAAGGACGGGGCTGGGAAATAGAACCCGTGTACCGGGTAGACCGGCGACAACTGGGGTCTGACCACCGGGGAGATATGGTCGGTGCATCGGGGTGAAAACGGGACCCGAGCACCGGGGAAAATAAAAGAGTCGAGAACCGAGAAATTTGGGCCCGAGCAGCAGGGCAAGGATGGGGCCGTGCACGGGTAACCGGGCCCCGAGCAGCGGCGGTGAGAATAGTGAGCATTGTAGCGGTGAAGCGAGGCCGGGGAGCGGCGGCTGTGCCCCGGGGAGAACCGGGGCGGGGCGGGCGGGAAGGCCGGGGCCGTGCTCCAGGAGCACCCGGAAAACGGGGAGGGGGCGGGTACTGGGGAAACCGGGGGTCGTGCACGGGGAGTAGTGTAGAAACTGGGGTTTGTGCACGGAGAGTACTGGGGTAATGGGGGACTGCGAACGGGGAGTACTGAGCAAATGGTGGGGGGAGAGTGCGGCAGGGATGTTGGGGAAATGAGGGGCCAGGCACGGGGGATACCGGAGAGAAAAAAAGAAACTCTGTATTGGTAATACTGGAGGAAAAAGGGGGCTGTATACTGGGGAAACTGGAGAATTGCACACTGGGGGCGCGGGGGTATGGCATGCAGGGGGTCCCTGGGGACACAGGAGTACTGTAACCTCCCGTCCTGGCCACGCTCTCACGTCCTCCTTTCTCTCTCTTGCGCCAGGAGAGGAGGATGAGCCGGGAGTCCCGGCACGGAGCGCGGCACGCCGCCACCGAACCCGGCCCGCGGCGGCGCTGAGGATCGCCGGCCGCCCCGAGGAGCCCCGTCGGTGTCCCGCCGTGCCCGCCGTGGGCAGCGAGCGGGTGGGTGGGTGCCCCCGGCATGGACGGCCGTGACTTCGCACCTCCACCGCCGCGGCTGCTGTCAGAGAGAGGCAGCCTGGGCCACCGCCACGGCACAGGGCGTGTGGCGGCTTCGGCACACGGTGCCGTGCAGCCCCCTGGACACTTCCAGCCCACCAAGTACTTCCCCGCGCCTATCTCCATGGCCACGCACACAGGTCAGAGGCGCCGGAGCGGCCGCGGCACGGGGGGCCGGGTGGGACATGGGGTCCAGCATAGCACCGGGGACTTGGCCTCTTCTTTGTGCTGCTCCCGCTGTCACTATGACCAGTGGGTTTTGGGGCGGGGGGAGGAGCTCGTGCACACGGTGGGGGAATTTACTTGCTCTGCGGGAGCGTGACCCCCGTGGTGGCCCAGCGAGATACCCGTGCCTGAACAAGGAAGCGCTTTCTGGGTGAACAAGGAGGCCGTTATACACGAAGCCGGCGCAGCAGCGGCGGTGCCGTGGTGCGGCGACGGCGGGGAAAGGTCAGCAAACCCCGGCTCTATATAAAGCGCCGAAGTGTCAGGGTGCGAAGGGGTTTGCAGCGCGTGCGGTCGCCTCAGCACCTGGTGTCGTGCTGGAGACGGACAAAGCCCCGGGCACGGTACGGCCAGCTGCACCGGCACCTCGATGGGGTTCACCGGATCCGGCCGTTGCGCCGGCATCCACGGTGTGCGCTGCCCCCTCAGCTTTGACTGGCAAAGGGCATTCGGCTGCGGCTGGGCAAGGGTGAAGTGGGATGCAGGGTGGCCGAAGTAGGATACACAGCCACAAAGTGGTGGTGGTGACTTCAGGAGTGTAGGGCTCGCAGCAGGGAGCTGGAATTGCTGCCACCAAGCTCCGGGATGGAGCTGAAGCAGGATTAGGGCCAGATCCGGTGCCCGACTCTACGATGCTGGCCGGGGCCCCCCACTTCTCGCCGGCACCAGCGGTTTTCTCGCCGCGGCACGGCGGCAGCGCCGGTTATTGTCGCCGCCTTGATGAGCTGTGAATACTAATAAAATTATATCTGCTTTAATGGGATTACAATTAGTGCGTGGATTAGGGCGGGGGGCACGGCCGGGCCGGCGCGGGGGGGTGACGGGGGCCCATGGCTCCTCGAAGGAGGAGGAAAGCGGTGAGGGACTGGGGGGTGCTTGGGAGGTGGCTGTGGATCGAGCCCGCGGCCGGGGCGGTTTCGCTTTGTGGCGGCGGCCCTCGTGCTGTGACCGGGTCCCCCGGGATTACCGTTGACTTCCCCCAGGATTTGGAGGGTTGTGTGTTCGAAGGTCTGTACTGGGATTCAGTCTGCAACCCTAGGGTGGGGGATTAGGGACTCGACCGCTGTTTTGATTCGTAGTGGCTGGGAGGGGATTCCCCCCAGGGAACGCTGGCACTGGGGGGGCTGTTGGCTTCCTGCTGGATTCTCGATGTGGTGGTGTCCTTGCAGCGGCGGCCGCCGGACCCTCACGCCCGCTGGGGCCTGGGCGACACATGGGAGCCCAAATGCAACGGAGGTTGTTAAAATAACATGGATCAGGCTAAAAATACTCCGGCAGAAACTCGCCTTAAAAAAAAAAAAAAAAAAAAAAAGAGAGAAAAAAAAAATGAGGAAAAAAAATAAAAAGAGGAAAAAAAAAAAAGGCAGCCAAACCCAACAACAGAAAGAGCTAAAAATATTCTCAGCTTTGGCAGGGCCGGCACAGCCGGAGCCGATCCCGGCAAGCCACACTCGGAGGCGCGCGTCCGGGAACGTTGCTGAAGTGAATAAAAATTACAATCTAGTGCCCATCACGGTGACAAGACTGGCAGGAGGGGCATCTCCAGGCCTGGCACCCCATTTTCCCCTCGGCGCGGCCGTGCCATGGGGCCGGGAGCCGTGGCAGCGTGCGGAGCGGTAATTAACGCCGATGATTGATAATTACCCCACCCAGCAAATAAAGCCAGCCCGCGGTTTGCCGGGCGGCCGTGGCGGTGGCGAGACCGACGCGGCACGCGGCAGCCGCGGGGCACCGTTGTTGGCTCTGGGGGGGCTCCGGCCGCGCTCCCCCAAATGGCTCCCGGCGTTGGGCTGGACTACACCTCCCAGGAGCCTTTGCTGGGGGCCGGAGGCCGCCCTGGGAAGGGGAGATAAAAGCTGTTTAGCTTGATTTTATTAAAGCCATAATTCAGGGCCGCGCAGTTATTGCAAACAAATGCTCCGTTTTGCGTCTGGTTTTGGCACCAGGACCATGCAAATGATGGCACGAGACAGTGGTGGGGGCCGGAGCACAGGGAGCCGCTGCCCTGCCTGGTGCTTGGGATTCAGGGACCCCGGAGCTGCTGGGAGTCCAGCCCAGGACGTGGTGCAGCCCCCTTGCCCTGACTGATCGCGGGGCTACGGTCTCACCACCCCATCATGCCTGCGCCGAGCCCCGTTCCAAGCAGGGCTGGTGTCCTGGACCCCAGGCTCAGGGCAGAGGGTTGGAAAACTTAGGCAGCAACTCGACCAAGTCAGTGCTTTACGCAGGGGCCTCAAATTTGGCCCTTCTGACGTTTTTATGGACTAATATATAGTTGGGATCGTGGCGGGCTGTTTGTCACCGCGGCAGAATCTTCGGTGCATCGCGGCATAAAATAGTGCTGGGGGGGGCCTTGCACAAGCATCAGATTTTGCTGGGAGCACCACTCCTGTGGCCGTGCTGGTGCTAATGTGCAACTGGACCCCAAGTGGCGCTTCTTCACAAACCGGTGCTGGTTTGCATCCTGGTGCAAGTACCCAAACTAGTTGTGGCAGTGCGGCTGTGCATCCCACCACAGGTGTGCAGCCCAGCTGTGGTGACATGGGTGTGTGTCCTGTTGCGGGTGTGCGTGCTGGCAGTGGTGGTCGGGCGGTGATCTGGCAGCGAGGTGCTGGTGGCCAGCCAGGCTCCCACAGCTGTTCCCCTCCCTGGATTAAGTTGCAGGCCGGGTGCTGCGTGGTCCCCCCGTACGGCTGGGGTGGTGACGGCGGGGGGCAGGTGGGGACGGTGGCCCCTGTCTGGGGTGGCGGCGCAGGGCCGGGTGCCAGCGTTGCAGCCGCTCCACATTGCAGCTTCCTCATTAACGACTGAAGACGTGGGGTGGGACGAGGGGTTGGGAGGCCACGGCACGGCTGCGGCGTAGCCATGGCGCGGGGGCTCCCCGCTCCCCTCCTCGGCGCTGCGTATCAGCCCGGCCGCGCCGCCGCATGCGCTGCATTTTAAAAAGTAGGTGTCAAAGTTAAAACAGATTTTGAGATTAACTTGTCTGCTCCTTGTTAGCCACGCTTGTGCCGGGGTGGCCGACACACGCGCGTGTCCGGTGGGATGCGGAGACCCCTAGATCCTGTGGAATCACCGCCGAGTGGGTTCATCTGTTTGTTAACGATCCGTGCGGAGATGCCGCTGCGTGCTGGGGCCTAGGGGAATGGGCAGGCCGAGCAGCCGCATGGCACCGTCCCAGCAGCTGCTGTGAGCTCGGGCTAACTGCTGGTGATCACCCCAAACTGGGGGTGGGGGGAGTGGGGGCGTCTCAGGACCCCAGACTGTGAGCAGCTGACCTTTGCCTCCCGTCCCCACGCCCCTGGGCAGATGCCCATGTTGGCAGGCTTGGGGACGGTGCTGTCGGCGGTGTCACCGGAGGGTTTTGTGTGCCGAGCACGCTTCAGGACCGTCCAACCTGGAGTGCGCTGTACACTCCCCCAGGCGGTTTTTCTCTTGACGCTGATGGCAGCAATACAGGGTAACCCAGTGGGGAATTACAGCGGGAAACAAAAATAGCAGGAACTGGCGATTCGGTGACTCTGCAGAGATTCACACGGGCTGTGCCCCCCCCGCCCCCACCCCCCCCCGCAGTAAATAAACACTCACCCAATAATCTCATTCTTGGAGTTCTTCTCTATCCGCTCCCTAAAACGAAACAGATGGGCGCAGCGTGTCCCTGCCTGGATCCCTGCCTGTGGCCCTGCCTGGATCCCTGCCTGTCTTCATCCCTCCATCCGTGCTGCCATGCCTGCCCTGCCAGCCACCCTACCTGCATCCTTGCCCCTGCAAGCACTACCTTGGGGTGGGATCCGACCCTGTCTGGTGCTGTTGTCCCCCAGTTCCAAGAGGGATGGGATGAGTGCTTGCAGCACCTTGGGATTGTTTCCTCAAGGTTACGTGTGCTACAGTGGCACTGTGGACCCCGAGTTTTGGGAAGATCCGTGGAGGATCCACATGCTTAGGGACATCAAATCCCTGTGGGGTTGTGTGGTGGTGGGGTTCTGGAACCCCGTGGGTCCTCCCCAGATTCCCTGTGGTCCCAGCTCTGCTTAGCTCTGTGGCTGCTCCCAAAATGGCCCCTGGGCTTTGCAAACTGCGTACATTGAGGATGCAGGTTATGCATTGTGTGTGCAAATAGTGCATTGCGTGTGCAAATTGCATGTCAAGCTTTCAAGTCATGTATTGATTGTGCAGATCGCACATCAAGTATGCAAGGAGCGCATCGACTATGAAAGTCGTGCATTGAGTGTGCAAATCATGCATCGAGCATGCAAGTCGTGTGTTGGGTGTGCAAATTGCGCATCAAGTGCGCAAGTCATGCATTGGGTGTGCAAATTGTGCATCAAGAGTGCAAGTCGTGCACCAGTCGTGCGGTCAGCATGCACCCAGCTGCCTGCAGCAGCCGTGCGAGTGTGCGGGTGTCAGTCGTGCGAGCAGCGTGCCCGGAGCAGTGAGTGCCTAGGCGGCCCCGGAGCAGCGCACAACCCCAGCGAACAGGGAGGAACGCGCAGCAGCCTCTCGGCAGCTTCAGCCTTCCCCTTCCCTCCGTTGCAAGCCAACAGCTTGCGAGTGGCACTTAGCGCGGAGCGACTGCCGCGTGATTACCCATCGGATAACGTTTTAATTGTACTTCTGGCGCTCTGTCAAGCTCGTTTGAACCGCGTTCCGATATTACAGCATTTATTTAGTGCCATAACAATATGGATTAATCTTAAATTATAACGCCGAGGAAATTATATTACACTTCTTTTGTGTTTGTCAAATATTTAAAAGGGGCTGCTTGGGTTGCAAAGCACTTGGGGGCGGGGTGGGGGGAGGGAGGTCGGGAGCTGTGTCCTGCCCTGCTTTCAGGGCTTGTTGGGAGGCAGCTCCGTAGGGTGCCCAGCTGTGAGGATGTGGAGCAGGAGGGTCTCTGCCAGCTCCTGGTGTCTCTGCGTGCGGCCCTGGCCTCACTTGGAATGTTCCAGCCCTGAAATAGCCAAGGGACTAACTCAGCTCCATGCCCCGCGCACGTCCTTCGTGCCACCACAGAGACCATCGTCACCTTGCCTGGGTGTGGCTGAAGGGCTCCAGCCCCTGCTCAACCCCTTCCTTGAAATGAAGCCCCTAAATACTGGGGTATAACTTCCTGGCTTCCTGGAGCCGTGGCAATAGGCTGAGGCATCTTGGAGAGGAGGGCCTAAAGACCTGCTCCCTTTCCCATTAATGTCACTTTGGGGACCCTGCTTCTGCTCTCTGGCCCAGAAACCTGTTGGGCTTCGAGCAGCTGTGCCTGGAGTAACCCCACAACAGGGCTGGGGCCCCTTGCACACCCACCTTGACCCTGTGTGCTGGCAGGGGAAGCTTTCCATATTCTTGACACATTGCCATCTGTGCTGCACTTGGTGTGGGAGTGGAGAGTGGCTTGGGGGGAAGCACCCTTTGCTCCCACCCCCAGGTCACACCCATGTTTCCCCTTCCCCAGCCCTCATCTCCCCCAGTGCTGTTGGTGTGGTTATGCTGAGACCTGGCACACTTGTCACATGTGTGATCCTCTGTCAGTCTGGAGTCAAGGCAAACTGCCCCCCCTTCACTGAGGTTTGGCAGTGGCTTCATTTCTCTTTTAACCCTCTCCTCTGCCTGCCACCTCCCCCTAGCCCTGTTCGGGAGTCTTGGATGACACCATCCTCATCCCCAGCCTCAGTTTCTCTGTCTGACCACACTGCAGGGCCCAACACAGAGTGTGGTGTGACCAGGGCTGTGCCAGGATGGTTGTGGGGTGTGTGAGGCCAGTGCAGTGCTTGTGAGGCTCTGCCAGAGTTCCCAGCGTGGACGTGGAGTGTGAAGTTATCCAGAAACCATCAGAGCCTGGGGCTGCTGGCTGTGACCATGTCCACCCTTCCCACCCCACTTGCACCTGGCACGGAGGATTTTTTTGTCAGTCGTGCCAGTGCCAGGGCTGGGAGTGATACTACTGATGGGTCTGACTCATGGTGCTGGTCATGGGGAACTCAGCCAGGGGCTTCCCAGGGTGACACTGCTGGGGTGAGATCCCACTGCCTGTCTGCCCTGTGCTGGCAGCTCTGGCACTGGCTGCTCATGGATGAGATGAGTTGTGCATGATCTCAGGGGCCCTTTGGTGTTCTCATTGGCACTGTGACCAGAGGGGGCAGAGGCTGCACTGTACCAGGCCGTGCCATGCTGCGCTATTTCGTGCACACCATACTGAGCAGAGACAGCACAGGGAAGGGAACAAATGTGTGAGGGGCCAGGATAATGTACAGGCAGGCATGCGAGGTGGGTGGGAACTGTGGGGCTGGCCATGGGACCGGTGTGTGCCAGGGGACCCAACCGTGCCAGTGGGCATGAGTCAGCGGGTGGGAGGCATGGGGGAACCAGACCGCAGCCCTGCCAGCCCCCTGGGATACTCCGCGCCGGCACAACCCTGCCGCCGTTGAAGGCGGGGGGGGGGATTTTATTTTTTTACAGCCTGTTTCACAGCTTCCAGAAAAGGCTCGTTCTGGAAACCTCGGCTTCCTGCCCGGCACGCTGCCGGCTCCACGCCCCGCCGTGGGGTCTCCCGGCACGACTGGGGCTGGATTGTGGGGGCTGGATTGTGCCAGGGTGGCTGTGGGCAGCATCAGGCACAGGTTCCTCCAGGGTGGGTTGGCATGGCATGACGGGCCGGTGGGTCCCAGTGTGTTCCGGCACAGGGTGGGTAGCATCCGATTCCCAGGATCATGGTAGGGTGTGGCCATGCCCCTGGCCCACGCGGCCCCTTGCCCGAACTCAGTCCCGGACTGGCCAGCGCAGGAAGGAGCGAGCTGCCTGAAACCACATCCCGACACTCATCCCAGAGGCATCCCGGAGGGATTAGCCAGGGAGCGTGGGCCGGCTTAGAGAGCAAAGCATTGCTTCCTGCCCTGGCCGGGCAGCTGGCCAGCCTGGGCTCCTCCACACCGCACCATGCCAAGCCGTGCCGAGCGATGGGCACATGGCTGCAACCATGCCAGCCCGCATTGGCACACAGATGGACACGGGGAACGAGTCCACGCAGCAAGGACTGGACAGTTCTCCCCCCTCTCTGGCTCCCACTCGGCCACTGGCCATCAACTCTGATGTTTCCACCATGACCTCACACTTCAGCCAGGGTGGGGACCAGGATGGGGTTCTGGGCCCCCCCCCCCAGCTGCAGGGGAGTCTCTTAGGGTCAGGCTGAGGGCTACCCCCCTGCCCTGTGATTCTCCACAGTTCTGCCCCTCCTTGCACATGTGTGCACACATGCATGGGCACACATAAGCACGCATGTGTGCCCCTACCCTAATACCCGACCAGCACTAGCACCAGTGGCTGTCCCCATGTCCTCAACCTTCCTGCTACCACCCTGGGCACTGGCAGGGCTCTGGCTATTGTGGACGGCATCCACCCATGCTGGCAGCGGGTTGACCTTGGCACGGCACAGCCAGGGCTCATCCCAGTAACCAGAGTCACCAGTGTCCCACAGCAGCTTCAAGCCCTGGGTAGGGAAAGACAGCAGCATGGGAAGCCACATGCATGTGCAAAGCCTCCTCAGCACCAGCACATGTGTGTGCCCAGGGCATGGGGCTGGGGTCAGAGCATGGCACCGGTGCCCTTCATATTACTCGGCTGTGCCTCACATGTGCGAGCCTCGTAGGGCTGTGGGGACATGTATGAGAGGGGGCATCACAGTAAGGGTAGATCTGCTCACCAAGTGCCCATGCACTAGAGGCATGCGTGCACGAGGGATGGGTGTGCACAGGAGGATTGTATGCACAAGGGGCCAAGAGGTGTGCATGTGCACAGGGGAGCTGTGTGTCCAAGGGATGTGCAAACACAGAGTGCCCTGTGCACAGCCCTGCAGCTGGCGTGAGCACAGAATTGTACACAAGCAAGCATGGTGGTGAGGTGGGTGTGCGAGCAGGGGCACAAGCAACCCACCCTGACTCTTTCCTCTTTCCCCACAGCCAGCAGCAGCCTGATGGGCAGTGCACCCACCTCCTCCTTCATGGGGGGCTTCCTGAGTGGCAGCCTGGGCTCAGGGGCACCCAGCCACCCCACCGGCCCCACTGCTTCTCCCCCGGAGCCAGCGTTCCGTGGGCCCCACTCCAGCACCTCCCAGATCTGGTTCTCGCACTCCCATGAAGGTGAGTGGGTGTCAGGGAAGGGCTGGGCTTCAGCACCCTAGGGGTGCACAGGCAGGGTGGCCGTGTCGGGTGGCCCTGCGGGTTGGCCAGGATGCAGATGGGATTCTGCCCTGATGCTGGCAGGTGACATCCAGAGAGTGCCCATGTGGACGGTATTTGGACCTCCCAGACACTGGCACGTGGGGTGTCGTGGCAGCTGGCCGACATGGGCACACATTTGGCATGCAACAAGCTTCAGGGTGGCACCGGGAACAACCACAAGCCTGCAGACCCCCGTAGGCATCCATGGATACCAGACTTGCTACCTTGCAATCAGGACACAAGGTGGAGATGCTTGTGCCAAGCTGTGGACCCCTGCCCCATGTGCCAGGATCTGGACTGAGCCCAGGCCAGTTCATGTCACTGGTGATGAACTGGGGCCTACTGCTCCCCTCCCACAGCAGGGACCCCTATGCTGGGGCCGGCTGCAACATGGTGACCTCTGGGACCACTTAGAGAGACACCCCACACAGAGGGGAGCAGGGGCCTGCCTCCAGCATCCCCTGGAGCGCCAGCGTGTCCCCATCCTCGCCACAGGGGCCAGAGCGCAAGCCGACAGAGTTAAGGAGCAGGGAGGTGGGGAGGTGGTATTGGCTCGGGGCCCTGGCAGCCAGCCCAGCTGGTAGTTTGACCGGCTGCCAGTTGGCTCCTGGCGTGCCGGGGCCTGCACGGCGTGCCGGGGGGGCTTGGGGGGGATGGACAGCACACACAGCTCCAGCAGCTCACCACTGATGGACAGGCAGCCTGAGCATGCTGCTGAAGAGGCTTGTGAGGGCTGTGCTGAACCACAACTGCCATGAGTTTGTGAGGTCTCTAGAGCCACTGCTGCCATGACTTTGTAGAGTCTTAGCCCAGCAGCAGCTCTGGGAGGGCAGGAGAGTCCATGTCCTGCAGGAAGTGACAGGCTCTGGTACTGGTGCCTGACTGGGAGGTTGTGGTATGTGTGCTGTGGCATGGCACAGAGGTACTGTGAGGAGTTGTGTGCCTGTGAGCATGCCCTGAGCCCTCCTGACCACTGTGTCCCCAGCCCCGGGGTACCCCCGCTTCTCTGGAAGCCTGGCCTCCACCTTCCTGCCCATGAGCCACCTGGACCACCACAGCAACAGCAACGTCCTCTACGGCCAGCACCGCTTCTACGAGAGCCAGAAAGGCAGGTACCAGGGTCCCGGCTTGGTACTGCAGTGCCACTGGGTTGCCTGGGGTTCCCTGTAGTGGCATATGTCCCCAGCCTGGCATGGGCAGGGGGCTCAGTGCCTGTCCTCAGTGCCCATGCCTAGTGTCAAGTCCCTGAGAATTGGGACCGGCGGGCACGGAGTGGTGGGCACCCAGCCCAGCCACTGCTCTCGCTTTTCACAATATTGTGGCGGGTGCTTAATAGGGAACATTGTTTGGGTGGGAAATGGAGTTAATTAGGCACTGCCGTGCCCCACGCTCCTCCCCTCGTTAGCAGGCAGCCAGTACTGGCATGGCTGCAGCCCTGTGTGCCCAGACCCTCACTGTTCTTTAGTGAGGGGACCACTAGGGGCTCAACCATCACCCTCCTCTCCAGATAACTTCTACCTGCGCAACCTGCCCACCCAACCTGCCCTGCTTCCCACCAGCCACGGCTTCCCTGGCATCGCCCGTGCTGCTCCTGGGCCCCCCAGTGGCTCCTGCAGCCGGGAGCGAGAGGCTGGATCCTTGCCCAAGACCCCCAAGGACTACGACCGCTTCTTGGCAGGCAAAGAGAAGGTGGGCAAGGGGGACCCCAAGGAGCGGCCACCTGAGGAGGACCCAAAGGAGCGACACAAGGTGGTGCTGCCGGTGCCGCCGGAGGGGCACTGCAAAGAGGGGCTGCCCACACGAGGGGCCGGTGATGGCCGCCCCAAGCACCTCACCTCCTGCTTGCTGGGTGCCAAGGGCTTGGATGGCGATACCAACCGTACTGTGTTGCCCAGCTGCGCCGGCAGTGCCATGCCCCGTGCCGGCCGCTGCAGTGCCAAGGAGCTGTGTCGGGGCGAGCGGGAGCCAGGTGCCCCTGAGATGCCCCAGCCTTACGGCGAGTGTGTGGAGCGACGGCAGATGCTGCACCATGCTGTTTCCTACGCGGTGCCCACTGGACCTGCCACACTTGGCCCCACTGCTGGGTCTTTCCCCTGCCTGCAGCTTCACGCTGGCCCCGAGATGCTGTGCCCGCTGCCAGAGCCAGCTGGTCGAGAGCTGAAGCTGAGTGGTGCCACGCTAGTGCCCTCAGTGGGGCACCTCACAGACAAGAGCCGCTCCTTCCAGGTGACAGCAGAGGCTGGTGGCCTTGAGCGTGCTGAGGCCAAGGAGCGGCACGCTGAGGTGTGCACAGAGCCCCCAGTCACTTATGGTGGCCCCTTCCACCACCCACTGAAGGCAGAGGGTACTGCTGAGCGGCGACTGGACTGGGGGGGTCCCAGTGCCCGGCTGAAGGGGCTGGAGTACTTAGGTGGGGGAGCAGCTGAGGGACCGCCCTTTGCCAACCGGGGTCCAGCACCCAAGGGTGCTCTGGAGAAGGGCTACTTCGAGGTACCACCACCACCTGACTGCTCCCGTGCTGCCCGCCCTGATCCATTGAGTGTCCGGGTTGGCCCCTCCTGCTGCACTTTAGAGAAGGGCCTCCCCAAGGACCCTCCCTCTGGACCAGGTCCCCAAAAGGTGGCACGAATTCGGCACCAGCAGCACCCCGAGACAGAGGCAGCTGGTGCTGGCCCTGAGGGCAAGCGCAAGCCCGTGGAGCTGAGTGCCCTGGGCTATGGTGGACCCCACCTGCCCCCTTGGGGCGTGCAGGGCCAGGGACCCCCACTTGGCGTGGCAGAGGAAAGGAAAGGACCTTACCTGGACCCCTTTGGCACGAGTCTGCAGCCGGCTGCATTGATGACTCAGGGCCCAGTGCTGGGTCAGGAGGTACCAGCTGCCCCGGATGAGGTTTCGGCCATGAAGAACCTGCTGAAATACAGCAACCAGGCACTGCTAGGGGGGCAGAAAGGCCCCCCTTTTGTTGGGCTGGGGGCTGTCAAGGGCAGCTGTGCCCACCAAGATGCCAAATTCCCCCCCGGGAAGGGGCAGCCAGAGCTGGAGCGACCAGATTGTGCCCGCGGCCGGGAGCATGATGGGCTGGCCACTGGCGAAGGCGAGGTGCGGCAGCCACCTATTGGCATCGCTGTGGCTGTGGCGCGGCAGAAGGACACGCTGGGACGACCTGAGACCTCCTATGGCAGTGGGGGCACCGGGCGGCAGGGCCGGGCAGCTGCTAGCATCAAAGGTAGGGCTTAGGTTGGGGGGTTGGTGGTGGTGTGGTGGTACCATGCTGATGCCAACGTCTTGTCTCTGGTACAGCGGGCACTGCACGGCCCATGCACCTCATTGACCTGGAAGCAGAGGAGGAGCGGGGGCGGCTCTGTGAGGAGCGCTTGGGACTGGCAGGGCGAGAACTCCTTCTCCAGTGAGTAGTGGGACAGAGCTAGGGGTCCCAGTGGGGCCTGGGCCCAGCACCAGGGAGACCCCACGGTGCCTGTTGCTGGCACTCTGCCCCACACCTCATCTCCCCCCCTTTCTTCCTGCAGAGACAACAAGGACCTGGTGGAGTTTGCGCGAATGCACCCCTCTGGGGGATGTCCTGGGGAGCTGGCCCCCCACCTGATGATTGCTGGGGGCTCGTCACTGCCTACGGGGCAGCTCGGGGGGGACCCTACCACCCATACTCACCCGGCACACACGCACTGGCTGCCCCGCACCCGCAGCCCCTCCATCTGGATGGGGGGACACTCCTATGGTTGGTGCCGCTGGCAGACGGGGGGCTGTATGAGCAGAGCTGAGTGCTGACTCTCTTCCAGCAGTGGGGTACTGCTCACTGAACCCCAGAACTAACAGACCCCTCCCCTACCCTGCAGGCATCAGCCACCCTGCGTTGCACCAGAACTTGCCGCCCACCTTCCCTGCCTCCATGCCCAGCACCATGCAGCCTGTCTTCCCCCTCTCACAGGACCCCCCAGCCCAGCTCGTCATCCTGCCCACAGAACCCCCAGCCCATGGTACCCCCCATACACTGGGTGAGGCTGGAATGGGGAGGAGTTTGGGGTCACTGCTGGGAGCTTGGTCTGGGGGGAGAGGAAATGGGATCCCTGCGGGTGCTAGTAGAGGTGCAGGGGTGGGAAATGCGGACCCTTTGGGTGATTTTGGGGATGCAGGGGTGGGAGATGGGGGGCCTCCTTTTAAGTGTTCCTGGTGATGCAGATGTGGGAGATGGGTCCTTGCAGGTGGTGCTGGAGGTTTAGGTGTGGGAGGTGGGTCTCTGTGCGTGCTAGTGGCAGAGCAAGGTGGGAGATGGTAGTGCTGGGATCTGCAGGGTGGCCCTGAGGTTGGTCCCTGTCTGACCACATACCACCCACAGCTGATGTCATGGACCAGGCATCGCTATGGCCCCCGATGTACCCAGGCCGGGGTCCCAGTGCCCACCTGCAGCACACAGGGCAGCTGCCTGTGTACTCGCGCTCACAGTTCCTGCGGCAGCAAGAGCTCTATGCCCTGCAGCAGCAGCAGCGAGCAGCCCAGGCCCTCGAGATCCAGCGCCAGGCGCATGTCCAGGTGCCATGGGGTGGGGGCATGGAGAGACTGGGGGGCTGGGTGTGGGGTGGGATGTGGGGCTAGGCTGGGGATGCAGGGTTGTATTGGGGTTGGGCTATAGGGTAGGACCATAGGGCTGAGCGTGTGAAGTGCTGTTGTGCGATGGATGGGGGCACTGAGGCTGGGCAGCGGGGCAGGGACTGCGTCGTGTGGCTGAGCTGTGTGGTGCTAGCTGTGGAGGGCTGTGGTGGGCTATGGCATGCAGGGCTGGAGTGTGGAACAGGATTGTAAGACAATGTGCGGGGACCAGGCTGTGAGACTGGCACATGCTGACCTCTGTGTTCTCTGCAGCGGAAGCCGGAGGAGCAGCCTCTGGAGCTGGAGGATGGGGGTCCCGAGAAGCCCCTAAAACCTTCCCACAAAGCAGTTGCCTTAAACCCTCCAACCAAGGGCCTGTCCTCAGCAGCCTCCGGACCGCCCAAGCTCTCCCCTTGCTGCCACTCTCCAGCCTTGCGGCATCCAGCCAAGTGCCCCGTGACCCTCCCTGCGGCCCCCTGCACTTTACCCGTCTGCCCCACCACCAGCTCTGCTGTTGCCCCCCGCTCCCCAGCTGACAGCCCCCTGCCCGTCCAGAGTAAGGGCAGCGACGGTGAGGACAAGCGCGGAGAGGGGCAACCACCCCGCGACTACCCCAAATCCCTGGAACCAGGTAGGACCTGGGGTGCCAAGGAAAAGGAGAGTGCCCACGGTGCTAGGGGGTACCAAGGGGTCCCTGCTGAGAGTCAGCTCTTTCCCCACAGACCTGCCCCCCGGTTACAGCTACCCCACCGCTGGCATGGGCTTCTCCGAGGCGCACTCGGCTGAGCCGGCTGACCCCGACACTATGCACACTGGCTCGCCACCGGCTGAGCCGGAGCAGTCTCGGACCTTCAGCCCCTCTGGTGAGGTTATGCGGGAGTCAGACCCCTCACGGGAGCTGCCAACCAGTGAGGCAGTGGCCAAGGGCTCCGGAGTGCTGCTTCATCACCGCCACCTCCTCCTCACCCCGGGACCCCTCTGTGGAGAGCGGGGACCAGCGCCAACTGAGGGGGCTACTGAGGAGCCCTTTGGGGTGTGCCCAGACACGGCTCAGGGAGCGCCGGAGCAGAGCTCACCAGAGCAGCAGCACCCGGTGCCCGTGGTGGGGACTTCCCCGCTGCCCCCCGCTGCTGAAGAAGTGGAAGAGGAGGAGGAAGAGGAGGATGAAGATGAGGAGGATGAGGAGGAAGGCGACAGCGATGGCTCAGAGTTGGAGGGAAACTGCGATGAGGAGGATGGTGAAGACTCCAGTAGGCGTCAGGGCTACTTGGGTGGGCTGGAGGCTCTGATTGCCGCTGGCATTGACCTAGGGGAGTTGCCAGCGCTGGGCTCACCCGAGGAGCCCCCTCCAGCCCCCCCGTCACCTGCCCCCCATGCCTCAGGGATCCCTGGCATTGCCCTGCTCAGCGAGCTGGCTGACCTGGAGCTGCGCCGGCGCCGCTGTGACCTGGCCCTAGGAGGTGAGTGGTTCCTGGTGGCCCCTGGCAACCCTGCCCTGTGGTATCCCATCCTCCTGGTACTCTACCCCATGGCTTCTGGTGCATCCCAGTACTCACAATGCCCGGGCTCCCCAGTATGCCCTACCCCATGGGACCCTCTCCTTCATTTCTTCCTGCCCCGTGGCACTCTGGCATTTTGATGTCCCTCTGCTACATGGTATTCCCTAGCCCATAATTAGTTACCCTGGTGCCCCCTACCCAGGGTGCTGCAGTAGATTCTCTGTGCCGTGCATAGAAGAGAGGGGTTGTGTGGTGCACATGAGATAAGCACAGGTGTTGTGCAGCACAGCAGGGGACTGGGGGGGTGCTTTTTTGGAGCAGAGAGCTCTGGGTACATTTTTGGAGCAGGGGGCTTGTTGCGGGTATTTCTGTGTCAGGGGCTGCAAGTGCATTTCTGGATCAGGGGGATGAGGGTTCATGTTCAGAGCAGGCCTGCATAGTTTTTTGCCAGAGGGCTGTGTGCACACTGGCAGCACTGGTGCTGTGGTGCGACACAGTGCCCGGCAGCCAGCCGCTGCTCACAGCCCAGGGCTCAGCTCCAGCACTGGCTCCAGGCAGGCGCCGGGATTCCCTCCCGGTTCGGCTTCCCCAGGGAATCCCAGGGGCCCCGGTGGGGGAAGGCCAACATGACTGTGCCGTCCGTCCTGGCCTGTCCCCAGCACTGCGGCGGGGGTGTTGGGAGGCGGGGCGGGGGGGCATGTGTGCTCAGTGCTGGCCGTGGCCTTGTGGTGTGGGCCCCTGACACTCTGGGTACTGTGGGGCCCTGCTCGCTGATGGGGCAGCCAATCCAGGCTGGTTCTGCCGACCTCTCAACCCCACAGCTGCCTGGTGACACCATCCCTGTGCACCATCTCCCTGCCATCCTGCACGACACCCCACTCATCTATGGCACCCCATGGCATGACCTTGTGTCCCATAGCAACCCCTGACCCACAGACAGCCTTTCTCACCCCACATGGCCCTGGTGCCGCCATGGTGTGCTGGTCACACATGAGCATGTGTAGATCAGTGTGGGGGTCCAGGGCATGTCCCCACTGTCCCTGCTGACCTCCTGTCCCAGCAGGGGAGGACGAGGACCTGCTGGCCTTCAACCTACAGAACCTGGCCACGGTGGCAGCCGCTTGGTCACTGGTGGAGGCGGCCAGCCGGGAGGGCAGCCCCCCTGTGCTCAGCCCCTTGCCCACCTCCCCACCACCTCGCACCCGCATCCCCCGCCGCAAGTACACCTGGACGCCCAAAACCAAGGCCGTGAGTGTCTCCTTGCGAGTTAGCGCGAACGGGAGGTGGGATGATTTGTGCCCGGTCTCAGCCCTGGAGAGATCTGCCCACCCACACCCCCTCTCGACCCCCCAGGTTTGCCCATTGAAGGCAGCCATCGAGCAGCTCAACACGCAGGAGGTGGAGGTGCGGATGCGGCTGGCCGAGCTCCAGCGCCGCTACAAGGAGAAACAGCGGGAGCTGGTGAAGCTGCAGAGGCGGCATGACCATGAGTACGTCCTGTCCCCATCCTGGATGGGTCCCAGGGCTGGGAGGGGAGAGCAACAGGGCAGGGGGCGGTGGCCTACGAGGAGGCCAGGGAGGGACAGCAGTGGTGACCACCAGTGCAATGAGTTTGGGCCCGTCCTCAGCCCGGCTCGGTGGAGGGGCACAGCCTGCGGTGGCTGCGCAGCTCAGGGTGCCCCCGGTCTTGCCGCGGCTGCAGGCGTGACGAGAGCTCCCGGAGCCCGGCGCGGCGCGGTCCGGGGCGGCCGAGGAAGCGCAAGCACTCCAACACGCTGGGCAGGGCTGAGAGCCGCAAGGTCAAGTGAGTGACCGGCGCCGCGTGTCCTCCTTGTCCCTGGGGATGGGCCACCAACCCTGCTGCAGGGGGGGTCCAGTCATGCTGCTACAGAGGTGGCTGTGCTTGGCAGACCCCCGTATCCGGTGCAACCGCACTGGGGGGGTGTGGGGTGTGTGTCTGGCTGCTCACTCCAATGTGTTCCCGTTCTCACCCCGCTTGTAATGGGGAGGGGGCTCGGCTGGANGTGTGCGTGCGTGTGTGTGTGTGTGTGTGTCCCCGTGTCCGTGCCGGCTGCGGGAGCAGCGTTGCATAAAAGCCTCTTTATCTGTGCCGTATAAAGCCATCGGTCACGCTGCAGCGGCGTTCGGTGCTGCCGGCGCTTTATTATTACCCATTAGCCGCCCGGCGCAGCCGTTTCCCCACTCC
>VWZE01005575.1:155785-208638 GCA_013396675.1 Eubucco bourcierii | reverse complement strand
GGGCGGCGGGTACCAGGCGGGGGGCGCGGGCGGATCCACTTTACGGCTGCGCGGCGGCGGCCGCCGCAATGGGCGGGGAGTTTGCGACAGGCCGTAAAGCTGCGATGGGCGGGACGGGGCTGGGTGGGAGCCCTGGGGGTCGGTACCGGGAGAAGGAAGAGTCGAGGGGGCCGGCAGATCCCCCATCCCGAGTAAGGAGAAAGGAGTGAGGCGATGCTATGCTAGCGGCAGCGGCTTTATTAACGGCCAGCGGGAGCCGGGCTGGACAGGACCCCCTCGGGGGTAGAGACTTGCCCCACGGCTGCTCCCCTCTGCGTCACACCCCGGGGGTGTGAGCATGATCCAGCCCATGAGATGGACCTCCCCGGGAATTTGGTTGCCACCCCTCAAGCCGGTGCCCGCCGTGCCATGACCCCCCCTGTGCTGGAGCGTGGGAGTTCAAGGGGGCTGCGGGCAGGCTGGGGCAGCCCCCGGCGGTGGGGTGAGGCTCCAGGGCCGCGGGCCCGGCTCAGCTGGTCCACGAAGGCCTCTACTTCGGCGAAGCGGGCCGAGAGCCGCCCCAGCTGCTCCTTCAGAGCGCTAAAATCCCGATACAGCTCGTCCAGGGCCCCTGACAGTGACCGGATCCTGCGCGGGGGAGATGGGTGAGGGACCCCTGCCAACACCTCCGGCAAGGGGCATTGCTGGTCCACCCGATCCTCACCTCCCGTAGTCCGGCAGCACAGTTTGGTGGTCGAAAAGCAGGAGGTTTCTCATCTGGGAAGTGATGGCGAACTTCCAGTTGTCCAGAACTAGCGTTAGGTTGGCGCAGCCCTTTGCCGGTGCCCTCTGGGCTGCGGGGACCGGTAGGGACAAGCTGGCTGGGGCAGGACCCCGAGCAGCCCCAGGAGCCCAGACACAGGCACGACCCTCACCCCAGCACCCTTCCGGTCCCACACCCACGAGCAGCTGACCATTGTCAGGCAGCGATCGAACTCTGACCCTACCCGTACCCGGCTGGGCAGGGAGGGAGTCCCGAGTGGCAGGGGGTTACCGTCCACTCTGTCGTCCCACGCCGCTGGCTGCCTCCTCAGCTTGGCAGCAGAACCCAGAGCTGCAAGGAGCAGGATGGGAAGAAGCCGTGACATGGCACTGCCCTGGGAGAGTGTGAGAAGCGCCCGGCCAGCACCATGATCTTGAGGTCAGGTAGCTGTGGGACATCATGTCCCCAAGGGCTCTTGGGCAGGGACCCTGAGGCCAGGTAGCCACGGGATGTCATGTCCCTGAGGGTCCTGGCACAGGGACCTCGAGCCTGGATACCCATAGGATGTCATCCCCGAGGGACAAGCTGGGAACATGGGATGTGGCCCTGTCAGAGCCCTTTCTGCCTCCTACCTGCACTGAGGTCCCGGACAGCACAGACGAGGCAGCCGCTTGCCGGGCTCGGCTCCACCGGCTCTGGCTCCGTGCGGCTCTTGGCCTCCCTTTTCAACGCACTGCTCTGGCACAGGGCCCGGCTGCACGCTGCTGCAGCACTGATTGCAAACAGATGGCAGAGCCACGGGCAAAGGACATGGTGTCGAGTGCCCACTGGTGGGGTACAGCATCTACCTGGTCATCCTGGGGGTGTCCCAGCCCTGGCACAGGGAACAGTGCAGGAGGCACAGCACTGACTCTCATTTCAGGTGCATTTATTCAGTGTTACTCGCAGACCCTGTGCTTGGGTCGGTCCAGTCCAGGCACTGCAACACCGCTGCAACCCCAAACACCAGCAAACCCAGGGGAAAAGCAAACCGCAGCCTGTGAGCCCTGCCGCGGGGCCAGGCGGCCACTCCGCTAACACCGCTGCGGGTACCAGGGCTCCCTGCCATGCTGCCTGGCCAGCGAAGGTAGCGACAATGGTACCCTGGTGCAAGCCAGGGCCTCACATTTCCGTCTGAGGCCAGGAGTGGTGCCCCAGAGATTTAACCATGGCCTGAACCCATGGAGCCAAGGCAAAGGGTCTCCAGGCCAAAATGGAGCTGCCCCTCTCCAGCCCAGCAGCTTGGCATGGGGCAGCCATGCCCCTACTGAGTCTAAATGGGAAGCAAAGTCAGGACAAGCATGGTGCGACCCTCAGCTCTGGCTCTGCAATGGGGAGGACATGCTCCCATGGAACATGGGCACAGGGGAAAGTGCCAGCTGCAGGGGCTGGCTCCTTTGCCCAGCCAGGGAATGTGAGTAGGCGCCCAAGTTACGTGACTTCCCCAGCATGGCCTCACTACAAAGGAGGCACAAGCTGCTGCCCATGGCACCTTGCAGCTTCCCCAGCAGCTGAAGCACTCTCTGGGGGGTAACGTGGCACACAGGGTGGGGGACACCCCTGCACAGCCTTTGCAGCGAACAGGCAGGACATGGGGTGTATGCTGAAGTATCTCTGCCACACCAAGCATGGCTCAGAACCACAGGAGCAGTGCCAAGCCAAGAGCTGGCACATGCCCACCCCTTGCCTGGTGCCAAGGAGGGGCCTGTCGTGCTCTGGGAGCGGTGCCAGCACACAGGGCTCAGCCTGGCAGAGCTGCCATCTGGCCCAGCGCCGCTAACAGCCGTCTGCTCACTCTGCCTGTGCCGTTTAGCGCTGAAGCTGTCGGCACCCGGGCACCCATGGCTGGGAAAGGGGAGCAAAGCTGCAGGCAGAGAGGTGCCAAAGCCTCCCTACCACCTCCTCAAGGCTGCTGTGGGCAGGCGAGCAGACAGGGAAGGAGGTTGTTCTAGCTAGGCGTATCACCCAGGAGCCCTGAGCAACCCCCCGGAGCATCCCCAGAAGCCCTGAGCCCTGCCAGGAGCAGGCTCAGACAGCAGCTGGGGGTGGCTGGGGGACAGCCTGGCCGTGCAGGGCAAAGGCTGAGGTTAAGCGTTTGGTTAACCAAGGTAAAGCCAGGGTGCCCAGCTCCTGCTGTGACTGCAAGGGAGCGAGGATTAAGGGGGAAGGGTTGGAGCCACCCCCTGCCCAGCTTCACACCCCGGGGTGGGGGCTGATGGGGGTGGGGAAGCAGAAGGGAGGATGGGGAAGGAACAAGCACCACTCCTGCTGCTTGAGGGTTTACTCTGGAGTCTGCCAGTGTGGCTAGGTCCGAGGCAGGCTGCACATCTCGCAGTGGTCCGTGCCAGGCTGGTTCATGTAGGTGCAGTGCTGGCAGGCCCACATGGCTGCCGAGGCAGCGTGCGTCGAGCCGCCCATGGCACCGTAGTCCTGCAGTCCTGAGATCTGGACCCCGACTGTGCCTGCAAGAGAAAGAGCACAGTCAGGGCAGGGAGGAGGCAGAGGGCAGTCTCCTGCCTAAACCCAGAGCCAGATCCCTGTCCCTGGGAGCCTCCCTGCTGAGACACTGCCCTTATCTCCGAGGCTGGCACCTTGGCAGGTGGTGGCAGAGCTCACATTGAAGCCCCCTAGCCCTATTCCCTCCTCAGTTCAGTGGGGGCTGCTCAGCACCAGGGAACAGCTTTTCCTCTCATCAGAGCCTCTGGCAGCCTCTGCCCAGCCCCAGCCCATGGGACAAGAGCCCCCCCAGCTCCCAGAGGGAACCCCCTTTCTTACTGCAGAGCTGCTCGATGGTGGCCCACTGCTCCGATTTTTTCCATGTCTGTGCAAGTTCCTCATTCTTAGTCCTCACAGCCTCCAGCAACAAACTGATGCTGTCCTGGAAGTGATAAGAGGGAAAGTGGTGCTGGAACAGTGTCAAAGCTGGAGATGTGATCAGGGAAGTGCCTCCTTGTCCACCAGCCACAGTAAGACACAACCTCAGCATGGTGGGGGTTGCGAGTAGCCTCTGGATATCATCCAGTCCAACCTCCCTGTTAAAGCAGGGTCACCCCCAGCAGGTTGCCCAGCATCAAAATGTCCAGGCAGGTTTGGAATCTCTCCAGAGGAGACCACAATCTCTCTGGGCACCCTCACAGCAAAGTTTTTTTTTCCTCACATTCAGATGGAACCTCCTGTGTTCCAGTTTGTGCTCATTGCCCTTTTCTTGTCACTGCGCACCAATGAGAAGGGTCTAGCCCCATCCTCTTGACCCCACCCTTTAGATATGGATCAGCATTAACAAGATCTCTCAATATGCTCTTCTCCAGGCTAAACAGCCCCAGGACTCTCAGACTTTCCTCATCAGAGATGGTCCCCACAGCATTCAGACATATCCCTACACCCCAAATTCTTCCCTTTCCTCTGCCTAGAGCAGGTTCTCATCTGCAGCCAACCACTGTGCTGCCCTGTGCAGACTGAACTTGACACCCAGGGGTGCAAACCCACTGTGCTGGAAGACAGCAGCCCTCAGCTCCAGCCCCAGCCTGATCTCCAGCTGCCCAGGGTCAGCCCTGCGCAGGCGCAGTTGCTGGCGCCCTCGAAGCCTCTGGCAAACACATGGCCCTTTTGGCCAGCTCCTGCCGGGACAGTCCGGCAGTGCAGATGTGAACTGGGGGGCCTGGGCAGCTGCCAAGCCCCCAGTGCCTGGCCAAAAGCGGCAGAGCTGCACAGCCAGGAAGTCACTGGCCTCACAGAGATTGGGGCAGGGGGGAAGCTCTGATCTCGTTATCATTCCAACAGGCATTTTTGATGCTAAGATAGTTTTAGAAACAGTTCCCAGCTCCTGGAGCTGCAGCCAAGTTGGCTCTGTCCAGCCTGTGACTGCGCTAGCAACTGCCCCCCCTCACTGCTCCGAGCAGTGCGGCAGGAGCTGTCTCTAGTTGGGAGCTTTAGTTTCAGTTCTTAAACCTTCTACCAACAGCTCAACCTTGAAGAAGAGGTGATGGGCCAAGAGGGGACATGCCTGGGAGTGGCAGGCTGGGTCTGTCACCTCCACACGTCACTGACACCCCAGGAGGAGCTCTGGCAACACTGACATGACCCTTTCCCCCTGTTACGTACCCGCAGAGGCATGACCTCATTTGTGACCAGGAAGAGCAGCAGATGGAAATCAGAAATGATATCCAGGAAAATGGAGGAAGTATTTTGAGACAGGTATGTGGCCAAGCTGTGGAAGTCCTAGAGAGAGGGAACAGCAATAAAGATAAGTCACTTCCTGCAGTGTCTTAATTTGGTTATTTTCCTATCTGGATCCACTGACTTTAACACTTTAACATTCCTATCTCTCTTGGACATCATCTGAAAAGTGCAAAGACCCTCCTGAAATCATATCCCAGATCCAGCTCCAGCTAACAACATCCACAGACACAGATCTTTGGGCCCACACTATCTCCTCTGCACTAGGACCTGAACAATGCCCCTATGTACAGAGCTGATCTCAGACCCAGGAGATGCTGAGCAGACCCCAGGCAGTTCAGCTCAAAGCCCAAAGGACAAGCAACAGATAAGGACAAAGCACTTCCTTCCTCCCCATCCTCTCCTCTTTCTTGGCTCTTGAATGTCCTCAGAAGTGAGGACCAATGCTGCTGCTGAATAGCAAAACCTCTCCTGTTCTGCTGACAGAGCCACAATGGGCAACAGCCCCTTCCTCGTGATGACTTCTGGAGGAAGCCTCTGACATCTCTGGCATGAGAAATGAGCTGTTGCTGCTTCAAAGTGACTCGAGCCTTCTCTCTGCTGGCAACGTGAGCGCCTCGAGCTGTCCGGCAGCTGCCTCCACTCAACACTCTGGGCCTCTGGCAGTAAAAGGTCTGAGTCTTAAAAATCCTTATAAAAAGGAAGAGCTGGAGCAAAAGACCCTAGTCAGGGAGACGTGGGTCCTGTGCTGTTACCACAATGCTGGAGCCCCTCAACCTCTCTGTGGTGCTGTCTCGGTGGTACGGAAGTGAGCAGCCCCGGTCTGTCACCGAACAGCCAGCTCGTCAACATGCAGACACTGCTGCAGGCAGGAAGGTGCTTGGCAAGTGCTTGACTGAATCATGATGAGGTGATTTAAGGGCACAACCACAGCTGCCCCCTTGCAGACAGCAGTGAGAGTGAGGGAGGCAGATGAACCATCTGTATGAACATGGCTTTGTAAGGAATCACTACTCACCTGAGTTTCTCCCAGCACATCGCGGTTCTCAATAGGGAATGGATTTTGAGAAATAGAAAAAGTGTAGACTGGATCCTTGGGGAAGGTTGTAGTAATCTGAAAATCCAAGAAAGGAGAATCAGAGCACTGACAGTGGGAAGCAAAGCTCATGACAGAGCTCAGCCAGGAAGGGTATGAGGTAACTACGGCAGGGATCTTCTGATGGCTTTTGACATTTCCAGTGATATTCCAATCAGCGTCCAGCAAACATTTCCAACACAGCTGGAGGGGGATGGACTGTGCTCGCTCAGCACCATGCCATGGGGAGCACCCCTCTCTGCAAAGGCCACTGGGATGCAGCAGTTGTGCCACATGACCGACAGCTGCTGCTTGGGGTATCACTCTAAGGGTCATCTTAACACCAAGAGGTGACAGGAAGAGTCACAGGGCAGCCACAGGACTGTGTTGCTCCATTCAGGGCTGGAATGGGTGCCAAGAAGACAGATTTTACAGTTCGCTGAACAGAGTCATCCTGGGTGTGCTTACCCTGCCTCCTCCCTGTGCCAACAGGACAGAGAATGAGGGTGGGTAAGCCAGCATTGTGCCCTTGTTACTGAGCTCACAAGCCACAATTTGGGTCAAGTTCTGATGTTTAAACCAGTCCTAATTCTGGGGGTTTGAAACTCTGGTGTCAGTTACTGAGTGTTTGGCCCTGTGGGTGAGGCTCTTTGTAGACAGAGAAGCAGAACCACCTGCCAGGACAGGATCTACTGGAACAATGCCTTTCTTAAAAAAGAAAAGAGACAAAACAAGATGCTTTGAATGTGCAGTTTTCCAGCCTGCTCCCAAATGCATGCTCCACCAATCTGTTTTCATCTTCATTACACTCCAGGTAGCCCAGAAACAGATGCCTCTACTACAGGAGCAATAAACATGCCCAGTGCTGCTGGCTGGCACAGGGCACCCGAGGGCTCTGCACAATGGGCCCCTTGTTCTGGACACGACATTTCACTGTATGAGTCACACATCCCAGTGCCAGCTCTGCCCCAGCACTGCTCTGATAAGTGATACACACAGCAGATAGTAACTGGGGAAGAAGGACGAGGCAGTGGAAGCCTCCCGGCTGCCAGCTCCCCTGTGCCCGTGGGATGCTGCCTGTGCCAGGGGCAGCTGGACCAGACTGGTTGCTCCGGGTGGATTTAATAGTTGTTGGCACCACCTCAAACTCCAGTAATATCAGCTGTCATCTGAATTATTTGCTTTCCTGCCTTCCGCACCGTAACAGTTTTCTTTGAAGCCAAAGGGCATAGCCGTGCCCCGGTGCCTGGCAGCGCTTGCTCGTGGGCAGGCAGCAGCCCTGCTCTAGCCAAGCTGGACTGTGAGCTCCCCTCCTCCAAGAAAAGGCATTTCTGTAACACCAGCCTGGTCTGCTGAGTCACTAAAAGGAGAAGGATTCTTAATTGCTGCTAAGAGACAGACAACTAGAGCTTTCTAATTAGCAAGGTAGTGCCCAGCACACATCCATGGGGCTGGCTGCATGGCCATGTGCCAGCTCACAGCTGTGATAAGGCACCAGGCAGTGCCTTCCTAGGGAACGTGTTCCCTGGCACCACACTGATCCCACGGAGCACTGCAGCTACCCCACAGCACACCGCTTCTGTCCCTCACCGCTAGGAATGCCTGGCAGCAGAGGGCAAGAAGGAAGAAATAAATACTCTCTTAGAAGTCATCTAGAAGCTGCACCTAGTTTGAGTGGCCAAGGCAGGCATCCAAGAAAACTGTGAGCAGATCCATGGCATGAACTGGGCTCTAAACCCATCGATGGATGCTTAGCAAAACGAAAAATGATCAGCAGGTTATGGCTGGTCCACAGTGGGAGGGTTAAGGCAGTTTAAGTAACTTAACCTGCAATACATAACTCTTACTTCTCCCAACCAAACGGCCCAAGCTTCAAGGTCAATTTTATCTGCCAGTGGCTTCTTGGTGATTAAGAGCTGAGCTTGGAGCAGTCGTTTTCAGCTGCTGTTCCCACAAGGTTTGATTCCATGCTCAGACCTTGGTTTCAGCCACTGTCTGAAACCACCAAGAGCTTCACTCCACCCTGACCATCTCCTGCTGAAAGCAAAGTGCAGTGAATACTTACGTCTATGATTAGGTACTCAACCGGAAGTGGGCGAGCCAGCTGCGTGATCTCATTGCCAAACTTGTCTATGTCCTGAAAGAAGCAGAGTTTGATTATTCCTCAGGTGGAAGTGGTGTGAAGCCTGAGGGATCCTGCCCTAGAGACACCCACACAGGAGCCTGGAGATCCTTAGCTCTGGCAGATCACTCAGAAGAACCTGCTTGTATGTGGCTGGGTGCTGCAGAGCTGCACAGATCACTGCAGCTCCTGGGGCCTACAGGAAAGCTGAAGAGGGAGTTTTGACAAGGGCATGTAGTGACAGGACAAGAGGTGATGGCTTTAAACTGAAAGAGGGCAGATTTAGACTGGACCAACTGGAAC
The DNA here is from genome assembly GCA_013396675.1 of Eubucco bourcierii. Taxonomy (NCBI): domain Eukaryota; kingdom Metazoa; phylum Chordata; class Aves; order Piciformes; family Ramphastidae; genus Eubucco; species Eubucco bourcierii. The sequence goes on along the minus strand of VWZE01005575.1, from coordinate 200,181 downwards.
AATGCCTTTCTTAATAAAGAAAAGAGACAAAATGAGATGCTTTGAATGTGCAGCATTCTAAGGCAGGCATTTTTTACAATTAGAGTGGTGAAACATTGAAACAGGTTGTCCAGAGAAACTATGGATGTCCCATCCCTGGAAGTGTTCAAGGGCAGGCTGGATGGGGCTCTGAACAAACAGATCTATAGGAAAATGTCCCTGCCCATGGCACCACCATCCTGTGATTCCATGATCTCCGTGAGCAAGGACCTCTGCCTCCTCACGAGCCAAGGAAGCCTGTGGTCACAAACCACCTCGGTCTTGTTTTCTTCAGTCATCACCACTAGAGAGGTGCCTGGCGTCACCTCAGATGTGTAAAAGCCATTTATGGAGCTGACCTGTCACAAAAGGGAGGGACAGCAGCACAGCTACTTTCTCAGCCAAGACAAACCTGACTTTCTGCATCCAACTCTCACTTGGGAATTGGAGGCCTGGGTCCTTTCTCATACACAGACCTGAAGAGCCAGCATCTCACAAGGCATAAACTTGTTTAGCGTTGCCAGACGAACTGAACATAAAGTTTAATTATGGAGAGAAACGGCCAGCATATGTTCATTAATCACAAAATGACAATTAGATGTGATTTATGTCAAACACGCTGAGTTCAAACACAGCCTCAGAAATAAATTCATGAGAACTGACACTTTTCATTAAAGATTCTGTAAGAGGGGGTTGTATTTTCTACCTAAATCATCACTTAACATGTTATAAATCATTCGCTGAGCCCCACATAAATCATACGCCCATAATTTCCAATCAGGGCCCTTACATTAAAGTTACATTTACTGAGCTCTCAGAAGTCCCAGCGGATGCAGGCAGGCCTAGAGCTGCCACACACTGGTGGAGCCATCACCTCGACACCTTGGCGGCTTTGGGGGACCTTGGCCAGAAGCTATGACCCCCACTTCTCTGGCAGGGATGGGAATGACATTCCTTGGGGTGTTTCTTGTGGTCTTGAGGGGTGTTCCTCGGGCTGAGCCAGCAATCTCCATTCACCAGGACAAGCCACCCATGGTTGCCAGCCTGTTGCCCCTAGTCCCACTGTAAACCACTCCCCTGCTGTCAGCACGTCTCGGTTATGCTCCTATCCACACAGCACAAACATGTGGGGCGGCAGCCAGCACCCCGCTCTCACGTTCTGCTCTCCTGGGACATGGCCCCAGCAGGCTCTGGCATGCTGTTCCCCTCCGGGCAGCAGCCCCCCTTTCCTGAGCCCCTTCCCCAAGCAGCCTCTGTCCCCAGGAATGGTTCCCTTTGTAAATAAATAAATAAATAAATAAATAACCCAAATCTACCTTCCAGTCTTTGAAGCTCCTTTTAAAAGCAATTCCGATAAGGATCTTTTCTCCTTGAACATGACAGGTTGTTGGGCCCTGTGGTTATTTCAGCAACGAGCCTGGTGGCTCGTGGCCTCAGATCTCTCTGTCTCTGACAGGAGCAGGAGGAGACATGGAGCCTTTTCAGGGAGATCACAGGACCTGAAAGCTCCTGCTTCTAGATCTCAGTGATACCGTAAGAGGCAGGAATCAAATCCAATCAGACCGAATCAGGCTTCCCAAACACAATCCTGCCCCTGCAAGAAAGAACCTGCAACAACTCACACATAATTAGCCCATCTGGAATTCATTTTCAAATCTAATTAAGTTCTAATATGCAGAAACATTTTTCCAGCACCTGTTCGTTTTAATCTCTGCCTCTGGGGATTTCCATGTTAAATGCCTCCTTTTTAGTGTCATGCTGCTGGGGCCTTCAAGATAGGAACCTGACTGTTGCTACCAAACTGGAACCTCACACCCCCTTCGCCGAGGACGTGTCCCAACCCTGCCTCTCTGCAGACAGAAAAGCCTCTCTGCAACACCAGCACTCTTCTCCAACCCCCCTACACCATTTTATTAAGTAATTATGTTTTAAAGGCCTTAACAAATGTCAAGCTGGGAGAAAGACATCTTCATCCTCAACTTGGCCCTGGTATGCCACTGCTGCAGCCCCCCCAAGCTTGAGACCACCAAAGCCATTAATGTTAAGCAGCAACCACCTCCAAAGGGAGGCCAGGAAAGGGTTAACAAAAGCACAATTATTTGGCTCCTGGACAAAAATCAAGCAGCAAGGCCTGGAGGATCTGGACAATGAATCATCCTGAAGACAGAAGCAAACTGGAGCTCGCGTGAGGCACTGGGATGAGAGCTTTTAGAGCCAGGAGCTGCAAACAGATGAGGTCAAGCAGAGACGAGGTGCCCCTGGTTGTGTGGCACACCTCTGTGGCACTGCTTGATGGCTGCAGTGGGCAAGGCTTTGGGGTGGCCTTGGGATTTTTGATAGAGGGTGAGTGGAACGGCCAAGCCAGGAGCTGTCAGAGCCAGGAGGGAGGCTCCTGCTCCGTGTCCCAGGGCTGGACAGCAGTCAGCATCCCACGGTGTTAACATCCCACGCTGTCAGCATCCCACACCATTGTTCTTCCTCACGGGTTCGCTCTGTTGAAGCGCCCATAGAGCTGAGCAGCTGTCTGTGCTTTCTGTGTGTTACAGCAGCCCTGCTCTTCTTCCTGCTGCTGATTTCCAAGAGCTTCACTGGGCAGCTCTGCCCCCTCACACAGAGCAGCTGAGGCACACAAATGAAGCCACTCTTCTAGGAGCAAGTGATAGGTCAGCGAGAGTTGAAACCCTTCTCAGGAGACTCCCCGTGAGCTAATCAAGCATCGCATCCTCCCGTCCAGAGCAGCTGGGACATTTAAGGTTAAGAAGGCTTTTCCAGTCCAGCCCAAAGCAGCACTGGGAGGAGGCCCATCAGGGGAAGTCCTTTGCTGCTAGTGAAAACTCCCTGCAGGAGCCTCCACGCAGTCTGACTATGGTGGCTTCCCTGGGAAGAGGATTTCCAAGTGAAGGGGTGGAAGCAATGTGTGCCACAATGGGGACAGCCTGGCTCAGAGGCCCTCAGCTTTAATAAAAGCAGAGCCCTGGCCCAGAGCTCTCCCAAGGCTACAGTGAACAGATGACAAGGCTCAGGCACCGCCTCAGCTGTGGTAAATGCAGCAAGCGCACGCGGGACTCTGCGAGGGCAAAGGGCTCTTTCCCAACACTGGTGCCATTGTAATGGGCTTTCATCTTACACCATCCCAAAGAAACTCTGGGGGAATATTAAGGCAGCTGTAAACTACAATTCATTGCAAGGATGACATCTTCATGTTTGCACTGAGCTGACACAAATACCTGTGATAAGAGACAAAGCCAGCCAGCCTCCAAATCCAATTATTCAAGTGCTTCAAAGGGTCTGCAAACACAGCAATCTCTTTCCCCCATTCAGTGGGAAACAGACACCCATGAACCTATCAGTGAAGCAGAGTTAGGCAATGCTGCAGCAATGCAAAGTTAGGGGCTTGGGAGACTGACCACAGGGAGCTGAGAATGGAGAGCAGGCAAAGGGTGCAGGGAGCCTGGCTGAAGGAATCACCTGGCTGGGCACTAAGCAGCACCTGCAAACAATTTCAGCTCTGGAAAATCAACCCATGGTTTGGAATGTATATTCTTTGTGAAACTGATATCAGCAGGGTCTAGAGCACAAGCCTGAGAAGCAGATGAGGGTACTGGGGAGAAAAGGAGGCTGAGGGGAGACCTGCTGGCTCTCTACAACTCCCTGAAAGGAGGTTTAGAGCCAGGTGGAGGTTGGTCTCTTCTCCCTATGAACAAAAAATAGGACAAGAGGAAATGGTCTTAAGTTGTGCCAGGGGAAGTTTAGGTTGGACATCTGGAACAATTTCTTCCCCAGAAAAGTTTTCAAGCCCTGGAGCAGGCTGCCCAGGACAGCGGTTAAGTCCCCAGCCCTGGAGTGATATAAAAGATGTGTAGATGTGGTGTTGAGGGATGTGGCTTAGTGGTGGACTTGGCAGTGTTGGGTCAGCAGTTGGACACAACAATCTGAATAGATTCAAAGACCATTTCCTAGAACCAGGTGGACAAAGGAGGCTGCTCAAGGGTAGAGGACAGAGAATGGAAAATACGGCTACGTTCAGCTGAGCTCTCCCTCACCCAGTTGGGAATCGGAGTGAAGTAGCCATTGCAACATTGTCATCTTTACCTACACAGAGAGCAGTGACCTCAATTTGTGCCTCTGTGCCTTGACAGTTACAACTCCTTCAGGAGTTTCACTGCATTGAACTGGCCAAGAAGCACATCCTAGCCGTGTAAGATTCCAGCTGGAGACTCTGCTGCACTGTGACGCCTCACACAACCTGGGAGGCCACGGAGGCGTTTTCTTCCTTCTGGCTCACCTTACCTGGAGAGGCACCTCACAGCAAAGCAACTTGTAGTCATGGTCCCTAAAGCCTTGGCGTCCATGCTAGAGCAAAGCTCCAGCCTTCATGAGCCAGGAAAGCAACAGCCACATGTAGAAAGCTCACACTGCCAGTTCCACTGGGGTGGTTTCTCTGAGCAGCAGGGCTGGTGGCCAATGTAAAGAGAATGGTAAAGAAATATAGAAGTCACAGAGCCAAGGGCTCAGGAAAAACATCTCGCCTGCAGAGATGGGACAATGATGGTTCCATTTCCAAAGTCATTTCCATTGGTGTCATTTCCAAAGAAGAAAGCCCATTGAGGTGAGTCAGGTTCAGGCAGGATCAGCTGCAGCCTCGGGGGACCTGGCAGCCCCCACTCCTGCTCCACAAACTGAAGAAGAGGCAAACTGTGGTAAAGCAGCTCCCTGACCAGAGCCAGACATTCCTCTCTTTCCAGGCCCCTCTCTCCCTGTGAAGTCTCTGAAGCTGCAGTTCTCCTGCCTGCAGCATTACCAGCTCAGATGCATTTTCTGATGTTCCTTGCTGAAATAACACCTACTGCCAGCTGAGGCAGAAGACAGTGGAGGTGCAACGTGACTGAAGCGCAGCTGTTGGCTTACACCGCACTAGAGATGCCAGCAGCAGCACCTCTCCTATTTGCAGTGCTGAAGGTGGATCTGCTGCTGAGGACAGATAGGGGAGTTCAATGGATTTTGCCTTGCATCTGGATGCAGAACTGTTCCATAAATACATCTGCACGACACAAACATTGGCCTTCTGGTTCTCATCCAATTAGGATACATTTGTATAGCTCCTTTCATCCTAAAGGGCTTTTCAAATGAGTATTTGCATATCACACAGAAATAGATGAGAGCCACTGAGAGTTTCTTGCTCCGAGACAAAATGCAGCAACTACTCAAAAGTGCAATTTCCCCCCCAAAGCCAACCTGGGAGGAGCAGAGGGTAACCCTCAACAACGGAGACTGGGGACAAGGCTGCTCAGCTCCTGCAGTTTCAGCAGAGAACAAGGAGTAGGGTGCTCGAAGCAGCTGTCCTCTGCCACCAGGCCAAGCACGGAGCTCCTGCCTCTCCATTGTATTTAACCAAGGCTTTGACAACATGGTTGTCACCAACCCAGTAACTATGAGGTAGTGTCTCTGACCTCAAGCCTTGCAGGTTTAATGAGACCCCAAAGGTTTGCACAGCCAGCAGTGACTAAGCTTTCCATTCATTTAAGAACATTACCAACAAAAAAATATTTAAGAGATCCTCCAGCCAAACACGTTTAAGGCTGAAGGACAATTCCACCCGCCCAAAGCAGTCCTCAAGCCTTCCTTGAGCACATCATGAAAAAGGCAATTAAGGAGAAGTTATAAAACATATGAAATAAGCTGCAGCCCGACCCAGTGAATCAGTGGCTGATGGAAATTTCCACCAAGGACTGGAGCCATGGGTTAGCATTTTGTTTATCTCCCTGCTTCAGATTATTGAAGGGGAGTGAAGGTCTTATGGGAACACCCACCAGCTTCCTTCTCCTCCTCCCAGCAGCCAGGGTGGCCCACATGTGGGACACAGAGCTGCAGGACCTCCTGCAAGGCTGCACCCCGGCTGTGGCACAGCGCGGGCTCCTCTGGAGCGGGACTGCAGCACGCCAGGAGATGATCTCATCACCATGTTCAGGGCCAACCCTTGCACAACTGAGCTCTGCTCTATCTAAAGCGGACCTGGCTTATCAGCTCTGAAGAGCAGGCTGGCTGTGTGGCTAAGGAAAACCACACCAATCCCATCTACCTGTCCTCTGATTTTAGCTAAGAGGTGTCTCTTGTTTCCAAATGGTGTCAAGAAAAGCAGCATGAAAGGGTGGAAGAGGAATCGCAGATTACATCTAATTCACCCAAACCAGCATTGCCTGGTCTCAGGTTCAGGGCATACAGAATTTTCATCAGCTCTGTTTTTGTTGTTCATTTCAGCTGTCCCAAACAAAGGCTGCTTTGCGTACTGAATCATGGAACGGTTTGTGTAGGAAGAGACTTTTCAAGGGCATCTAGTCCAACCCCCCCCTGCAGTCATCACAGACATCTTCAACCAGAGCAGGGTGCTCAAAGACCTTGTCCAACCTGACCTGGAATGGTTCCAGGCATGGAGTTTCCAGCACCTCTCTGGTCAACATGTAGTAGTGTTTCACTACCCTCGTAAGATTTTTCTTCTCTTTTAAATCTCCCTTTTTTAGTCTAAAACCATCGTCTCTTGCTGTCACAACAGGCTCTGCTAAAAAGTCTGTCCTCATCTTTCTTATCAGCCCCTTTAAGTACTGATAGGCCACAAGGTCTTCCTGGAGCCTTCTGTTCTCCAGGCAGAGCAACCCCAACTACCTCAGCCTGTCCTCACAGCAGAGGGGTTCCAGCCCTCTGATCATTTTTGTGGCCTCCTTTGGACCTGCTCCAACAGGTCCATGTCCTTCTTGTGTTGAGGATCACACAGCTGGACACCAGAGGGTCTCACCAGAGTGGAGTACCCTGTGCCTCTTAATGGACAGCTTTAATGCAGGCAGCTGAGTGGGCTGGGAATATCAGACACAGACAAGAATGAGATAACTAACTCCAGTGATGGATGGCTAATTAGTTGGCAAGCAGCACCATTAATTAATTCCTCTGTCCTTGCTCACAGGGCACCAACACACACATGTCTGAGAGACAGTGCTATTAGCCTCCACAGAGATCCTGTGCCCAAATTTTTAACTCAGCCCTGCAGGTATGTTTGGGCTGAAGATCTCCAGAAAGAACAGGCAAGGAAATGCTGACAGCCCATTCATCACCAACAAGCTGTACTGGGAACTGCTTGCTGCAGACAGGTTCCATGCAGTGCTCTTGTGTGATGCTTCATGTAAAGAGCAGTTTGGATCCACTCTGGATCTGCACATCTCCTCCTCTGCTCCTCCGGACCAGTTTTTGGAGTTTACTGACACAAAACTAGGATCTGGGCACAAAGAGCAACCCCAGAGGAGCAGGCTCTGCTCCTGCACGCGCTCTGAAAGCTTTCACACCTTCCTTTCATTGCAGAGAAGCATGCACAGGGCTGCCTCTCCTCTTGCTGCATGAGCTGTACAGTCTTTCGCTGCATCTGCTGCCCAGTTGGTGCCTGGAAGTGTGTTGTACACAACTGAATCCCTGGCACCACCCAAGGATCCCCGCCTCTTTCACCACACCGCTTGTGCCAGCACGCCTCGTGCGGCTGCGCGGTGAGGAGCTGGACTCAGCTGGCATTCAAATCAACAGAGAAGCTTGGCAAATGCTGCCAACAAATAGGGGAGAGGAGGTGGATTCAGAGAGTTTGACACAGGCTCTTGGTAGATCACTGCAGACCTCGTTTGGAAGCTGGAAAGCCAATGGCTACTGCAAGCAGAGCAGCAGGTTTACGAGGGGGAAACAGAGCTCATGCAATTACTTTGCAGACATGTGGTGAACGGTTCCTACTGAAAATAGCTCAGACCTCAAAGACATCCTTTCTGAGGCTGGCCACACTCATCTCCAGACACTCAGCAGAGCTGTTTATTTGCAGCTCCCCCAGCCCAGGCACGCAGCCCTTACCTTATAGAACACATCAGGCACATACTGCTCGCTGCTGGACTCCTTGGCATAGCCCAGCTCTGGCGCATCTCGGCAGGGCAGCAGACACTCATCCCGGACCAGTGCCATGCACTGATTGGAGACCTGGTACCCTTCAAAGTGGACCTGGTTGTCGGGACCACCTGGAAGAGAAGAGGTTGGTTAGAAATGCCACATGAGGTTGCCCAGTGTCACTGGGTTAAACTGTGTGGCTAAATATCCCACAGGAGAGTGATTTGCCTGGTGTAATTCAGAGAGGCTCGAGCTGAAGAGCAACGTTCCATGTGAGGGTCTTGCTAACAGCAAAGAATCACAGAATTGTTTTGGCTGGAAGAGACCTCTGAGATCATCAAGCCCAACCTCTGAGACATTCTTAGAGAGTGGCAAGATCAAACTGCAAGGTAGAAGTACTTCTAGGCAAGAACTCCCTCTAAGTTCTGCTTATTTAACAACACACATTTTTGCAGCTAGCCTGACAGGACAGACTCCTGAGCAACAGCAAAGCTGCCCTGTGGGAAGGCACCTGAGAGCATCACTGCTCTTCGAAACAAAACCCAGGCACACAGCCCCTGTGAGCCCGTTTCAGTTCCAAGCTGCAGATTTGAGGGTCGGTCAGAGAGTCATGCCCAGGCATAAGAAGGAAAAGTGTCTTTCCAGCCTGTAAATGGCTGGCTTGGTGGAAATCTGACATGGAAAGTGGAAATTAAAGAGGCTGGCTCACTGATAGATCACATGTTCGGCACTTTAATTTGGATAATGCAAGCAACATCAGGTCATATGTCATTAGAATACAACTGGAAAGAGATGATACAGACAGATGGTAGGAAAACGTTACTATTTCCAAACCTAGGAATTCAGCAGGGGATAGGAATTAATCCATGTAGAGGATTTAAAGGCAAAGTTGCTGCGAAGTATCCAAATATATTTATACAGCACAAAAGGAAAGAATCAAGTATTTAAATAGAAACCTGATGGGCTGATTGAACAGAAGAGAATGGAATTATCTGGAACAGAAAAGAGGAAATATTCATTTTCTCCCCTTTGATCTCTAACCTCAATCACTCACTGCTCCAGAACAAACACTCCAAGAAATTAAACCTAGACCAAGATAGGGACAAGGCCTGAGCAAAGCTGCCCATCATTTTCTCAGTAAACCACCTTGCATAAGGAAGAAAAAAAACCAAACACCCAAATCACAAAAAAAAAACCTAAATAACAACAATAAAAAAGAGACAGTGAGATACAGATCTTTAATGAAAGATGGATGTGATTAGCAGTCTGGAATGTACAGGCAGCTGTCTGACTGCAGAGGGTTGTTAACTGAAAGAGAGTGTTTTCACCAAAAAAGGCTGTGGGAACACTTACAAATCCTGGGCTCAGAGGAGGGGATCTAATATCACACTTTCAGTTTTCACACTGGATGCTATTTGGAAATCCTGTGGGTTTTTTTGGTTGCTTTTTCTTTTTTTTTTCATTGTGTTAAACAGACCCAGAACCCAACGTATCTGCTCCAGGGAAATTTTAAATGAATACATGTGTCATCCTGTGGAGAGTAGCAGACTGAACTTCTAGCACTGGAGCTCCCCCCGTGCACACTGACATCTCCCAGCATGGCTCATTCCACAGTGCCCCTGGAGACACACTCCAAAAAAGGGCTAAAATCAGGCTAAAAAAGCTAAAAGCGTTTTGCAGCCTTCTCTGTTTTATTCAGGCAAACAATAAAGAAAAGTTTCTGTGCATGGAAAACAACAGCATCCTACGTAAGGGCTTCCCTGATGGTGACACAAGGGAGATCAAGACCCCTCCTTTGTGCTGAAGCAGCCAGAGGTAACTCCCAGCACCTGGCTTGCCGTGGTTCCGCAGTGCCGCTTTCAGGCAACAGAATCTAAGGCTTCAAGATCGGCAAGAGAAAAGCGAGCAACAGTTATTCCCCTGGCTGCAGGCAAAAAGTGCTTTCTGGATCAGAGAGGCTCTGGGTTTGAGCCTCAATTAAGTTTCCTGCAGGGGACAGGGAGAAAACAGCACAAAGAATGAAAAATAGTTGTACTTGATAGAGCAAGGCAAAGCCCCTGTTAAGCAGGACAGATGGGGACCAGGATGTCTGACAGCTTCTGGCAGAGCTGTATAATCTTCTTTGATTAACAAGAGATAATTCAGGTGTAACCCAGAGAGCCAGGGCAAGCTGGGGCCAGTGTATACCTGTAGCCACAACTGTGACAAACTTTGATCCGAAATGTCCATCTGGGGAAAGGCGACAGATGTTGGGCTGCTGGTTCTGAAAGTAGCCAGCTGTGATGCACTCTTCTGCACTCAGATAATAGGTGTCCTGAGGGAAGAGCAGAGAATGGAATATATCCATGTCAGTCAAAAGGACAACGTGACGTAGCCTGGACCCATTTCCCTGGTCTGCAGCCAAGGCAAACGACCAACACCCCAGGAAAAGATGCTTTCGTAGAAAGCTGGGGCAGAGACTGGGAAAGAATGTGATGTGTCAGCTCCCCAGCCCTGAGGCTGGCTTTTGCCACCACTGTCCTGCTCCTGGTTCCACCCAGCCTTACACACCTTTTTTTTTTTCCCCTCCCTTCCCCTTCTCTTAGCAGGGTTTCATTTTCCATATAGGGACATCTTCGATTTCAGAGTTACAGGAAGCCCTGAAGGTCAAAGTTTGAGCCATGTCTCACAAAGCCCAGCCCACAGGAACATCCTCTGACTGAGTCACTTTTGCTTGTCGTGTTTGTGCCTCACACCACCTCACTGCCTCTACTCCATTCGATTGCCTTAAAACACCATTTCCTTTGAGCAGGGTGGGGGTGAAGGAAAGCAGGCAGCTTTGCATCTATCCAAACAGCTTCAAACCCCTACCAGTGCTGTTTGAACTCAAGTTCCTTCTCCTTCAGAAGCTTCTGAGAGACCCCATTGCACAAAAATTGCACCCTTAGCCCTTCTCTGTCCCCTTCTTGGTGCAGCCTGTTCATGTGGTTACACAAACCCTCAGCATCAGCAGCTGGAATCAGCTGAATTTAGGTGATTTAGCTGCACACTTGCATCTCACCTTGTTCCTGCTGTATCGAACAGTCCCTTTCCGTGTGTCCTCAGAGACCAGATCAGTGAATATCCAACCAACCTATAGAGAAGTGTTATAGGGAAAGTTGCTTTAAGAACTGGGGGAAAAAAAAAAAAAAAAGAAGCAAAACCCAAACCAGAAGAGCACTTTGATACATTTTCTCCTAGCAGGACAAGATGTTCTTGGCTCCTCACACAGCCCTGCTGTATGCTGCCTGGAGGAAATGGCTCTCCCAGCTGTGCTGGGCCCATTTGAATCCCATTTCCAGGAGCAGCATGCCAGCTGGCCGGCCACGGGCACCTGCAGCTTTATGTTTCACTATGGAATATTTTTTCATGGAAAGATCTGGAGGCTGCAAGAGGCCTCTCAGCCACTACCTCCTCCCACCCACAGCAGAAAGCATTTCCTATTGAGCATTCAGAGCAGAGCGAGTCGGGAGTGCCAGCAGATGACAAAGCAGCTCACATGGTCACGTTGTGAACCTCGCAGTCACTCGTTAAGATCAAGCTCCTCTGTTCCCACTGGAGAATGATTCATTCCAAATCAGACTCTGCTCTGATCCAAAAACACACATCCTTGCTTTCTGCATTGTTTGCACATAGCAGTATGGATGTGTACACACACACACCCTGCCTGACCCCTTGACAGCCCCCATCGGCCCTCTCCTGACCAGCTCCCACAGCGTTAACCCTGCAGGGGGAGAACTGCTGATTCAGAACCCAGAGAGACAACAATCTGCAACCAGGAGTAAATTGTGTTGTGCTCCTCTACTTTGCCCTAGAAAGGCCACAATTGGAGTACTGGGTTCAGTTCTGGGCTCCACAGTTCAAGGGAGACAGGGAACTACTGGAGAGAGTCCAGCAGAGGCTACAAAGAGGGAAGTGGAACAAGGAGGAAAGGCTGAGAGACCTGGGGCTGTTTAGTATGGAGAAGAGTAGACTGAGAGGGGATCTTCTGAATGCCGCTCAGTAGCTAAAGGGTGGGGACCAAGAGGATAGGGCCAGACTCTTCTCTGTGGTGGGCAGCAACAGGACAAGGTGCAACAACCATAAACTGGAACCCAGGAGGTTCCCTCTGAATGTGAAGAAAAGTTTCTTTGTTGTCAGGGTGCTGGAGCCCTGGAGCAGGCTGTCCAGAGAGACTGTGGAGCCTCCTCTGGAGAGATTCCAAATCTGCCTGGATGACCCTGGGCAACCTGCTCTGAGTGACCCTGATTTAGCAGGGGGGTTGGATTAGATGATCACCAGAGGTCCCTTCCAGCATGCTGAGATTCTGTGAGATGTGTTAAGTCATATTGATGAAAAATATCTGATGGGAGAAGGAGAGGAAAAGCCTGGAAATAAATAACACACACAGAAGCTCTGCTTCAGACCCTGGCAAAAGGCTGAAGATCTTATCTTCAGAGAACAAAAGGCCTCACCACAGATGTTGACAGTCTACTGTACTGAGTCTTTTCTGATTTGTGTTCTCTTTAGCAAGTCAAATCTTGTTTGTGTACATCACACTCCTGCCATTCACACAATAGTTTGCCCCATACTGAAAAATATCTGTGCAGGTTTGAGAGCTGTTAGCACAGCAGTGGATCCCAACACTCCTATGTCCTGACGGGATGACCAGCAGGCTGCAGGCACAACAGCTGAGGGTCTGTGGCTGAGGGACCTAAACCAACATACAGATTAACTCACTGCAGCCTGCCTGGGCAGCATCAGGAGATGGGAATAAAAAGCAAGCAGGAACCTCTGCTCCTGGTAGTGGAGCACAGACTCTGTCAAAAGGAAGAACAAATTCAGAAGGCAACTCCTGCTACATCTGGGCCAAATTAGCACTCACCGGGGAGACATTACCAGGAGTGGCTCCTATCTGAGGAGAAATAAAGGGAAAACCATGTTTCTGCTTCTTTGCTGCTGGCTTTGATGTCATTCCTGACAGAGCCTGCTGACATCAGCTGCACAGCCCTGCTAGATGCTTGTGCTCAGGAAAATTCTCTCATTTTGTTTTCCATACCTAAAAGCCTAAGAGGGACAGACACTTCAGCTCAATTTCAGATGTGCCCAAGGGGTCCTCAATCACCCCCTGGAGCTGATGAGAACTGCTGATTGCTTTCTTCAGGGCCAAACAAAGACACATGAGATCTGACAACATCCTAACCTTTCTCAGCCCAAGCTTTGCAGCGATCTCATCCACCACCTCTGCTTTCGGATCGTCCAGGATCTCCAGGCTGTTCTGGGTACCGATCTGCAGCAAAGAAAAACTTGCTGGTGAGACTGAACAGGAAAAAAAAACACAGTACAGGCCATTGGCAGAAGCAAGGCAGAAGGATGGAAGCAGAGGTCTGGATTTTCCCTTCAGCCTTACCACTGACTGGTTTCACCCCAGAGACCTCCTCTCCTCCCAGACTCATCCTGTCAGAGCTCTTCAAGCTCTGTTTGCAAACTAAGCTGGGATTTATGAATGAAAGACTCAGCATTTACAAGCAGGTCACTGCTGTTTCCAAGCACTTTGGAGAAGGCAAGAGATTATGGAGTTGGTGGGGTTTTTTGGGTTTTTTTTTTTTGTTTGTTTGTTTGTTTTGTTTTGTTTTTCCCCAAAGCTCTGCATGTTCAATCTGCCAGTTTTGTTTGTTTGAATTTCTGAGCAGCAGAGAGGCAGAAATCCAGTGAATCCCAGAGCCCACGCCCAGGCCTTCCCCCCACACTCTGGAAAACACAGCTCCATCTGGGTGTGTTTCAGAGGGTGCAAGGAGATGCCGTGTCAGGCAGAGCAGAGGCTGCTTGCCAGGAGAGCAAAAGCTTTCATGCTTTCACCAGGAGCTTCCAAAGCTGGGGCTTGACAGCAATACCAAAACAACAGAGGGGATGGCTCTGCTCAGGTTGGAAAGGGAAGAACTTTTCTAAAAGGCATTTCTGTTCTCACACACACTCCCTCCCAAAGATCCATTTGGTCTTTTGCTGCTGACAAATCTGTTGTATTTTAAGGCTGCAGAAGTCATCAAGAGGAAGAAAACACGGGACCCACCACGGTGTGTTTGTGTACACTTAGAAAAGCAACTTATATCAGCAGTGAAGAAGCCCCGTGAGCAAACTCATCGTCAGGATGAGCCTTGTGCTGTGGGTAGAGTGGCTTTTCCACCTCCATTTTCAGTCCTCCCGACACCGAATTCAGCCTTTGGGTTCTCCGGGAGGTCAAGCTCAGCAGGACCGAGCATCGTGCTGGTGGTGCCGTGCACCATCTAGTGGAGACTTGCTCTGAAGCACCAGATCTCACCCTCAGCCTCCAACACAGCGGCAGCAGTAGTGTGTTTTAGTCTAATTAAGATCACAAAACCAACCAATAACCATCTCCTCACAGCACTGTCTCCCTTATGGAGCTGCAGCTGGAAGCTGCAGCTTGTCCCCTTACACTCAGCTTTGGTGATGCCACACCTTGAGTATTGTGTTCAGTTTTGGGCACTGCAATACAAGAGAGATGTGGAGGTGCTGGAGCAGGTCCAGAGGAGGGTAACAAAGTTGGGGAAGGGCCTGGAGAATAAATCTTATGAGGAGCAACTGAGTGAACTGGGGCTGGGTAGTTTGAGGAAGAGGAGGCTGAGGGCAGATCTCATTGCTGTCTATGACTACCTGAAGGGACATTGTGGAGAGGCTGCTGCTGGGCTCTTCTCACAGGTAACTGGAGACAGAACAACGGGGAATGGCCTCAAGCTTGAGGCTGGGCAGGTTTACTTTGGGCATTAGGAAAAAGTGTTTCAGAGAGAGTGGTCAGGCACTGGAATGAGCTGCCCAGGGAGGTGGTGGAGTCACTAACCCTGGCTGTGTTTCAGGGTGGTTTGGATATGGTGCTTAGGGCTATGGTTTAAGGTAAATCTTGCAGAGTAGGGTTCTAGGCTGGACTTGGTGATCCTGAGGGGGCTTTGCCAACCTGCATGTTGCTGTGGTTCTGTGATTCAGGTGCCTAATATTTGCAGCAGCCCAGGTGGCCACGGAATGTTTCTGTGATTCTGTGAAAATACTGAGTGAGGTTTCCATGTTGCCTGATTCCCTCTCTGAGTCACCACTGACACCACAGCACCCAGCTTTTACCTGGGGAGGTTCGTAGATGGCAGCGACCTCGGCCCGGATGCCCAGAGGGATGTCTTTGTGCTCCGTGTAGCGGCCGTAGAGGTACCCGAGGTGCTGGTTTCCTGTCTTCCTCCAGAAGTCGAGGAAGCGATCTGCAATTGTGTGGTTCTCAAACATGATGTTGTCAACATGCCTGTATTTCTGTTTGACAAAGTTCAAGTGTCAGGCCATCCTCCACTTGCTCCGTTTGCCTTCTCGCCAACACCTTCCCTTTGCAGCCAAATCCTCCCCCGGTGTGCAGGTACAGAGGCTTCCTCCCTCCCCTCTGCTGCCTTCGAGCATCACTCCCCTGCCCAGTAAGCAGAAGCCACCACAGGCTGGAGCGTGAGGAAGCACTGAGCACCCCCACAGCACACCATCAGCTTGGCTTCTTTCCTAGGGCACTTACTCCCAGGGCTTTTGCAACTGAAAAAAGACACTGAAATTCAAGAGGAAACAAGGACAAACAGCAAGTGGCCTTCTGGATGCTAGGAGGAAAGGGAGTGGAGATTCACTGCCAGTGCTGCCAGCTCAGGTGTCCTCCACATTAAGAGGAAACTGCTGAACTGGACACATTTTGGAGCCCTTTCCTGCAAGGACTGAAGACCTTAGCAGCCATTTCCCCGAGTACTGCCAATATGCAAAGGCTTCTTGATCCAAGTTGGCTGTTCTTGAAGCCATCTCTCCAAAAATAAAAGTCCCCTCTCAGCTTTAAGCACAAGGACTCCTGTGAGCTCTGTCTCACCTGCCTATTGAGAGTGATGGCACTGGGCTGGCACTTTGTGCAGATGCCTTCTGGCCAAGGAGGGTGCCCTTCACAGCCTGACTTGATCTTGCAGCTGATGTTTTCTAGGGCGACAAATTTCCCCCTGCAAGAAGAACAAGAGAAGGCTGCTGTTAGCACAGTAAATGCTTTTGGGTCTCAAAAGACAGCTAGAAATACCACCAAGGAGACAGAGCAGTGGAGACACAGTGGCATCAATGCTTTGCACTTTCAGACGATCTCAAAGCACTCTGCAAACTGCTCCTGCAGTTCCAAAGTAACCCCCACTGCCCCCTCAGCAAGGGAAGGGAGGTCAAAGGGCTGATGTGTGCTCCTCAACCCAGCTCCTGAGCAGATATTTGAGCAAAAGCAGAGACAGAAAACTCACAGGACCCTGCTTAAATAATTTACACAGCACGTGGGAAGAAACAGGGCAAATTAGAGCTCCTTTCATGGGCATGAGGCTTCCTGCAAAGGGAAGTTCCTGTCAAATCAAAGTGTTACAGACTCAAGCTGCATCTCACAAAGACACTGAAAAAAATCCCAATGGCATTTAGGAGCAGGAGGGAGAAGGTTTCACCTCTGTAAAACTTATCTAAAGGAGATGAATTCAGAGCAGAGTGGACTCTGCCCAACATCACCCAAGGGGACCTCTAGATTCCTGCACTGAACATGTGTGCCACAGTGAGGCATAAAGAAATAAATGCTGCTTTCAGTGCTTCCTCTCCCTGCTCTGCTGTGTCACCACAGCAGCCTCCACCCCACCACAGGGCAGGATGCTTCATTTACCAGTTGCTGAGTGGTGAACTACAGCACCACGACAAGAAAGGGTTTCACTGAGACCACAGCAAGCATGAAGCAGGCCCTGAGGAGTGCTACCCTCATCTGTCACAGAATCCCAGACTGGTGTGGGTTGGAAGCGACCTCTGGAGATCATCTAGTCCAACCCACATCTCTAGGTAAGAAAAGCCTTTGCTGGACAAAAGCTTCCCAGCTCCACCAGTCTCAGGTTTCTTTCCATAAGATTTAAACTCCAAATTTGGAGCTTGGTATAATTAGGGAACCTCTTTCCTTCCATGTGGCCTTCTTCCCCCGTTGCTTTCTTGGAAACAATTCAACTGAGACAGCAAAAGGAAAATAAAAAGGAAGACAAAGAAATTAAAAAAGGGCAATTTTTCTATTTTTCCCATGCCTTTGTTTTTATTTTTGTTGCCTTTCTTTTCTTTTTCCCTTTAATTTTTTGCCTTCCCTTCTTTTCTAACATCTTGTTTCTCCTTAGATAGTAGACCTTTTCTCTTGGGGGCTGGACTGGATGATCTCTTTGGGTCCCTTCCAACCCCTAACATCCTGTGATCCTCAGACCCCACCTGTGATCTGGTGGGATCTCTCTGTCCTTTCATTTCTGTTTTGATTTTAAGAAAGAAGCTCCAAACAGATTCCCTTTTAAACACAAAGAGTTCCTTACTTGTCTGCCCCACCGGTCAGCTTCCTGATGTAGGCATGGAAGGACATGTGCTTCACAGGAGGTTCCAGATGGTTTAAATAATCTTCATCAAAAGGCTGCCAAAAAAAAAACAAACCCCAAAAAACCACAACCCAAACCACCAAATCACCACACAAAAAGAAGTCAGGTCAGACACCTGTCTGGTAACACACTGATCACTACACAAATGGATGTTCTAGAATCAGCCTCACTGCTTCTCAATGTGGAAACAATCAAGAGCATTTTAGGCTCAAGGTGGCTCCTAGTGCGACAGCAACAGTGAGGCTTTGCCACAATCAGTTTTATTATCACCTCCTGTGTCTAGAACAGATTGGCTTCACAAATCAGAGTGAACCTCAAAGGTAAAATGCCTCTTTTTTTTTTTTCTTTGCCTTGTCAATAGCTAACGCCAAAGAGCTCAGCTGCTCAAATAAGGCCAAAGAACCTCCTGAGCATGCAGTGGGGAAGCAGAGGAACAACCATTATGGCTTATGGGGACTTTAGGGGGATTGCTGCTTCATGTCATAAATCCTACAGCTCAGCTCTTTTCTAGGTGCCACAAAAGTCACCATCAGCCTGAACAATATGTGGTTAAACTGGGACATGCTGGAACCCATGAGAGAGAGGTTGAGAGGAGATCCAGGCAAGAGTGAAGAGGGAGGCAAACTGGAGCTTTTCTAAAGTGATTTCTGCTCAGTTCATTACTGCAGAAAACCAGCATTAAGCAGAATAAACCCAGGGTCATGAAGGCCAAGGGCTTTAGTGATCCTGGATGGATTCCTGGCAGGGTTCTGACCCAAAGCTGCCACCTCTCTGTGGCCAGCACTCTGAGGAAAAGCATTTATACTGGAAGAACTTAAATCCAAGAGTTCCCAAAACACCTTCTTAGGAGGCACTTACCTCCAGGGGTACACAGTGGACACATTTACCCAAGGGGCTGTGGTGACACCTATGGAAAGAGAAACAGAAGTAGCATTAAATCTTCTTTAACAAGGGAAAAGCCAGGCTGTAAAAGTTGCTCTAACAGTTGTGGTGTGGAAGATCTGTACAATCACACAGCTCCAAGCAACTCCCCATCCTCCAAGGAATATTATGGAGGGGTCACCACAAGATAAGCTCACATAAAGAGACAGCACCAGCTGTGGGTTAAGCCTGAGTCCCAGGTCATGCTCAAACCCTCCTCCTGTCCCCATGGCTGGCAAATAGCTCTGCTCTCTGACAGCCATCTGAGCAGATGGCAGATCACAGCTTCTCCAGTTTTACAACCCCGTGTTTGGGTTGTGTTTCAGTTCAGAGAACTTTAGATCAATGTCACGGGGCTGGCCTGGGTGGTTTTAACAATAAGGATGAATGTTTGAGTTGCCTTTATCAGGCACCAGAGGATGGTCTGGAGCAAATAGGGAAATGTGTGTTTACAGGACAGATAAAGACCTGCTTGGTAAAGTTAGAAAACAGAGGGGAAAACATCTCCTCCTGAGGCCAACACTTTAAAGAAACCTCAAAATAAGAAAAAAATCCTGCCCCCAACCCCTGCCCCAGTGCTAGTTTTGCAAGACAGGCCTCTAGAGAGGAGCCAAGGATGTTGGCTGTCTTAAAATGGACGAGATCCAGTTGCAGCATTGCTTTTAACCAAGTCCTGTGGTAGATAATGTACATAAAGGACCACTAAAGGCTGCTAATGCACTCAGCCAAGGCCAGCACCCCTTCATGTTTGGATTGATCTGTGCTGACAAACACAGGAACAAGCCCAGACACGCTGCTTGTTTTGTCGTAAATACCCAACCGTGGTGCTTTGGCTCCCTGCTAAGAACAATACCTTCCTTTATTCCTTTGATAAAGGTGGTTGAGTTAAAGACAATGTTTTTGCCACAGAGTGGTGGCTTTTGCCTTTGTTGTTTCAGTAATGTGACATTTCCCTCCTTTCTCATCAGCCTGAAAAGGTTAGATAGGGGATTTGCCACACAGGGGCAAGGTCTCTCCAAACTTCCTCACTGCTGCTGCAGCACTAAAGATAAAACCACGTGGAAGACAGCACCACGGGGAAGGGTGAATGATTCTGGTTCAGACACAACCCCTGCCTGCCTTTGAACCTTTTCCCTCAAGCCCTTTCCAGGGGTTACTTTGCAAAGGGGTCCAGCCCCAAGCCAACAACCAGTACAGACATCAGGCCAGGGGCCAACTGGGGAGCAATAAAGAACAACCACCCAGACAAGAGGATATTTTAGCAGCAGCAGTGTAGATTTATGGTGGTATTAACTCACCATTGTATTAGTGCTTTCACAAAAAAATACAAGCTGCTTTGTTTACCTAAGCCTCTTGCAGCTAAGAGCTTTGGCAAAGCTAAATGTTGTTGCATTTCTGGGAGCAAAATGGATGCCCTGGTTTCACAGAAAGGCACATGATGGAATGGAAGCCAAAAACTAAGCAGGCAGAGGCCCAAGTCCAGCTTCCCCATCTCTGCCGCTGGATATTTCCACTCATTCCTTCCACTTCTGTGTTTTTCCTTTATAAGGAAATCTTATCAATGGATCTTATCAATGCCTAAAGGACAAGGGTCAAGAGGATATGGACAGATCCTTTTCAGTAGTGTCCAGCAACAGGACAAGGGGCAATGAGCACAAACTGGAACACAGGAGGTTCCATTTGAATGTGAGGAAGAACTTATTTGCTGTGGGGGTGCTGGAGCCCTGCACCAGGCTGTTCAGAGAGGTTGTGGAGTCTCTGCTGGAGAGATTTTAAACCTGCCTGGACACTGTGATCTTGGGCAATCTGCTTTGTGTGATCCTGCTTGAGCAAGGGGTTGGGACTGCATGCTCTCCAGAAGTCCCTTCCAGACCCCACCATGTTGGGATTCTATGATTTGTGATGAGTGGCTGGACCTGGAGACACAAAAGTGCTCCTGCTAGGTGAGATGCCAAATGCACCCACTGCAGTGTTATGAGACAGTGACACAGGGTCACATCAGCTCTGTCCAGGCAGGGAGAGGCTGCACAGTACACAGAAATGGTGACAGAGCTCAAGTCTTTCTTTCTACAGGCTCTGACAGCAGCCACCTGTGACTTAGAAACTAAATCTGACCTTGGTGCCCAGCCTCAACTGACTGGGTGATGCTTTGGCAGCAGCTCTGGCCAAAAGGATGTTTCATAAAATCATAGAATCATAGAGTGGCTTAGGCTGGAAGGGAAGGGAGCTCAGAGATCATCCACTCCAACCCCCTGCCATGGCCAGGGACACCTCTCAACTAGACTTGTTTGCCCAAGGATGGTTTGGAAGATCCTCTGCTGCCAACTCCCTGTTCTCAGAGCCCAGTCCAACCTGACCTGGAATGTTTCCTGGGATGGGACATCCACAACCTCTCTGGACAATCCTAACAGTGTTTCATCAACCTTGAGGTGAAGAAATTCTTCCTAACATTTAGCCTAAATCTACCCCCTTTCAGTTTTAAACCATTAGCCCTCATCCTATCACTATACTGATAAGGAATTATCCTGTCAGCACATCTCCTGCCAGATCTGGCCCTGCTACCCCATGTGGCAATCACCTCAGGACTCAGACAAGAGGGAGCTGCATACTGAGACCATATGGACCAGAAGCTACTGCAAAGATCAGGCCCCTGCTCATTAAACCTGCCACACACAGAGCACAGCCTGGTACCTTCACACAGCTCCAGCTGCCAGAACATCCCAGGGAACAATTCAAAGCATTAATTTTAATCCAGAGAGCTCCAAAGGTTTTAGGAGCACAAGTCCCATAGCAGGAGCCACCTTGGTCAGAACAATAGATGTTCTGAATGAAGCCTTCCTGGCAAAGGCTGGGATTTTGGTATCTGCTTCCTTCCTTAGCTCACCAGAGCTCAATTTAACTTTCCTGGACAATGGCACAGGCTGCTTTCCCTTGTGAACATTTCAAAGGCAGCGAGGTATGGAGCAGGGGCTCAGAGGGCAGTTCCCACCGCCTGCTTCCTGGCTGCTGTGCTCAGACAAGACGTTAGGAGCTCTGGGGAGGCACAGATGCATCAGCAGGAACAAACTCCACCCCTACTTACAGCTGCTGGTCTCGATTTCGGTAGATCTTCCCATCCTGTTTGATGAGATACTGGTCAATCTCATCTTCCACCACCTGGGGGGCACCCACAGGCCGCAAGTTTTGGGAGACAGAGGTGTCCATGGTCTCTGAGGAGGTGCCAGCTGGGCTCAAGGGGTAGAGAAACAGCATATCACCGTGCCTGTGGGGGTGGAGAAACAACACATGGGTATCAGCAGCTGCTTCTGGGTAGCAAACCTGCTGGACCACAGAGGAACATGGAATTTATCACAGACAGAACACAATTTATCTCAGCAAACATGGCAGCCTGAAACTACTCCATCAGCAACCTCTTTCTGCTGCTTTGGTCTTTTGTACAACAAACAGAAAGCTTTCATCAGGAATCCCAGAATGATTCAGGTTGGAAAAGACCTTTAAGATCATCAAGTCCAACTGTTAACCCAGCACTACCAGGTCACCACTAAACCATGACCCTCAGCCCCACATCCACTCAGCTTTTCAACCTCTCTGGGATGGGGGCTCCACCACAACCCTGAGCAGCCTGTTCCTGGGCTCAACAGCCCTTTCAGGGAATGAATTGTTCTTCATGTCCAACTTAAACCTCCCCTACTGCAACCTGAGGCCATTTCCCCTTGTCCTATTTCTTGTTTCTTGGGAGAAGAGATCAGCACCCACTTGGATCCAATTTCCTTTCAGGTAATTGTAGAGGGTGGGAAGGTCAAGGTGAGACATGGAGACAAAACTGAGAGAAAAAGATGAAGAAAAAGGCAAAAGTAGCCTATGGAGATAACCAAGAGCTCTGATAGGGGAAGAACTAACGTGGATCCCTTGAGCCTTCCCAAGGCAGCTGGCAGCACCAACATGTTCAAGTGACAAGTTGCTCACAGTGGCAAAAGTTCTTGCATTTTTAACCAGTTCAATGTTATCTTTGAGGTGAAGAGAATGAAGACATTCCCAGGCAGACACAAAGCAATTGCACTCATTAGCACCTCTGGTCTCCCCAGGAGCCTGGCTACAGGAGGTTTCTGAGCAGGGGACCATCAGTTCTGGCACTGATGCAGTTAAAAAAAAAAAAGACAGCATGAGTGGAAGCAGAGTAAGGGACTTGCTGCAGGTTGAAAAAGAGGAAGTGGGAACCCTGCTGCTGCCTCAACACAGTTAAGGAAACACAAAACAAGAAGTGGCTGAGGGAGCTGGGGTTGTTCAGGCTGGAGAACAGGATGCTCAGGGGAGAAATTCTTGCTCTCCACAGCTCCCCAAAAGCAGATTTGAGCCAGGGTCAGGAACAGCCTCTTCTCCCAAGTAACAGGTAATAGGACAAGAGAAAACTGCCTCAGGCTGGGCCAGGGGAGGTTTAGGTTAGAGACACGAGAAACAGTTTCTTCCCCAAAAGGGCTGTCCAGCTCTGGAAGAGGCTACCCAGAGCACTGGTGGAGTCCCCATCCCTGAGGGATTGAAAAGCTGAGTAGATGTGGTGCTGAGGACACAATTTAGTGATGACCTGGCAGTGCTGGATTAACTGCTGGGCTTGATGATCTTAAAGGTCTCTTCCAACCAAAGCCATTCTGTGATTCTATGATTCCAAGTGCCCTAATAAATGTCCACCACAGCCTTGCATGTAGTCCATTTGACCTCCCTCATTTCAAGCTCACCTCTTCAAACAGTTGGTGAGTGAGAGCCAAAAGCTCAGGACTGCTGTAACATGGCTCAGTTGGGAGGGAAGAGCTCAGGCACACTTGGAGAAGAGTCATGTCCCCCCCCAGCTCCACCCCCAGCACTCTGTCAGGACTCACTTGATTTTCAGTAAGCTGAGGGACTTGTTTTGTGAGGCTGTAATCTCTCCCGTCCTGTTTCTATTGGTGTAGATGGAAAACCCATTATTCCTGAAACCAAACTCCTTTGCAACCTGAAAGAGAGAGAAGAATGACAAGGTTTGAGATACCTCACAGCCCCAATCAGGTGCTGAAAGCTGCTCAGATCAAGCACTGAGACCAGGAAGCTCCTGCTGTAAAACTTTAGCTGAATTCAGCCTCCTCTGGGGAGAGCTCAGAAAAACAAAACCCCTTGACAACACAAACAACACATTAAAAAGGCAATTTAAACAGAATGGGTCTCTCACACAAGACAAATGCAGTATTTTGCCCAAATGCAGCCAAATACTGTCATGACTGGAAGGGGAGAACCTCCTCTCCATTATCCCCATCCTCTTGCTCCAGCACACACCAGCCAAGTCTTCCTCATCTTCCTACAATCAGAATTCCTTGGTCCAGATCTTCCCCTGAGAATCTTTTGCCCTCAGCTGTGCACTCATCTACAGGAGTTTCACTCCAGCTCTTCCTGCTTTTCTCCTGTTTTCCTTCATTTACCTCTTTTCTCCTGATGGAATTTACCTCACAAGAACCACTCTCAATCCTCAGGCAAGTTTTTTACGTCCCTCACCCTCTTACCAGTTCACTTTAAGGCTGATTTACTTTTAATCAGTCAAATGCCTCTTCACAGCAATGGTAATTTTCACTTTTGGCCACTTAAAAACATCATCAGTTTAAAAGTGGCATTAAAAGGTTCTCTAGATGTCAAGCCTCTTCAGTTAACAGCCTTTATTTTTATTAAGTACATCTCCCAGGGGCTTTGACAGGGCTCAGGGACACTGACTGCACACAGGATGGCTCTAACAAGCCACAAACAGAACTGTCACACGACCAAAGTCACGGAAAGCATTTTCCCTGCTGTCAGTTTTGTTGTGGTTTGTCCAGCAAGTGATCTGCTGTGTGGATGGCAACACAGCTTCCAAACAGCTCATCTCCTGCCAGAGTCTGCTCATCAGGTCAGGGAATTCAGCATTTTTTAGGGGGGAAGAAATTCCACAATATAGCAACAGAAGGGTTGAGTTTGTCCCTAACTTGATTCTAACCTGAGCAAATCTCAGAGTTCACTTTTTTAGTATTCTGAGCTTGGATGTGCTACAAAAGAGAGGACACCATGACTACAGAGGCTCTTCTCACTTTGCAATGTGCTCCCTTGCACTTCTTCAGCTTCTCTGGAGTCACCAAGGTCTTCATTAATGGCAAACACAGAAGCAGCAATCTGATGCATCCTTAATTACTTAGCTTATCCTTAATTATTTAGCTAAACATGAAACCCACCATATGGATTAACACTTGGGTGTTGAAACCCACAGTTGTTAACATGCACAGATTTTAAGCAGTAACATTTGCAACATTTCTCTTTCAAGTAAGCCCTGCATCAGGGAAAAAAAAAAAAAAGAAAACCAGCATAAACCCAAAGAGTTGCTGTTTTCTGCTCAGCAAGAGAAGAGAGCTTTCCCCAGTCAACAGGCAATTTTAGAGAGCGCTTTTGTTCCGACAGCGAGCGGATTGTTCCACTCAGCCTCGGGTAACATGAACCCTCGAAAACCCAGCAGCTCATTTTGCACAGGCCCCAGAGATTTTGAAAGCAAAGCTCTTGGTGAGGCTGTTCAGACTGCAGCGAGTCTCTCTGACCCTGAAATCCATCAGGAGTTTTGCTTGGGCAGGTGGGGATCACTGTTGTGGTCTGGGCCCAAGCTTTCAACAGAGCAAACTCACAAACAGCAGCAGGATTTTAGTCTGCTCTCCTTTCCCCTCTCAGGGGGAAAGGAAATCTAGCTGGCTAAAAGAATGGCCCTTCAGGAACATAAAGTACTTCTCTCACCAAGCAAAGAAATCCTAATCTGGGGGGTTCCAGGTTACAGAGGAGTTCCAGGAGGGAAGGAAATGGAGAATAGGTCACTTTGAAATAGCAAACTTTAAACACTAAGCAGCTGCATCAGACCAAAGAATAAGCTGCAGCCAGCTCCAAACTGACAACATTCATTGTGTTCTCCTAAAAATCAGGCTGGAAATTTTTCCAGAGACTCCAAGACTCTCACATCCCCTCAAGATCTTGCCTTAATCCCTTCCCTGCTCTCTCCAAAGCCACAGTGGAAAACCAGTGGCACACAAAGCACATCCAAACGATATTCAAAGCATAGATCAAGCAGCTGAGCTTGATCTATGAGGTCAGTCCTCTGCAGCACACTGAGTACCACACAGCTTTCATTTCTGTGGGACAACACTAAACACACGTCCTCCCCCACGGAAAGCTCCCATCTCAGACAACTCTAACTGAAAAGCTGAGTAACTTTCCTTCCTTAATGTTGTTATATTCCCTCTGGAACAGCCATGGGTTTGACTACACCAATAAAAATGCTATTTCCCACAGGGCTGACTGATCACTGCTGCTGGCACATTCACCAAGTGAGTCAAGTGTGGATCCCCCATGAGTGATAGCTGAGGTGCAGGAAGAACTCAGCCTGGGCCCAGAGGAAGCAAGGAAGGCAAGGCAAGGCTTGAGGTACCTTCTTGAGGAACGTTGCCACCGTTTCTCTCTTCGTGGCCGTGATGCGTTTCACTCCATCCGGGGACTGCACACGGATTATCTGCGGGGTGAGGAGGAGAGCCTGGGTTAGTGACAGGGAGGACAGAGCCCACACTGCCCACAGCCTGCTGAAGCCGTTCAGTTTTGGGCCCCTGTCATGGTCCAAGGTTGGGTAATTTGCCTGAATTTAAACCCCCTTGTGCTCCAGCTGGGGTTGGGTGTGGCTGAGCTTAACTCCTGATTCACACCCAACTGGACCTTGAGTGTGACCAACTTTACACTCTCATGGACAGAATTAAGACTCGGTGAGACTCAAGTGTCTGAAAGGGTTTATTTGGCAGACACTGCCGCGGTGCTCGAGTGCTGATGACGCAAACAAGGGGGGGTGGGAGCCGAGCGAGGCAGGACAGCAGCTCTGTCTCCCTCTGCCAGGTGGGGCAGGGCACGGCCGCGGCAGAGAGGCAGCACAGGCAGGCAGGGCAGCAGCTCCTCACGGCAGGTAGTAACTGCCCCCTCTCCCGGCTGACAGCTCTCAAGCAGCTCCCCAAGCAGGTCTCGTATGTTTCACACCTTGCCTCCACGCAGCAGCCACCCGCCCTGATTTGCCAATGGAGTTCGCACCTCCTGCAGGCCCCAGGGCTCCAAACCCTGACCTATTTCCAGCTCTTTCTGCCACCTTCACGGCCAGGAAGTCCCCAGGGTCCTAAGTCCCACCAGGGGGTCTCCCGAGTTCAAAGCCCCTTATTTGACCCTAGGGGCACATGTGCTAAACTCCTGTATACCAAATGATTATCCCAAACGATTCTCTCAACAATGTTGAGCCTATATCTATCTATTGGTACACATATATATCTATCTCACAGAATGTCAGGGGCTGGAGGGGACCTCAAAAGCTCATCCAGTCCAACGACCCTACCAGAGCAGGATCACATACACCAGATCACACAAGAACATGTCCAGGTGAGTTTTGAGTATCACCAGAGATGGAAGCTCCACAACTCCCCTGGACAGCCTGTTGCAGTGTTCTGTCACCCTCACAGCAAAAAATATCCTTCTTGTGTTTACACAAAACTTGCTATGCCTCAACTTCACCTACTGCCCCTTGTCCTGTCATTGGAGATCACCGACCAGAGCCTGGCTCCAGCCTCCTGGCACTCACCCTTTACATATTTATAAACATTCATGAGGTCACCTCTCAACCTCCTCCAAGCTAAAGAGCTCCAGCTCCCTCAGGCTCTCCTTGTATGAGAGATGTTCCATTCCCTTCAGCAACTTTGTGGCTCTGTGCTGGACTTGCAGCCCTGATTCTTACAGCCACTCACTCCAAGAAGGACATTGAGGTATTGGTGTCCAGAGAAGAGCAATGAAGCTGGTGAAGAGTCTAGAGCAGAAGTCTTGTGAGGAGCAGCTGGGGGAACTGGGATTTGTTCAGCCTGGAGAAGAGAAGGCTCAGGGGAGACCTTCTGGCTCTCTACAACTCCCTGAAATAATGTTGGAGTGAGTGGGCTGGTCTCAGTGGCCTCAAGTTGTGCCTGGACGTTCAGAACAATTCCTTTCCCAAAAGGGCTGTCAAGGCCTGGAACTAGCTACCCAGGGTAGCAGTACAATCCCCACTCCTGGAGGGATCAAAAAGCTGTGTAGATGTGGTGCTGAGGGATGCAGTTTAGTGGTGACCTGGCAGTGGTGCGTTAATTGTTGGACCTGACTATCTCAAAGGTCTTTTCCAACCAAAACAATTCCACGATTCTAGGAAGTGTCATGCATATGGAGCAGACCATCCCCACCATTCCTGCTCTTCTGAAGGGCAGGCAAATGCACAAGGAAGTCCTGGCCCTGGGTACAGCCGCAGGGCAAATTACCCTAATGCAGGAGGCACGGCAAGAAGCTGGCACCAAGAAAAATGCTAACGCTGCTTTTTCGATCAAAGCTTTGACCTCAGACTTGGAATTAAACTTTCAGGAGAGTGAATCAGAACTCCCGTGGAAGCCATTTATTCCATGTCTACAAACGAATACTGGCCTAACTGGTGCTAATGGGCACTTGTTGTGTTCCAACCCACCGTAGTGACGTGCAGCTTCCCTCGCTAATGAAAGCGTGAAGGAGAAAGCCACAGGGCTCAAGCCATTGCTGTGAAATGCTGACCAGCTGCCTTGCTGCAGCATGAAGCCAGAGATGGGGGAAAATGGCAGTTTTGGGGGGAAAAGGCCAGGGACAATCGTCATGTACCGTGTCAGAAGTAGAAAATATCAACAACAACGTGGTCGTGCTGCTGGGGACCAGAGAAATGACTCAAGTTTCTCTAACGAGCACATTCACCTGCTCTGTATTCAGACTGGCAGCTTGCGTGCTGCGGGGAGGGCCACGGGAGGACAAGAAGGGACACGGGGAGGGCATTGTGGGGCCATAGAAGGCTGCTGGCGTCCCACCGTTACTTTATAGCAGCCTCTTTACACTCTCCCAAGTATCAGTACGGGAACAAGGGAACAAGCCCCGTCTGGTGGGACAGAGACGTTTACGATACCGCAAGCTCCTTCCCCAGTGATCGGCTAAGTTCGGGCACCTTCTGCCAACCCCACGCCGCTTGGACTCAAGCGGGACTCCGAGGCCACGGTCCCAAACCCCACGCGGCTCCAAGGAGAGTATTTCCCTGAGGCGAACCCACGGGAAATCCGCCCACGATACCACTCCGGGGGGCTGCCGGGCCCGGACACGGCCAGCCCCGGGGGTGCCGCGCTCCTGGCCGGTTCCCAGCGCGATGCCCCGTCCCCAGAGGCCGGCGTGGCCCCAGGTGCGTCCTGCCGGTCTGAGTGTGCTCGGCCCCGCCGCCCCACAGGAATCTGCTGCCTCATCGCCCCTCCCCCCGGCCGCCGCGGACCCGGCCCCCCCCACGATCGTCTCCGCCATGGCGCTCTCCGCCGAGAACCGGAGCCCGCCGTGACTGCTCAGCTACCGGCCTGGCCTGGCCCGCTCCGCTCCGGCCCGCTCCGCCCCGCTCCGCTGTTCCCGGCCCGCTCCTACCCACCGCCTCCAGGGCCCAGCTCGCCGCCTGCGCCAACACCGCCCGGGCCCCGCAACCCGGCAATCGCGTTCCACCGCACAAAGGTTCCTAGGCCGCGCGGGGAGGTGCTCCCGCCACAGCTGTCCCCCGGCTGCCTCGGTGCTACCATCACAGCCGTGTTCCCGGCACCGCTGAACCTGCTTCTTAGTTCCTCTCCCAATCGGGCTCCCCCGAGTGTCCTCGCCGCGGGGCCTGGCCTGCATGTCGGGTCCCCCGGTGCCCCCGAACTCCCTGCACGGGATTCAGATGCCCACCATGGCAGGACAGCAGGATGTAGGGTCTGCCGGGGCGCTGTCCCCCCATTCACCCCAAAACCCCTTCACACGTCCTACTCCACCCTCATTACTAACCCCACTACCCGCGGGTGCTGCAGGGGGGCTGGGATGGATCGCGCCCAGCTGCGGGCCCGGGAGCCGCAGCCCTATTTAAGAGCCGGCCACGGCCCCTCACATGATGGGAGTGTGACTGCCTGGGCTGGCGGCGGGATGGAGTGGAGCAGAACATGGCTTTCCCGGGCCCGTGGGGCGGCCGGTGGTGGGGAGGACACCCGGCTGCTGCCACAGGTAATGCCGAGGGCCTCCCGGTCCTCTCCTTCGGGATCCTCTGCCTTCTGCAGCCCGTGTCCCGCGGCTGCTTGGTGCCAGGGTGCTGGCTCCATGTTGGAGCTCCTGCAGCACCCACCCACATCCCTGGAGAGCTCTTTAAGGATGAATCTGGAGGTCCCTGTGAGGGACAGGGTCTCTGGCAGAGCACTCACATGCCCCTGGTCGGCTAGGCCACTCCGGGAACTGTTACAGCAGTGGGGGGTGGATGTGGGGTGCAAGAGGCTCTTGCCAAGGGGATGGATGGAGGCTCCAGGATCCTGTGACAGCTGAGGGGTGGAGGGGTATGTGGACTGAGGGGGGCATTTCTGGGGGTCTGCTGTGACTACCCCATCAGCTGTGAGTGCTTGTCTGTCCATGCAGGCATCCAAACTGGTGGAGCTGCCCTGCTCCTCCTACGATGATGATGATGATGGTGGTTCGCTGGCCAGGGACATGGACTTTTGCACAGCTGAGCAGGACCCCATGGCATGGAGCTCTGTGCCCCCTGAGCCAGGGACCTTCAGCCAGTGTGTGCGGTACTTGGCCTTCTTGTGGAACCTCCTCTTCCTCCTGCTGGGCTTGCTAGCCCTGGCTGTGGGGGTGTGGGGGCTGCTGGCCAAAGGCTCGCTGCAGGGGGAGCGCCTGGCCCCGCTGGGCTCTGACCCCATGCTGCTCTTCGTGCTGGTGGGGCTGGGGACCAGCACCACCTCCCTGGCTGGCTGCCTGGGCACCCTCCGGTCCAGCCCTTGCCTGCTGCGCTTCTTTGTGGGGGCTGTGCTCGCCTTTGCAGGGATGGAGGTTCTGGGGGGGCTGCTGCTGCTGGCAGTGTGGCACCGGCTGCGGGATGCGCTGCGGGATGCCCTGCTCCTCTGCCTCCTGCGCTACCACGATGAGCCAGACCTACGGTTCCTTGTGGATGAGGTGCAACAAAGCCTGCAGTGCTGTGGTCTCGGCTCTTACCGTGACTGGGAGGTCAACCTGTGAGTTGGGCTGCTGGGAAAGTGGGAGGGGGACTTGTCCCTGCACTGGGAATGTGAGTGGACCCCACGGCTCTCCTTTTCCATCCTTGCAGGTACTTCAACTGCAGCGCCCCGGGAGTGCAAGCGTGCAGCGTCCCAGCCTCCTGCTGCTTGGATCCCTGGCAGAATGGCACCCTTGTCAATACCCAGTGTGGCTTTGGGGCCCTGCACCTGGGTGATGTGGCAGCCAGCACCGTCGTGCACCTGAGTGGCTGCGTGGCACAGCTCAGTGCCTGGCTCCACAGCCAGGCAGGTGGCATTGCAGCTGCTGCGGCCGTACTGGTGCTGGTTGAGGCTGCCAGTGTGCTCATGGCACTGAAGGTGCTGGGGGACATCGTGCCCATCAGGGTGCAGTATTGAGGGTGTCACCAGGGTGGTAGCACAGTGGGGCTGGGGAGAAGAGAGGGATTGATTTACCCCAAAATAAACCTTGTCAGAAACCTGAACCTCATCCATGTTCTGTTTGTCCTGACCCACAGCTTGGGGAGGTGCTTCCACTTGCATCCCTGCCAACCCCAGACAATGACATCAGGCTCCTGCACTCATTCTGGGTTTTAATGAACGTTTCTCCAGGCTGAGCCTCACCACAGGGATGGGATGGCTTCTATCAACACAGCCCTAGGGGCTGGGTAGCCAGAGGTAGCCATGGGCTGCCTAGATGATGCCGTACTGGGCCAGCTCGTGCAGCTCCAGGTGGCTGAAAGCTTCCCAGGGACAGATGACGGTGATGTCTGTGGGAGAAGAGAGAGCCCACGTCAGTGGGATCCCCCCAGCCTAGCTGCTGGTCGCTGTGCCCACAACAAACCCCGCTCCCCACCCATGGCAAAGCAGGGATGGGACCCCCATACCTGTTCCCAGCCCCTCCATGCCTGGGATGTCATCACCAAACCTGCAAGGAGAGAACAAGTGTTTGCCCTGACCCCCAGCTAGCCCCCACCCAACCCGAGATGGCACAGGGACCACCTCTTCCCCACACCAGAGCCCTGTTGTGGGTCTTGGTGCTCTGCCCCACTTACCCCTGCACCCCCTTTTTGGGGGGCTTGCTTTTGAACTGCCTTGTCTGCCTCTGCTTGAATTTGGGTGGTCCTTTGCGGGGGGTGGCAGGACCCCCCATCACCCTCGTGGCTGATTTTATCTCTGGCTTGGGGAGCTCCAGGCTCATGGCTGGGCCAGGGCTGGCAGCCTGCCCCAGGTGACAGTTGTCCCTGTGGGTCTGGTGCTGGCACAGAGTGGCTCCTCACACCTGACAGAAGGGAGACAAGGGGGGTGTCACCAGCTTTTGCTACCACCCATTAACACCCTGTGCCACCAATCCCACCCTATCCTGCCCTGTGTCCCCTCAGCTGTCATTGATCAGCTTTCCAGGCCACCTGGGAGGAGACCCCCTCACAACTGTGACTTAGTCCAGCTCAAAGTCCACTAATCCCCTTACCCCAAAGGCAGGGAAGGTCATCCTTGGGGATAACGGAGCCACTGTCTCCCCATGGGATTGTTCCTCCAGCCTTTCCCCCGCCCCAGTGTGGGTGGTGACACCCAAGGAGCCTTCACCACGGCTCTGTGCTGAGCTGTGTGTGCCACAGTGGGTTGGCATCAGTGCTGGTGTGGCAGCAAGGTGTCCCTCAGGGCATTTGCAGCAACATGGGTGTCAGGGATGGTGGGCACCCTGGACTGCCCTCAGGACCTGTGCTGTGATAGGGGCATCTGAGGGTGGCACATGAGGTGCATCTTTCTGTGGCTGTGCCTCCTCTGGGCATGGCAGCCAAGCCTCAGACCGGGAGTTTGGCTCCAGCCTTGGTGTGAGGGGGCTCAGCCCCACTGCCAGCCCAGCAGGTCAGCCTGGGCCATGGGATGGAAAGGTTCAGCTAGGGGAGATGGCAGAGCTGCTGACTGCATGAAGGGGAGGCAGGAGCAGGCTCCTGCCCAGAGGAACGCAGCAACCTGTCCCAGGAGCCCTCATTTCACCAGGACCATGTCCCACCCCGTGCAGGGAGCAGAGCCCCTCACTTACACAGCTGCTGTGATCCCCAAGGCCAGTGCTGCTCCACAGGAGACCTCTGTCCTCTTCCCACAGGTACACGTCCTGTAGACGGTCTGGGTGGCTTTTAGAGGAGGGCAGATTTATCCTGTGCTGGGGTAATAGGATTATTTCTGTCCCTTCTTCTCCAAGGGGGTAATCTGATGTCCTTCCCCCTGCTCCGCCCTGCTGGGGTGAATGGGGAGGGGGTGTCTGGATTAGTGCTGTTGGGACTGACAGTGTCAGGAGGGGCAGGAAATTGCCCAGCGGGGATCCTGCCTCTTTGCCCCAAAATTCGGAGGCATCTGTCCTGGGGGATTCCTTACACCCTAAGTGATCACCCCAGTGCCCCTCCATCCTGGGGGCAGGGACACAGCTTGGCCAGTTCTTCCAGGACCTGCAAACTGGGAATCAAAGGGGGCTGACCCCAACAGGGCAAGGCACTAATGGCAGAAACTGCAGGCCAGCTGTGCCAGGTAATACCACCAGCAGAGCTTGCACAACTAGAACCACTGGAACATGCCAGGTTTTTAGGTTGTACTGGGTGCTGTGAACAGTCTGTCCCCAAAACCATTATCTGTAGAGTGATGTTGCCAGGGCTTCTGCCTTGCAGTGAAGCCCAGTGAATGTCCTGGCACAAGGGATGCCCTCTCAGCATTATCCCTGCTGGTGCCACCACAGCAGACAGCTTGAGCCTTGCCTGGGTATGAGCACTTCAGGCCAAAATAGGGCAGAACTAGGGCTGGGCAGCCCCTGCCTGGCCTGCCCAACAGCTCCACTGTCCACAGGATGGTATCACTCCAAAGACTGTCATAATCCCAGCTCTAAAGCAATTACAAAAAGGAATAATCTGGGCACACTTTAATTGAACTTCAGCCTCTGCTACTAATTGCAATTAGTTGGACTCCAACAAATAGGATTACAGGGATCTGGGAGTGTTTTCTATGAAGCCAGCAGAATCAGCTACTTCTCTGGCAAAGAGTTGGGCCTTGCTGTTGCTGAGTTTCGTTAGCGAGGGCTGCTCATGGCCTTTGCGGAGGGTCTGAGAGGACGTGGGGTCTACAGGAGACTCTGTGAGCCCCACCCCAGCCCAGCCAGGCAGCATGGAAAGGGGAAAATATTCTATGCCAAATTTATGGGGGTTTAAGATGGAGGCAAAGGCAACTGAGAAAGCAAAAGCACTGTCGAAACAAGCAGCAGGCTGTGACCTTGGGGATGGTGCCCTTGCTGGGAAGCTGCTGAGTCCCACGTGCCTGGGGCTGCACGCTGCCTGCCTCCCCTGCCAGGGGAAGGGGCAACACTCAGGGTGCCCCTGATGCAAACCCCTCCTGTGGAGAAGCCCCTAAGAGGCTTAGGCTGCTGGTGAGGAGTATCTAGTGTACCATCGCAGCTTTCCCCTGTCACCAGGTCACAGCCAAGCTGCAGAAGATGCTTAAAGTCCAAGCTGGGGAGCACAAGGACAAAACAAGAGCAGTGGTGGGGGGAGCCAGGCCAGCAAGCCCTTGTCAGGGATTTTCCATCCCAGGGGAGTGTGGCACGTGGCTGCTAGGAAATCCAGGGCTCAGGACAAGCATGAGCTGCTGCCTGTCCCCAAGGGCAGGTTCTCCCACAAATGAGAGGCAAGATACAAGCTGGGCACCACCTGTATTGAAACTCACATGGGATCCCATACTTGAGACTGCCTAGTTCTCAGCTCTCTCACCAGACGTCAACACACACAAATAAATACAATAAATGAGCTGAGTTCAGATCCCCCTGTCCAGTCTGGAGCAGAGGCTCCCTGGGGGTGTCACTTGATGGTTTTTCAGGATGGGGTAGGATCATTTCTTGCCCATGCGCAGCCTGATCTCCATCCTGAGGATCATTTTAATGTTCTCGTCCTCCACGTGCTCCTCAATGGCAGCCAAGGCCCTCGCACCCCCGTCCTGGTACCGCTCCAGCAGCTCCTCCACGTACCCAACCCAAACACAGTTGGGGCAGCCAGTCCCACAGCAGTGTGTAGGTGGTGAGGGGATGGGGCTGGTGGTAGGTGGCACCTTCTCCTCAGCCTGAGGGTTGCCTGTCATGACCTCACTCCCTGCAGTGTCTGAGGTGCCACCAGTCTTCGCCGGGGTGTCCGAAAGTTCCCGAAGGATGGAGATGTTGGCAGGGTTGGGGTGCCGGGCCCCTTCCCTTTGTAGCCTGCCACGGTTGCCAGCACCATCTGGGGGCTCCTGAGAACCACGAACCCGTGCTGATGCCAGTCCAAGGAGACTGGGGGAGCCCAATCTGCTGCACCTCACTCCCTGCCAGACGACCCCCACCTGCCCCACAGCACCCTAGTCCTAACATATCCTCCCTACCTCCCTCTCCTGTTCCAGCAACCTCCCATCCATCTTAGCTCTTCCCATCTCCTCCCAAGCAGCCCCTTGTCCCACTCTGCTCCCTCACACCATCCCAAGCACTCCCTTAACCTCTTCACCTCCCCCCATCTCACTCCCAACATCCCTTTGTCCCACTCTCCATCCCCAGCACTTTTTTGTCCCCTCCAGCTCCCGCTCGCACCTCCGGTGCCCTCCCATCACCCCCAGCTCCCCCTAACCACTCCTTTGAGCCCCTCTCAGTCCCCCATCTTATCCCCAGCATCCCCTACCCCCTTCCATGTCCCAGCCCCTCGACCCCCCCCTTACCCCATGGCGCGACGCTGCTAAGCCGCGCAAGCCCCGCAGCAACATCCGGAGCAGTGCCCGCCTCAGTCCCGGCTGACTGGCAGCACTGTTAGCCAATGGAATCCCGGTGTAGCCAGCCACTGAGGGTGTGGCGATTATATGAGCCAATAGAGAACAGGGGGGCGTAGCCGGAGCGGCGGGAAACAGGAAGTTGCGGCGGGAAACAGGAAGTTGCGGCGGGGTGGGCCGCGTGGGGAGCCGCGGAGATATGGGGCGGGGACCAGCACCGGGCCATGGCCAGAGACAGAGGCCAGGACAGAAATCGGGACAGGGACCTGGACAGAGGCCAGGACAGGGTTCGGGACAGAAATCGGGACAGGGACCCGGGCGGGGTCCGACCGCCCTGCGCCGCACCAGGTCAGTGCTCGGACTATAGGGTCGGGATCTGTTCTGGCTGGCTCCCTGTTTGGGGCTTCGTCCCACTTGTGAGCGAGGGGTCCTCAGTGTTGGCTGGGCTCTGGCGAGAGCCATGGTTCCGGGGACTGGGTTCCGATGTCCCCGTGTGCTCGTGATCTCGGTATTGCACCGTGCCCGGATCTGCCGGTGCCTCACTAAGGCCAGGTGCTCCGATACTCTTGACATGCCCGAGTCCCCATGTCCCACCGTGCCTGGTTGGCGATGTCGCCCTGTGCATGTGCCACCATTCCCGAGTCTGACAGTGCTTCATCAAGAACAAGTGCTCCGGTATCCCTCGGATCCTTATGTCACGCCAAACCTCTGTCTCGATGCCCGGGTTGCTGTGTCCTACTGCTACCGTGTCCCACCATGCCCGAGTCCCAGTGTCCCCTTGTGCACAGATACTGATGTCTCACTGTGCTTGTGTCTGCTGGTGCATCACCAGGACCAGGTGCTTCAGTGTCCCAGCATGCCTGAGTCCTGGTGTCCGCCTGGGCCCCAGTGCTTCTGGGTAGGGCTGATACCATGTTTATTGTCTCCCAGGAAGGAGAAGAAGGTGGACAACATGAAGCCCAAGCACCCCGATGAGCAGGAGATACCCTTCCGCCTGCGGGAGCTCATGAGGAGCCGTGAGGCCATGAAACACCCTGCCCCTGGGAAGAGGCAGGTGGCAGGTGGGAAGCAGAGCTGACCCAAGCTGGGGTGCCCAGGGCCTGGCTACGAGCCCATGGTGCAGCTGGAAGCAGCCGGATCCTTCAGTGGGACATCCTGGTGTCCCCCTGGTCATGTCCTATCCCTGGTTTTCCAAGGGGAGGGAACCCCCAAGTTGTCGTTGCTGCAGTAATGTCACCCATCTCTCCTAGAGAAGAAGCAGCAGCCCAAGGCAAAGGGCACCAAAGCCCAGGGTGACATCCCTATGCCCAGGTTCAGGAGAGGAAAGGGGGAGTCAGAGCGCTCCTACATCTGCCGCATGGAGCAGGAGGTGAAGCACATCCTCTTCCTCACCAAGAACCAGGTGCAGCGGGAGCCTGAGAAGGAAACCACAGCACCGGCGAAGTCCAAGAGAAAGAAGGAGTAAGAGCACGGCCACTGTGGCTGCTGGGGCCTGGTGGGCTCAGCCCAGGCTGGTGCCCCAGCCTAGTTCTGGGTGCATGGCAGCTGCTTTACTGAAGCATCCAGCAATGACTTAGCATGTGGGTGGAGAGCTGTGGGCCTCATGTCCGTGGGGCTGAACATCTGGGACAGAACTGTTTCACCTTGCTGCTAGGCTGGAGCTGTGGGTCTTCAGGTTAGGGATCTCATGGTGTAGGAACTTGCTTAGTTGCTCCCTGTCTGGTCACAAACCCTGGCCGTAACACAGCTTTTCAGGTTTCAGAACAAGAAGCTGGAAAAAGCTCGAAAGAAGAAGGAGGAGAAGAAAGAGGCCATGCTGGAGAAGAGACGGTTCCAAGGTGGGTCTGGCAGAGTGGAGTGGCTGGGGCCACCCCCTGCCCCAGTGGCATGTGGAGAGGTGGGGGTGAGCTGGAGTGGTGTGTTCTGGGAAGCTCCTGCCTGATTCCAGCTCCTGCTTCTCCCTCAGACACGGTGCAATTCGGGGAGGTGGTTACACAGCCGCCCACCATCACCTCACGGCCCAGGGGCTGGGGCCCTGCAGAGCAGGTGAGCTGTGGGGGTAACCACAGGTCTGGGCTGGGTCAGCAGGTGGAGGGAGGGGATTCTGTTCCTCTGTTATGCTCGGGCGAGACCCCACATGCAGTGCTGTGTCTCACACAGTACAAGGACATGGACCTTTTGGAGTGAGTTCAGTGGGGGCCCCAAGCATGATATGAGGGCTGGAACCACTCTGCTGTGAGGACAGGCTTAGAGGATTGGGGTTGTTCTACCTGGAGAAGGCTCCAAGGAGTCCGTGTGGGCTTTCAGTGTGTAAGATGGCTGATAAGAAAGATGGGGACAGACTTCTTATCGGGGTCTGTTGTGAAAGGACATGGGGTGATGGTTAAACTGAAAGAGGGAGAGTCAGACTAGACACAAGGAAGAAAGCTTTTTTACGTTGAAGGTGGTAAAACACTGGCCCAGGTTGCCCAGGGAGGTGTCGGAAGCTCCATCCCTGGAAAGATTCCAGATTAGGTTGGCAACCTGCCCTAGTTGAAGATGTCCTTGCTGACTGCAGAGTGGTTGAACAAGATGACCTTGAAAGGTCCCTTCCAACCCAAACCTTTCCATGATTCTGTGATTTCACCTCTCAAGCTGGAAATCATGCCTGGAAGGGCAGCAATGGCCTCAGCCTCCTGATGACAGTTCCTCAGAGCCTTTTTCCATCCTTCACCTCCCCTAACTTGGTCCTGTCTCTGCCTGCAGGCTGGACAGAAGCAGCTCCTCCTGAAGTCTTGCCTGGGCCAGAGGCAGGTGTCCCCAGCAGCGCCGGTGTCAATGGCTCGCAGGCGCATCGTGGAGGAGGAGAGAGCCCGTGTCATCCAGGCCTACAGGGACATCCAGAGGCACAAACAGCAGCAGCGGGAGATGGCACAGGGTGGCAGCTCCCAGGCTGGCTGTAGGGTCCTCCGCTGAGCCAAGCCTGGAGGAGCTGGGCCTCTCTGGCCCCAACAGGGTTGCACAGGCAATGTGCAGGCAGCACAGGACCCCGGGATTCAAGGAGAGTGGTACTGGTGTTCCTCTTCTGTTGTCAAGCCCTGGGACTCCCCACGACCCTTCAGCTTGACTCAGGGCACCCCATGGCACAAGAGCTGGAACCCCTGAATACCATGGAACTGTTTGTAGTAAAAGTGCTATTTAGTACTGATGGCTGAGTGTGTCAGTGCCTCCTGGACCTGTGCCTTGGCTGGGAAGTGACACTGGTGTGTGCTGGGGCGTGCCACATGGTGTGCCAGCAGATGGCAGTCCCAACCTGCAGCGGGCATGTTACCATCACTTGCTGCTGGCTGGCTGTCTCTGTTTGGAGGCAGTACTCTCATTGCTCAGCCTCAAGGGTGACCTCAGTGCTTGGCTGTGACCCTGCTGGCTCCCGCTGCAGCTCCTGGTTGGAGAGTTAGCTGAGCCCCGGAGACATGGAGCATCCCACAGGATTCACTTGCACAATGCCACTTCTCTCCGTTGTCACTGCTCAGGGACACTGCTTGAACCCTTAGTCTGCAGCCATGGTGTTACCACCCAGCCTGGCACTGCCCACATCCCTGCCTGTGCCTGGCAAACACTCTGGGTCATGGTGACTGGAGTGCCCTTGCTGCTGCCAGGCTTGCTACCACAGCCTTGTGGCTACACCCATGCCACTCCCATGCCATCCAGCACAGCCACCCGGACCTGGCACACACCAGCTCCCTAGCTCCCAGTCCCTGGGGAGGGGTTCAGGGACCCAGCAGGACACAGCCCACGTTACTGGCCTCACCTGCAGGGTACAAAGGCTGTGCTGTTCCGTGGCCCCGTGCCGTGCCGCCGGCACAAAGCGCTGCCTGTTGGAGCAGGGCCGGCCCTGGCTCTGCGGCCACCGCTGAGGCAGCCGGTGGGATTCCAGCCTTCCGGAGGGGCTGGGGCCAGGCGCAGGGGGTGGAACCACTGGTAGCTCTGGTGTCCCCTGTTACAGCTGAATGGGGATAGGCTCTGTGGGCCTTACTTTTGGTGTGACTGCTGCCCACGGGGTTCTCACCTCTTTCCTTGCACCGCGAGAACTGCTGCACCGTGGCTGGGAATGCTCAGCCTGGCTCAGCACCAGATTTGCAGGTGGATGTGCCTTTGTGGCAGGCACACGCTGAAGCCCTGCTGTGCCAAGCTGTACCAGCTTCCAGGAGGAGGGCACATTGTGGTGACTGCAGCCTTGGGGATTTTTAAGTGCCTGGTGCTGCTTGGAGATGCCCTTGCTGACAACCAGGATCAGGTAAACATGGGTGACGCAGCACAGCCCCTGGGGGCATGGCCAGATCCTGCTGCAAACAGCTGGCTTCTGCCACTACCCCCCGGCTTTTGGGGCTGGACACATGCTGGCTGCCAAGGGCATGGCTGACAACAGACATGCCAAGCTTCTGTGCATCCCTTGTGTGGGCACCACAGCCGTGCATGGTGCTCATGCCGTCAGCCCAGCTCTTGCTCAAGGAGACCAGGTCACACTCCTGCCCCCATGGAGCCATTTCAGTCCTTGAATAATTCATGGCACTGCTGGCCGCAGGCTTCCTGCCCAGCAGGAGAAATCACTGTGGAGGGGAAAGGCAATCTGAGGAGGAGAAACCACCCACGACCTTGGCATGTCCTTCATGCCATGCCACTTCCTGCCAGGCAGCCCATCTGCCCACGGGCTGCCAGTCCCTGTGCTGCTGGCCCTGCTGAGGCTGCCGGCTCCCAGCCCAGCAGCCCCATCTGTGCCCCTGGCCCCAGCACATGCTGCCATAGTGGGACAGGGAGCAGGGACTGGGAGATGCCAGTGGCCTTGCCCTGAGATCCCCCTTGCTCCCTCTTGGCCCCCAGGAGGAGAATGTGAGGCTGAGCCCTTGGCTGTGGTGGGGTCAGGAAGGGGAAGCAGCAAGCAAGGAAGCACGAGGGCTGGGTACCCTCTGCCCATCACTAGCTGCCTGCTATAGCACCAGGTAGGAAAAACCACCTTTATTGGGGCTGACCTGAAATAAAAGGAGGAAAGGGATAAATGACAGAGAAAGCCACGAGGAGGGCAATCCCAGGAAGGATCCCTAAACCCCAAGGGATCTGAAGGCACCAAGAAGGTGGCCAAAGCCATGGAGGCTGTGTCCCCAGCCCCAGCAAGGCACTGAACCTCCAGACCTCAAGCAGCCCCACTCTGCTCCAGCAATTGGGAAACCTGAGGCACAGTGGGAACCAGAGCTGGGGACAGCTTCGTGTCACCTTGTGCCCTGCGGTGGGATGGTGCCAGCTCAGCTCAGGGCCTGCAATGTCCCTGGGGCTGACGAGGGTCAGCGTGGAACTAGGGGCTTGGTGCCAGCAGGGAACCCCAGGCAGGACTCCTGCAGGCTCCTAGGTGGTGGATGGTCCCTGGCCTGGGAGAGGATGGGTTGTCCTTGTGTCACGGAGGCAACAAGGGGACAACTTGAGTGGTCCCATGGGAGCTGGTCCTTGCAGCAGGGACAGAGGCAGGGACATGAGGATCCAGGAAGAGCTTGTGGGCGCCATGGCCAGGTGGGACTGTGTCCAGGTGTCCTCTGCACAGGAGCTGGTTCCAGCCGGTGGATGGGGTGGGATGCACATGGTGGGGCAGTAGGAGGCTTGGTGAGACCTCGGGAGCAGGACAGTGAGGCCACAGCTGTGCCAGTGCTGCAGAACCTATGCCATGAGGGTTTCACCACCTGTTCCTGCCATATGGGGACTGTACCTGTGGGTAGAGCAGCATGGAACTGGGGTAGCACGGTGAAGACAGTAGGATGGGCCAGCAGACTTGTCTCTGGCACTGGTGGGGTACTGGGCAGAGACATCCCTGCCTGTGCCCTGCTGCAGGGACAGACTTTGCCCCTAGCTATGGTCTGGACCTCAGTGGCTGCTCCTCCACCTGCTGTGTTGCACATTAACCCACCTGGCAGCTCCTGCCATCCCGCTGGGTGCCAGCATGTCGGGCCTGCACTGCAAAGGCGTCCTCGGCTCGCAGCGTGGAGTTGGCACTGCCAGCAGCTGGGCTGGTGGTGGAGGCACGGGGCAGGATCACATCGTAGGGACCTTCAGTCTGCGGGGCAGACACGGGGGGCTGTAGCGGCACTGAGAACATCCCCAGCCCTGTGTGGTCCTAAGAGAGGAAGGCAGGGGGTGAACCCCCCCATCAACCTGTTAGAGGGAGCAGAGGAGCCCCTCACACCCTAGCCATGGTTCCAGTGCCAGCCCATCCATCAGGCTGTCACCAGGGAGCTGGGTGGCCAGTGATGCCACACGGCATTGCACTTACCGGCCCCTTGTGCATCAGTGCCATCTCAGTGGGCTGGTAGACGCCGGTCAGCAGCTGCCCGTTGTAGCCACTGTACGGGGACACTGGCTTCTTGGCTGCAAAGAGATGGGGACAGTAAAAAGGGGACTCACACAGCCACCATCCCCCCACACCTCCCTGGGGAGCCGCTCCTTGTTAGCAGGATTAATGAGCTGACTCAACAACTGGCTGCTCTGTGCCATTCCTGGGGGACAGGAGGGATGCCCCCAGGGTTTGCATCACCATGCTCCTGGCACAGCCCCGGGCAAGCTGACGTTTGTTATTGTAGGGTGCCCCAGCAGGCAAGGTGCTGCAGGAGCACCCACCCTGCCCCATGGGCTGCAGACACCTTTGCTGCTGGTCCCCATCGGGGCAGCTGACATCACCCCCTGTCATTGTAGGTTCTCGAAAGCAGAGTGGCTTCCCCAGGGCGGAGGACCAGGAGCCACAGGCACCCCATGCCGAGGAGGGAGCACCCCTGCCACCACTGACTTCAGCCCAAACTGGTAGACCCAGCCCAGCGAGTTTTTGGGAGCCACAACAACGGCAGGCGTCAATCCTGGGCGGGTCGTGGACAGACGTCTCGCCGCCTGTGCCTGCCATCAGCCCTGCTGCCAGTGCGTGCCACCGGAGCCCAGCTGCAGAGCAAGAGGGTCCCCGGTGATTCCTGGTGCCTACCGAAGGAGGGTTCGTCCATGGAGAAGGCTTTGTTCTCCACAAACATGCTCTGAGACTTCTGCTCCTTGAGAATGGTTTCATAGCCCACCCCACGTGTGGGGTAGATGTCGTCCTCAAAGGCCTGCTCGGGGCCCCGCCGTGTCACGTGCGTCACCTCAGGGATGACGTAGAGGAGGAGGAAGGCGCAAGCATTGGAGACCAGCGCGATGGCCAGCGTGGGGTCGTCCC
The DNA here is from genome assembly GCA_013396675.1 of Eubucco bourcierii. Classification (NCBI taxonomy): domain Eukaryota; kingdom Metazoa; phylum Chordata; class Aves; order Piciformes; family Ramphastidae; genus Eubucco; species Eubucco bourcierii. Next base: position 157,816 of record VWZE01005575.1, on the reverse strand, counting down.
AGCCAGGCTTCTCACCCACGCGCTGGTTCCCATAGAGGTACATGGCCGTCCACGCCACCCAGATGGCCATGGAGAAGCTGGTGGTGGCCAGGATGAAGGCGCCGTGCTTGCGCCAGCGGCCATAGCGACCGCAGAGGGCTGGCCAGGCAACACTGAATGCGGCCACCAGCAGAAACATGACATAGATGAGTGCCATGACAAAGTCAGCATCTGCCAGCTGGCAAGGGTCCGGGGAGCCGCCCTCCTGCCGCACCACCGTGATGATGAGCCACTCAGCATTGATGATGATCTCTACCAAGGAGAGGAGCAAAGCCACTGCCAGCGTCACCCAGCCTCGCGGGCCCCGGTTCCTCCGTGCCAAGAAGTTGAGAGCCACAGCGTGCGCCAGCAGACAGGAGAAGCAGATACCGAAGAGGACTCCAAAGAGGAAGCGGCGGGAGGTGCAGGTGGAGAAATCTGGCCCCACGATGAAGTCAAATGTCAGGCAGAAGAGCCCAAAGGTGCCCAGAAGAAAGAAGACCTGCGTGGCCACCAGGCTCTTCTTCTGAGATTCCTGCACAAAGGGCAGGCTGGCCACCAGGACGATAGTAAGCACAAAGGTGGTGACCACGCCGAGGCTGGCCACAGCCTCCACTACAATGCCCCAGGCTGCTGAGAGGTCGCAGAGGTTGTAGTAGAGGGAGGAGAGGTCCTTGCCACAGCCAGAAGGAGGGCTGGTCTGGCCACCAGCTGCGGGCAGAAGAGCTAGGGCCAGCAGCACGCAGGCAGCCGCTGCTGGCACTGCTGTAGCACCCATCCTGCCCTGCAGTGAGGGCACTGAGCGCGGTGTCCAGGGACCCTGCAGGACAGAAGAGGACATTAGGAATCAGGGACCAGTACTCAGCTCAACTCAGCTCCTGGTGCTGCCTGTGCCATCTCCATGCCCAGTCTCCACTGTGCATGCTCCCGCTGGGACACAGTAAGTGATGGGGTCCCAGTGAGCCCCCTCTGCACTGGCACAGCTGAGCTCACCCCACAGGTGATGAGATTGGGCAGATGCGTGTCCCTGGGGGCTTCTTGCCCGGAGGCTGGAGGTAGCCGAGGGGTTTCAGCCTCTCTGTGTCCCACATGTTCCCTCCGGATGTGGGTTTTCAGGGGCTATGAGGCTGTGCCAATCCCTTCCTCCAGTACTAGAAGGCAGCATCGTTCCCACCAGCTTCCCCAGGAACTCCGAACATGGACCCAAGACGGACAAGGTTACACCTGGGGACAGAGCTGTCCCCTTGCCTTGTTCCTTCGTGTCAGCGCGTTCCGCTTTCCACTTCTCCTGCCCCACTTCCCTTCTCTGCCTCCGGGCACTGGCCCAGCACAGGTCTCGTGTCCAGCACTGCTGGCTGCTGGCATGCAAGCAGCCTGGCATGGCATTGGTACAGCATGGCACGGCATGGCATGGCATGGGGGTCCCTGTCCCCACTCCTGCCGCCCCGCTGAGTGTGGGGTGGGCACAGGGATGAAGAGGCAGCAAGGCAGCTGCAAGCCCCAGTGCTGGGGAGGAGGAAGGAGGAATCCAGCAGAATACCTCTAGCAAGGTGACCCCGGGCTGGAGCGGGACCCGTGCCGGGGGCCAGGACCCTGTAAGTCCCCGGAGAGGTACGCGGAGGCCGGGATGGGGAAAGGACACCCGGTGCTGCGCTGGGATCGAGCTCCGGCTCGTACCGGCTCCCCAGCACTCCTGACCCGGCAGGTTCCCCCGTACTCCCGGCTCCGTTCCCACATACCTTCCGGCGAGTACCGGCACGGTTCCCCGGTGATCCCGCCCGGTACCGGACCCCAAAGTTGGCAAAAAGCGTCCCCGACTCTGCGTCTGAGCGAGACCGCGGGGGCGGACGACTCCAAGTCTCTGGTCCCGGATCCCGACCCATTCCCGTCACGATTCCCGGTCGCCCCGCAGGCCCCCTAGCTCCGCTCACCGGCTCCAGCGCCCAGTGCCCCGCCGTTCCCCTCGTTCGGCCGTGCCGTGCCGTGCCGTACCAGCGGGAGAACCCCGGTCCC
>VWZE01005575.1:117294-155731 GCA_013396675.1 Eubucco bourcierii | reverse complement strand
AGCGGGGCGGGTTGGGTCGGGGTGGGCACGATGGATCGTCACAGAGCCATCGGTGCAATGAAGCTGCGGGGTCTCAGCCCCGGGCTCTGCTGAGCTCGGAGGACCGCGAAGGCCGGGGGCTGGAGGGTTTGGGGGTATTGTGCCAGGGCAGCATCACCCACACGGAGCCTGCCACCGACCTTCTCTCGGTGTTGGGTCAGTGGCACCCAGCTGGTGGGTGGGCTCCGGGAGCAGAGCTCTGCAGACAGTGCCCAGGATACTGGCACCTACCGAGAAACCTCGAGGAACAGGCCCTAAGGGGCCTCCTGCAGGAATGTCAGCTGACGGCTAAAGCTGGAGCCCTTGGCAGGACAGCAGCGCCCCAGAAAAGCCCTTTCTGCGGGGTGCCGAGGGCCCAGGGCAGCCACCCCTAGTCCCTGTATTGGCAGGGGCGGCTGTGCAACTCGCGGCTGGGTACGGTCACCCCGCAGTCATCCCATCCCTGGGGATTGGGGATAGGGAAACGCCACCAAAGGCTTGGGGTGCCCCGAGGGACCCAGGGATGGGCATGGGTGTGCTGCAGTTAATCTAGGGATTCAGGAGAGAGAAAAGCCCCCAGAGACTTGGAGTGCCCTGGAGGACACGGGGCCCTGCCAGCCCCGGGGCAGGTTTCCAGGCGGGTGCCGCTACTATTTTGGGAAGGTGAAGCAAGCGAGTGAAGGATGCAGACAAAAGTTCAATGTGCCTCCGGCAGGTCCTCCCCCAGCCCGAGCTGGGATGGAAACAATCCGAGGAGAAAGGGAAGCAGAGCCGGAGCTGGCAGCACCCACGGCACGAGGACTGGCACCCGTCAGGAGCAGACGTGTCTGGGCTGGGTGCTGCACCCGCTGGCACCCGCTCTCCTGCCCTTCTCTTCCTAAAGAGCATCTTGGCTTCTGGATGATGTTTTGGGGAGGATCGTTCCACACTGCTGGAGCACGTGCATACACGTGTGCCCTCACACGGGCACGGATGCAGGGTGGCACAGACACAGGGGCTCTGCATCACCCTCTCATGCCTCAGTTTCCCTGGAGAGTCGTGGTTCAGCCTTGCAGGGCCTGGAAGTACCCTCAGCTCTCCAGCAATGGCTCAGCCTTGGATAACCAGTGCCAGGAGCATGGCCCGGCTGCCCTGCCACTCCCCCACTTGCAATGATCGGGGCCCAGACCACGGAGAGGCCACGGAGCATGAGGCTTCCTGCTGGCTGTTTCCTTCCGCCGTGTGGAGCCAGCAGGTTTCCCGGTTTTCCGACTGCTGACTCAACAGCAGACCCCTGTGACCCCCGCAGCTGCTCTGGGGCTGCTGGCTGCTCCCCGTCACGCTGAGGCTACCCCATGGCCACACCATTTTTGCCGTCGTGTCCTCGACCACAGCAGGGGATTTCCTCCTTACATCCCACGGGGACACTCCTGACATTCCAGCCCTGGCTGCACAGCTCTGGGTTTTTTGTAGGTCCTACAGAAACACCTTGCCAGGGAGGTGCCTGCAGGAGAGGTTGTGTGTGGTGCCACCATGTGCCAGCTGCTTTGCAAGGACCAGTCGTGGGCTGTGAGGGACCAGTTGCCCTCGATCCCCTCCCATGGCCATGCGTTGGCACCTGGCACATCCCTTTTGGCTCCCTGCTACCCTAGGCATCATGCAGAGCGGATCCCTGCGTCACGGTGAGGGGCTGGGGTGCAGATTGGCACAGCAGTGGGACTTGGGCCAGGCTTCCCTACCGGCTCACTCCAAAAACATCGGCACGCCGGGCACATTTTTTCCAGGCTTACCTTTCCTATGGAGCCGACGGGCCGGATGGCTGGCACGGCTGGCACTGCTGACTGAACCCCAGCTCGGCGGCAGCTCCTGCTCAACCAGCAGCTCGCCTCAGGAAGGCAAGAGCTGTACCTGGAGCCGGTGGGGCCGTACCTGGGGCTGAGGGGGCCCCACCAACCCTCCCGGCTGCCTCCCCCACCAGCGTCACGGCGCAGGCCAGGGCTGGGGAGCTGTTTTCCACCAGAGCCGGTTCTCTCCAGACCGGAGCCCCTCGCCGCCGGCGGACGCGGTCAGCACATTTCCACCTCCTTCTCCAAGTAAATAAGCACCGGTTGGCGAGGGGGGGCTGGCGGCGGTCTCGGCCTGCCGCAAGCACAGCTCCTGCCAAATGTTGCCCTAGCCAGACAGGCCCCCCTGCCCTGTGGCCCCCTCGGCCCCAGAGAAGGGCCTCAGGGTGGGATCCAGCCCTGGAAGCCCCCAGAGGTGGGTGCTCGCCGGGCGGGAGGCGCTGGCTGAGTTAATATCTAATCTCTTGCCGATCCTGCTCTCCTCATGTGCCAGAGTTAATGGAGCGAGCACCTCTCAGGTACCACCCGCGCCACCGGGTCAGGGTTTAACCCTGGCACCTGGAGCACAGGCAGAATCGGATCCTGCCTGGCATAAGTTGGCACTATCAGCGGAGTCTGCCCGTGCCAGGGATTGATCTAGCTGCGTTGTGAGCAGACAGATGCATGATGCCAGTGTGGGTCGGCCCCACATCCTGGGGGTTGTGGCTTATGCCCGAGCAAACTCAGTGCCCGGTCCCACCCCAGTGCCAGCCACAGCCAGGACTTGGTGCGATGAGCAACAGGGGTCTCTATGCCCTGCCTGAAGCACGCCAAATCCTCTGCAGTCAGCTGAGCCCTTGCCCCCCAGGGCACCCCTGGGTGCCGTCCCGCCCAGTCTTTGGGAATTAGAGCGGAAAGACTGGGCTGTTTGGGGGGGATTATGCTAAGGATCTTACAGGGAAATTAGGGCAGCGAGCGCCGTGGTGAGGGCTGGGGGTGCCAAGGGTGCCAGCTCTGCGTCCCTAAACTGTGCCAGCTCTGCAGGGCGAACCTTCCCTGCCCTCTGGTGGCAGCTGAGGACAAGCAGACTGCATCACATCAGCTTGGTACCGATGTAACTGGGAGGACAGCACTGGTTCTGGGTCCACTAGAGGCAGGGAGGCACCATGGGCATCACGGGCATCACTTAGAGGCGGTGGGAGAAACTTCGCCCTTGCACTAGGGCGCTGGTGCTCCCGTCCTGGCCACTTGTTGGAAAGGCAGAAGTCTGGTCTCAGCATGGTGGTTTATGAAGGAAGGACCCATCTTGTTGGCACACAGCTGGCACCGCAGGAGCTTACCTGCACCCACCACCACGGGGCAGCTGTGCCCACTGGGTTCCCCAGAAGCTTTGGTGCACCGGTACAGCACTGGCCGGAGCTGGAGAGGAGAGGAGCTGAGAGCATGGCCCAGAGAGCTGAGAGCATGGTCTGGTGCCCAGACACCAAATCCCATGAATCCCATGGCTGGAGAGGACCCCAGCCTAGAGGGCACCTACAGAGTGGACAGTGGCTCCTGACAGTGCTCTGGGGCATGGTCTTGCTGCCCTGTAGTTGACTTTTCCCAGAGGGGTTGGAGCACAGGCAGGGCTGAGCTGCCCATCCCACTGCAGCTCAGGCAGAGGTCCCAGGGGTGCAATGGGTACTGCCACTGGGCATAACCCCTTCCTTTTGCCATCACCACCAGTACTCACAGTAACCTCCAGCTCTGTGGGGCTCTGATGTTACTGGGCAGTGTCCCTAGGGCAGGATGTCGGAGGGGTTCCAGTGCAATGCAGGGGGCTGGGTGAGCACTGGGACCCCCAGATAAATACCACCCAAGCTCAGAGGGTTGTGCCAGCCAGCAGCTCCACTGGTTCCAGGGGTGGGGCTGGGAAGTGGGTGCTGCCAAGCTGGGGTCTGTGCCAGAGATGAGTCCGGAGCACCTCACCCACTGTCTGGCGGAAGGTCTGGCTGACAAAGCAGTAGAGGAAGAAGTTGAGGGTGGTGTTGAGCATGGCCATCATGTTGGCAATGTCCAATGCCAAGTGCATGCGCCAGTCCCTCTTGACTGAGGCCACATAGAGGTGGCAGATCATGACAATGGTCCTGGGAGCCCAGAGCACAATGAAGACAGTGGTGACAGCCAGGAGGAGAGCTGTAGTCTTGCTCAGGTAGGGTCGCCCTCCCCCTGAGCACCTCTGCCGCTTCAGCCTGCATATGATGATAGAGTTGGTGGCCAGGAAGATGGTACAGGGCAAGAAGTAGATGGTGGTGCAGTGCACCCACTTGAGCACCTTGTCCAGGGCTGTGGGAGGATCAGCATCACGCCAGGCATCCAGCCACCAGTAGAAGGGGATGCTGGTGGCCAGAGCCACGGCAAAGACAGCCACGATGATCTTGCGGGTGCGCTGCGGGTAGGAGATGGCACGGTACCGCAGCGGGTGGCACAGGGCCACGTAGCGGTCCATGGTCATCAGAACAGTGACCCAGATGGAAGCGTGGTTGGCGGTGAACTCCAGCACATTGACAGTGTGGATGAAGGCGCTGGGCACCGCCCGGGCCAGGATGGCCGTCTGCAGGATGAAGCCCACAAAGATAATGAAGACTTGAGTGAGGATGTCAGAGGTGGTCAGGGCAAGCAGGTACCAGTACGATGACTTCTTGGTCCTCGTGGCCAGGCGGAACAGGGCCACAGCAGTCAGGATGTTCACTGGAGGAAGGGGAGCGATGTCTCATGATGAGACCCTGGAGATCACAGCCCACCCCCTCAGTGCCCAGGACCCCAGGAAGTGCCCAGGCTCTCTCAGTGCTGCAGAATGAGTGGCCCCAGGCCCTAACTTGGGGTGTGTGTGTGAGCTATAAATATCACAGTGCAGAGGAGATTTGCTGAGCTGATTAATCTCTTCCGTGTATCAGCCCAAGTAATGCAAATACCATCTGTCCCTGCTGCCATGGCACCTGCCTTGTGGAGCTGGGCACTGCAGCTGGGGCTGGCCCTGAGGCCAGGGAGGTCATGTGGAGCACATTAGTGTCCCCCACCCCATGGTACTCTGCTCCCCATTCCCAAAAGCCCCCAGCCTGGGATGGGAACAGAGGATCTGCTGGCAGCTGAGGGCAAAGTCTGAGCTGAGCACAGCTCCAATGAGGCAGGATGGGTGGTGCCCCCATGCTGCTGGGCAGTCCCCCACCCCGGCTGCAGCCCCCTCACCTGGCAGCCCCAGCCCTAGCAGGATGCTGTAATACACGATGGGCAAGATGCCAACCATGCAGGGTGATTGCTCTGGCTCCAGTCGTGCTGCTTCGCTGGCCCAGGCTGTGCTGTTGGGCACTGGGACCATCACCTTCTTGCACGGACCAGCTGTGGGGGAGACAGGGAATGCCAGGGGACCGAAGGTGGCATTTGAGACATGGCACAGGGGGCTCAAGTTGAGTTGGCTCCCATGTGTGCTGTTGCCTCAACGTCTGCCTGCAAAGGCACATTTTTGAGCTGCCCATTGTCCGCGGATGCTGCAGGACCTGGGATGCCCACTGTCAGCTCAGTGTCCACTGAGCAGACAGTACCACTGGGTCCCTGTCCCCCACAGTGAAGGGTGGCCTTGCTCCCAGAGATTCTCCTTGTTTATGCCCATAGCCCTGTTTAGCACCTTGAAGGAAATGGGATTCACTAACCACGTTCTTGGGTGGCTGCCAGGGGGGACGCTCCCCTTGGCTCCATGCCCAGGCTGGGTGCTACCCACTGGGTCGCGGCGGTGGCAGGGAAGACCCAGAGGTGCCGGGAGGGGGAGTCCCAGCGGCACCAAAGGAGGGTCCCAGTGGAATCCAAGATGTGCCAAGGAAGCGTCCCAGTGGACCAAGGGGAAGGTGACCATCTCCAGGCTGTCAGTCGGGTCCTTTGCCAGCTCCTCAGGCAGGCGAAGGGTCTGGCAGAGAGTCTAGTAGCGGCACTTCTATTGCCCGCGGCAGCGGCGCCGGCGGGGCAGCGGCGCCGGCGGTGCCGGTGCCCCTGCCCCTACCCCTGCCGGTGCCGGTGCCGGTGCCGGTGCCGGTGCCGGTGCCCTTGGCCTTTTCCAGATCGTGCTAACGATCATTCATAAACCCGGGTGGCACCACACCCCTGCTGATATATGCATTTCTATTGGTTAAAGTGGACGAGGCTTTAACCAATCAGAGAGGCGTCCTGAAGAAATTTGGGGACTCAATTTGAGCTCTGCGTTCTTATTGGTCAGAGCTCCCCCGTCAAATTAGCATATCCCATGGGGGATGCCCTGGGTCCTAGTGCCGGCGTTCGAGCCGGGGGCACCTCAGCGCGAGAGGGGTGCGGGGGGTCCCAAGCCTGAGGTGTGAGGTTCTGAGCCCGGAGGGGTGCGGAGCCCTCGGTTCGAGGCGGGTGCAGGGGAAGGTCCTGAGCCCGGACAGGGTGGATACAGGGGTACTGAGCAGCGCTGTACTAGCAGGCCGCACCACGTAGAACCCAAATTAGCTCAGTCTCGACGACCGCAAACCCTCAACAGCTTCGGAGCCTGGGGGGTTGTGTGTATGTGCACTTCTCCCCAGCCGCTGTCTCCGTTCCGGGCCTCCCTAGCAATCGATCTGTCCCCTTCCCTCCCACGCTAAGCAGTGCCCACCGTGGACAGACTCCGGGGTTGGCGGCCGTTCCCCATCGGGATGGATGCTAGGCAGAGCCCCGGACTGGGGGGAGACGGCAGGGAGAACTCGACATAGGCTCAGGGGGATGCCACTTAAGTGCAAATGAGATCTGGCTCATCAGCAGGGGCGAGTCCGGCCCTTTCATGCCCCGCCGAGAAGTGGGACATCGATCAGTTGCGAGAGCGCCTTAACCCTTTCCCAACCCTGGTCCAGTTTGCTCTGCTGGGAGGGTGGTCTGGAGCTGCTGTGCTGCCCTCTTTGTCTCCTTCTCCCCTGCCTGGAGTCCCACTCCTCAAGACCTGTGGGAGGTGAGCTCTCACCTTGGTGGCCCGCGTGTCACCGGCCGACTGTGCTGTGCCACTTTCCCTGGGCCTGGAGAGCCACCGGTAGCTGTGTCCCTGCTGGTATCCCTGGTGGTGTCTGTGCCCCGCACCGGTGTCCGTGTCCCTGTTGGCGGCTGAGTCCCCGTTGGTGGCCGTGTCCTCTCCAGGAGCTGTGTCCCTGCTGCCAGTGGCTGAGTCCTCACTGGTGTCTTTGTCACTGTCGTGGGTGGCCGCATCCTCTCCAGCACCCACAGGCTCTCTGGGTGCAAGGGACACAGGGTGTGAGCAGGGTGTGGGCAGAGCCTGCAAGTTGGTTCGGTGCTCCCGCAGGGTTAAGGGATGGGTCACCTGGGGTGCTGTGCCACCCCTGAGTGTGTGTGATAGAGCTTGTCCCCATCCCAGAGCAATAGGAGTGGTGGTTTGGGTGCCTGGGGAACAGCTTGTGTACCCCATGATACCCAATGGTCTGTCTCACCAACTCAGGGTACATTCCTGTGTACCTGCCTGTGTCTGCTAGCCTGGCCCTGGCATGCAGAGGGCATGGTGATGGCTCAGGCTGAAGGGAAAACTTGCCTGTGCCTCAGTTTCCCCAAGCATGGGTGGGAAGACTGATATCCCCCTGCCTGTCCCTGGGATCACCTAACCCCCTGATTCCCACACCCTCTTTCCCCACCCAACCCGTGCTCCAGGCAGCACCAGCCTGGCACAGGTTGCTATGATGAGCCAGCCCTCCACCACCTCAACCATAATTACCAGGACCGGCAGAGCTCCATCTCTTCAGGGGCTGGGAGTTGAATGCTCTGTCCTCTGGTGACTCGCAGCATTGGTCCCATGGTCCCCCATGGGCTGTGGCACATTATCCCATAGCCTGCTGATGCTTGCGTGTGTGTATGTGTGTGGTGGCCCGAGGGTCCCTGTGCTGTGGGGTGCAGCCTGGGCTGGCACCGTGCACAGGCTCCCGGCGAGCTGTTGTTTTGCGGGCGGGGGGTTAAATGAGGCGTCGGTGGATGTGGTGAGCCATTAACTGGCTGTGACGCAGCAGGGGCCCCTTGGCTCCCAGCCAGGCTGGAGTGCCCATCTGGGGTCCACATTCTGCTTGCACCATGACTTTGAGGTTCTGTTCCGTGGGGCCACAAAGCTTGAGCCCCCAGCACACTGATGTCTGTGTGTCTTGTCCCTAGCTCCTCCATTCGTGGGGCAGGGCCAGATGGGTGATCCCCACCCCCACTGGGATCTGTGGCAACATCTGCCCACGCTCAACATCTGGAAGTGCTGTTTAAGCCTGGGCCCTTCATTCACCCTCCCAGGCCATGGCTGTGCTCATCGATGGGGCTCCTCAGCCCCACATCCCCATCTCTGCTCCCACGTGAGCCCAAATCTGTCCTCAAAAGACCTCACAAATGCACCCTCAGCCACGGTGGTAGCACTGGCTGGCACCATGCCAGGGCTGGGCAAGCTGACGTAAAGGGGCAGATGGCTCATCACACCCTGCTTGGTCAAGAGCCCCCCTGCCTGGCACGGAGCCCTGGCCACCACTGCCCTACCCCAGCACTAATGACTGCCTTCTCCTTGTGAATCACTTGCTCCCTATCCCGCCAGCCATGGCATGGTTTCCAACTCACTGCAGGTGCCAATGTTAGTAGTGCTGGTGATGGCACAACATCCCCCCATGGGTCCTGGGTGGGGAGTGGGGTGTGAAATGTGTGCCAGACGTGCCATGCTGTCACCCCATCCAGCAGCTGAACACAGAGCTGTGGTACCACGGGTGCCGGCACTAACCCCATGCACCAGTGCTAATCCATCAGCCCAGACACTCAATAACTGGCAAACAGCTAATATGCCACCTTGGCTCTGGCAGTGCCACATGCTGAAGGTCACAGTATCTCCCTTGTGCTGCCTGCTGTAGCATGTGTGGTCCTCCTGCACTCTGAGGTAACCTGGTGCAGTGTTCCTGGGGATGAGTAAGGCAGTGAGTGTCCTGCCTGAGTTGGCAGTGTCTCACCGCTTTCACAGGATGCCCAGGCGGTGGGTAAGGAGCTGCTGTCCCTGTCTGAGCTGCGGTGTTGCTGTCTGTGAGTTCTGTCCCCACGGCTCCTCACCCCATGTTGCCACTGGCCCAAAAGTGGGGTGCAGACATGCCTTGCTCCTATCCTGCTTGCTCAGGCAAATGCTCCTGCACAGGGGGATGCCCATTTCCTGCAGGAACATGAAGGCACCCAGCATCATTCCCAGCCCCATGCCCAAGCCGCACTGACCTTACCTGTGGCTACGGGGGTAGCCGTGTGTGTGTCAAATGCCACCCTGCCCCTATTGCAAAGCCCCTCAAGAGCCGTCAGGGCAGGCAAGGTGCCAGCAGAGGCCGGCACGGGGCACTCACACCGCACGGGGAGCCTCTTGGCTGCAAAGGCTGGGAAAAGGGCAGGCGGTTCCTACCGGCAGCCCGGATGCCATGGTGATGGGCTGCTGCCGGCATGAATTACCCATGAGCCGAGGGGGGGAGCGGGGAGGCCACACCGAGCTGTGCCCTGAATGCAAAGACCCTGCTGCTGCAGTCCAGCAGCACAAAGGGCCGCGGCCATGCACGGATCTGCAGCACAGCATGGGGCTGTGGCACAGCGTGGCGGTGCCCGTCGACAGTGGGAGAAGGTGGCAAATGGAGATGCCCCTGTGGTGTGGTGTGGCTTCACCGGGGCACCCCGTCATGCGGCTCTGGGGTGCAGGGCTGGGGTGTGGGGTCAGGGTGGGATGGACGGGGGCTGGAAGCGGTTCCCTTGGTAACAGCTGGTCCCAGTTTCCACCAATCGATGTGGCGGTGCGGGCGCGCGGGCTGGGAGGGCTCCTGGCCTACATAAGCTCCAGGCGGGCACCGTGCGCCCGTGCTGTGCCGACACCCGGCAGATGCGCTTGCGAAGCCATGGCCAGGCTGACGGGTGCCCGGCCCATGGCCACTCACCGCTGGGGCTGTGCTACTGCTGCCTTCCTCCTCCTCTTCCTCACTGTGCAAGCTGGTAAGGGTGGCTGTGGCAGAGGGAGGCGTAGAGGGGTCACTGTGTGTGGGCGCTGCTGCTCTCTCAGGGTGCCAGGGTGGGGCTTGGCAGTGATGTGGGTGTCTGTGGAAGGCTGAGCACAGCTTTCTATCAGCCTTCGTGGGCCCTGGGGAGGGATGAATGTGGCTCCTGGACGTGTTATTCAGCTCTGTCCAGTGGTGCCCAGGAGGTGCCAGAAGGTGAGACTGCAGCTGTGCTCACCACTGTCCAGAAAAGGGTTGGTGCCATGGGCAGCGATGTGCAGCCCCACAGGGTGAGGGGCTCCTGATCCCCTTCCCCATCCCTGCTAAGCTATGCTTAAGCTGGCACTTAATCCACAAGATGCGATTTGAGAAAGATGTAATCAAATTCACGCTGGGAGAACGATGCTCCAGGGATAGGGAGGGAATTGTACCAGGAATGAAGAAGCTGCTGGATCCCAGCAGAACCACTCAGAACTAGAGAGCAAAACTTGGCTGGACAGGAGGTGCCAGTTCACAGTGGAAGTGAAGAGGGAGAGATGACACCGGGTACAGGTATGGCTCAAGTAGGTCTGTGATATCAGTCCACAGTGATGCCAGGGCAGCTGGTGTCCTCAGGCTGCTCACACCATAGGGTGGGTGCAGGGGCAGAGGCTGCCTGGCTCACCACACCTACAGGCTCTTGTGTGCCCCACGTGTCAGTCTGGGATGCAGGGGGTCGAGGGCAGTGCCCAGGGCTTGCTCTGCCTGCAATGGGGACAGAATTGGGACTGGCAGACTGGGCTGCGAGCCAGTGCTGCCTGGCACAGGGCCATTTCCCAGTACATCCCAGCCTGGGACATGGTGGTCCTCGCCCTTCTGCTGCGGTAAAGCAGGTTTTTGGCTCCCGAGGACACGAATGTCCCCATGTCCCCTTGTCATCTGCACACCCCCTTGGCACCAGCTGCCCTTTTGGTACCGGGGGGAGAGGAATAGATGTGCACAAAGCCAGGCTTCCTCAGCCGCCCATTAACCAGATGTTGCCCCACAGCCAGACCCCACTCTGCTGTGCCCCAGCACCCTGTACTCTGTCCCTGGAGTGCGGCACTGGGACGCTCCCATCTCCCCGCAGCCCAGAAAGCCGACCTTGGTGGTGATGGCACTGCAGCCACCATCAACCACTCGCTGATGCTGCTGCAACGGCTGCAGGAGCTGCTGCAGAATGGCAACGGCAGCGATGTGGTGCTGCGGGTGCGCACGGCTGCCTCCGAGGAGGCCAAGGTATTCCACACCCACCAGCTGCTGCTCAGCCTCCAGAGTGAGGTCTTCGAGAGCCTCCTGCGCAACCAGAGCGTCATCACCCTGCATGAGCCACCCGAGACCGCTGCTCTTTTTGAGAAGTTTATCAGGTACTTGGGGAGCCTATGGAATGGGGACACCAAGAAAGATGCAGCTCCCCTGGGGACCACGGGAAAACCACAGGATGGGGATACCCATAGAGATACAGCTAAGAAGGGGAGATGTTCTTTTGGGGACTACAAGGACCTCATGGGATGGGATACTTGGAAGGATGCAGCCAAAGAGAGGGGATGTTCCCTTGGAGATAACAAAGACCCCATGGGAGGGGCATGTTGGAAGGGATGTGGCCAAGGAGGAAGGGTGCTCTCTGGGGGACCGTGGGTATTAGACAGGATGGGGATCCCCAGAAGGATGCAGCCAAAGAGGAAGGATGCTTCGCTGGAGACCATGGGAGCCCCATATGATGGGATACTCACAGAGAGGCAGCCTAGGAGGGAGGATGCTCCCCTGGGGACTGCACCAGGCTGGGAAGGGGTTGTGAGGACACCAGTATCAGCACTCCCCCCCACTCTGCCTCAGGTACCTGTACTGTGGGGGGGTCTCCATCCTGCTGCACCAAGCCATCCCGATGCACCAGTTGGCCAGCAAGTACCGGGTGTGGGGGCTGCAGCGCGGCGTGGCCGAGTACATGAAGACTCACTTGGCCAGCGAGTCCAGCCAGGGCCATGTGGTGGGCTGGTACCACTACGCCGTGCGCATCGGGGACGTGGCACTGCAGGAGAGCTGCCTCCAGTTCCTGGCCTGGAACCTCTCCGCCGTGCTGGGCAGCGCCGAGTGGAGCTCGGTGAGCGTGGAGCTGCTGCTGCTGCTGCTGGAGCGCTCCGATCTCGTGCTGCACAGCGAGCTGGAGCTCTACACCGCCGTGGAGAGCTGGCTGAGCCGCCGGCAGCCCGAGGGGCCCGTGGCGGCACGGGTGCTGCGTGCCATCCGTTACCCGATGATCGCACCCAGCCAGCTCTTCCGGCTGCAGGCGCAGTCGGCGGTGCTTGCACAGCACTACAGCGCGGTACAGGACCTGCTCTTCCAGGCTTTCCAGTTCCACGCTGCTTCCCCCCTCTATTTCGCCAAGTATTTCGACGTCAACTGCAGCATGTTCCTGCCCCGCAACTACCTCGCACCCAGCTGGGGCGCCCAGTGGGTCATCAACAACCCTGCTCGGGACGATCGCAGCACCAGCTTCCAGACCCAGCTGGGTCCCAGCAGCCACGATGCCGGTAAGAGGGTGACCTGGAACGTCCTCTTCTCGCCACGCTGGCTACCCGTCAGCCTGCGCCCCGTCTACTCGGACTCGGTCTCGGCCGCCGTCCAGCCGGTGCGCATCGAGGATGGTCGCCCCCGGCTCGTCATCACCCCGGCCATGAGCAGCCCCGACTTTGCCGGTGTCAGCTTTCAGAAGACGGTGCTGGTGGGCGTGCGGCAGCAGGGCCGCGTCTTGGTGAAGCACGCCTACAGCTTCCACCAGAGCTCGGACGAGACTGCCGACTTCCTCGCCCACGCCGACCTACAGAGGCGCACCTCCGAGTACCTCATCGACAACTCCCTGCACCTCCACATCATCATCAAACCTGTCTACCACTCCCTCATCAAAGTGAAGAAGTAACAAGGCAGAGCCAGGTCCTGCCACCAGACTGTCCGAGCCCTGGGTGTGTGTGGGGTCCCTTTTGATCCTCCTGCTTGTAGGTAGATGGAGGTCCCCGTGCTGGGGTAACCCAGGACTGCTCTCCTCCACTCAACCCTCCCTGGTTGCCTCCTTGTCATGTCTCGTCCTCATTGCTCCCCCTGGGTGCCTTCAGGGACTTGCGGATGTGGGACACTGGGAGCTCCCCAGCCCTGTGCAGGAGGTGAAATATGCAGCCCATGGGCACATCCTGGGCTTCCAAACCCCAATAGGCAAGAAGATGTGATGCTGTCTCTGTGATGCCACCCCTGTGGCACCAAGCTACTACTGTGTCAGGCAGTGATGCCATGGCACTGGGTCTGGCTGTCAGAATGGGCAGCCTGGCAGCAGCATCCCAGGGCTCAGTGGTAAGCTGGGTGCATGCCCAGGCTGAGGTGGGTGCTCTGGTTGCCTCCCCGGTGAAGGAGGCTTGGAGGGCACTGTTCCTGCTCGTGGCCAGCAGCTGCCCTGTCCCTGCTCAGGCACCTGCCACATCCTTCCAAATAAAAGCAGAAAATGAGTCTGGGGCAAGTGGGGGCATCTTTGGGGGTCCCTGTCCCTGGGGACTGGCGGCAGCTCAGCAGTCACACTTTGGCTCAGCATGGTTCCTTTTAATGTAACCCACAAGAATGGTAGATGCCCATGCAGATGCCCTTCACCCAGATAGCCTCATTAATACCTGCTCCTGTTGGCGTCACTGCCTGGCATGGTTGTGTTCTTCCCTTGAGATTTGGGGAGGGTTAAGTTTGGCAGGGATGGTTTGCACTGGAGGAGCTGCACCAGCATGGGATGCCATGGGCAGTCCTCAGCACTGGGAATGCTGCTTGGTGCCGGGGATGGCAGGACAGGTGCTCAGCCTTCTGGGTTGGCACAGTCTGACACCTCTCTGACAGGGCACTTGGCTCAGTACTGGTGACTCCATCTATCCTTGCTGGAGGTCCTGGCAATGCTCCTGAGCCGTGGGTGCTGGTTCTTTCTAGGGCTGGGGGGGAGCTGGTGGGGGAGAGGCAGAGATGACTTCTCCCACCCAACGATTCCTTCCTCTTTCCCAGTTCCCTGCTGCCCTTCTTGTGCGCCTGCAGCCAGACACCTGGGGAGTAGGTGGCTGTCCATGCCAGGCTGTCCTTGCTGCCAGTGTGCCTCAGTCCAGGGCCATTCCCTTCCTCTGTGGGCACTGGTAGGTGCAGGCAGATACACTCCGGGGTGTGAGACCAGCAGTGGGTGGCTTTGGCTGCAATGCTCTTGGCGTTGCTTGACATCTCCCAGCACTCTGCAGCAGGGTGGCACTGTCAGTGAGGTACAGCCACCCACCCAGCCCTGTCCTCAGGCTGATCACCCTGCCAGGATATATGGTGCCAGTGAGTATCCCCACCTCGGGGCTTTTGTGCTGTGGGCACGGCCATGTTCACCTCCTGGGCCACTATGCCCTGGTGGGCTGGGCACCACTGTGCTCTTCAACTGCTGTGTCCACAGGGTCTTCTGAGACATGGGCCTCAGGGTGCTGCAGGGAGTAGACAATCCTGACCTTCTGCCATGGTGGAGCATGTGCATACAGTGGGAGTGGTGGATACCAACTTGTACCTGTTCTTGGTGGGGTGTAGGGGTGGAAGTGTGTCACAGGGAGGGCCTTGCCATGGCGGTGTGTGGTGCTGGCACCTCTGTGCCTTCGTGCTGTCCTGGTCCGAGCCTGGATGGCTCTTAGTGCTGCTCACCTGTGGGAGCTTGGGCAGGGACATGCCCTGGGCAGAGACAGGGGGTTGAGTGCCCTGTGTGGGGTGTGGTGGGGAGCTGGGGACATCCTGCCCTACCTTGACTGTGTTAGTGTCCCCATGGTCCATCGCCAGCTCCTGCAGGTAGCTCTTGTACAGCTCCTTCAGCGTCTGAGGCATTGACAGCTGGTGGTCTGCCAGTGAGAGAGCAAGGTGGTGGGCATGACTTGTGCACTATGCCATGCCAGGCTCAGGTGGCAGCAATGTGGCTATGTTGTGACACTGGTGGGACTTTGCATCGTGGTTTCTCCCACTGCAGGGCTCCTGACATGACAGACAAGAGGCAGAAGGCTTGGGAGGGACGCACCAGTGATGAGCTGCTGCTGCTGCTGGATGATGTGGGCACAGAGGGCCCGGTGCTGGTTGAAGTGCTGTGCTGTGGTGGGTGCCAGTGGGTGCTGGAGAAGATCTTCAAGCAGGGTGCAGAACAGTGTCATCTCCTTTTCCAGTTGGTGCAGGTGGTGCAGTAGGGCCAGCACCTCCTGCTGCTCCTCTGAGCTGCTCTGACACCACAGGGACTCCGTCAGCCTCTGCTGCTGGCTTAGCTTGAAGTGCCGTGCCAGCTTTGCCTGTGGGCACACAGCAGGGTCACTGCCCCTGCCCATGGCCAGCATCCTCTCTGTGGCACCAGCATCACTGGCACAGTATCAGTATCCTCACCATGAGGTCTCTGTTCCTCCCCATGGTACCAGCATCCCTGCCATGGAATCTCTGCATCCATGCCATGTGGACTTTGTCCCTGCCACAACACCAGCTACCCTGCCAGGGCCCCGTGCCCCACACCGCAGTCCATGAGCATCCCTATCACACCAGGGCTGTGGGGCTTTCAGTTCCTGGAGATGGGGATGGAGCTCCCCAACCTTCTGCTGCCGGATCCTGTCCTGCTCCTGCACTGCAGTGATGCTCTCATGGGCAGTGGCCACGCTGGGTGGCTCATCCCTGGTGTTTGAGTCCCCCTTGGTGTCACTGGGACGATCCAACAGGCCCTGCCATGTCCTGCTGCAGGGAAAAGGTGGTCTCACCCCTGGCCCTGATCAGGGGCCATCCCAGGAACAGATTGGAACTGATTCCTGCAGACTCCATCTCAAGAACAGGCTTCACACTCACGTACTGGGCAAGGGTATGGAGCTGCTGGGCACGCAATGTGATGCCCTCCAGCCGGCAGAGGAGGTGGTGCAGTGCTGCCTGCTTCTGGCAGGCGCCAATCAGCTTCTCCTGCACACTGCCCTGTTCCAGGTGGGCACCACCCAATGGAACCTGGGCTGGAGACACGAGGTGTTGGCACCAAGCCCCGAGGGGTTGCAGGATGGTGGGAGGCTGTTGCATACCCTTAATGCGGGGGACATCATGGTGCTTGTCCTCCCCCAACTGTCCCAACTTGGTGTCCCCCTGGCCCTTGAGGCACTGGATGTCCCTGTGCAGGTTGTCCACGACACCATAGGAGACGCTGAGCAGCTTGTGACTCACCTGGGATGGAGATGGTGTGAATGTCCCACAGCCTCAGCAGAGCCCAGACCCAAATAGGGACTTTTAAGTGGGGTCCATAAGCAGGACAGAGCTGGTAAAGCAGGTCCCCAAATATGTCTCTGAGTAGCATCCCCAAGCAAGGCCCCCCAGACAGAGCATGGCTGTGTCCCCACAGAGTCCCTAAGCAGTGCACAGCCATGAAGCAAATCCTGTGCACCTCAGAGTTGGCAGAGAAGTTCCCTGAGCAGCTTCCCTATTCTGGGCACACATGGAGGAGCACAGGAGGGAGTTCCTCCTACCAACCCCTTTTAGGGGCAGTGGGACCAAGGGTGTAGTGGTTCAGGGTGTAGGGGAGGAGGGTGGCAGTGCTCCTGGCTCTACCGTGGCACGGATGCTCTTGGCACGCTGGGCATAGGCGAGAGTGCTGCGAGACTCCTCAAAGGCAGTGCTGGCTGGGCTGATGTGGGCGATCATCACTGTGTGACTGTTGCCCCTAAGAGAGTCCTGGCCATGGAGAGCATGGCTGAGAGGGAGCAGGACCAGGACAGCCTGAGCCCTCTGCCCAGTTTGGAAACCACCCCTGGGGGAAGCTGGCCTCCCAGGCACACCTTGAGCAGGCGAGTCAGCTTGCTGTCACGGTAGTTGATGTACTTGCTGCTGGCTGGCTGGCTCAGAGCCTTGATGCAGTTGCCCAGTGCCAGCAGTGAGCGGTTGATGTGGGCTCCTTCCTTCATCCTCTGCCCACGGTTCTGAGTCTGAGCAGGAGGGAGAAGGCAGAGGGAAAAAAGCAGAGGTAGTGCCCAGGTAGCCACCAGCATCCTGGCTTGCATCAGCAACAGTGTGGCCAGCAGGACTAGGGACAGGATTGTCCCCCTGTATTTGTCACTGGTGAAGCTGGATCTCAAACACCGGGTTCAGTTTTGGGACCCTCACTCCAGGAAGGACACTGAGGTGGTGGAGTGGGTCCAGGGAAGGACAATGAAGCTGGTGAAGGGTCTGGAGACCAGGGCTGGTGAGGAGAGGCTGAGGGAATTAGGGGTGTCCAGCCTGAAGAAAAGGAGGCTGAGGAGAGACCTTGCTCTTACAACTCCATGAAAGGAGGTTGGAGCCAGGTGGGCATTGGTTTCTTCTCCCAAGGAACAAGTGATGGGACAGGAGGAAGTGGTCTTAAGATGCACCAAGGGAGGTTTAGGTTGGACATGAAGAACAAGTTCTTCTCCAAAAGGGTTGTCAGGCCCTGGGAGAGGCTGCCCAGGGCAGTGGTGGAGTTCCCACTCCTGGAAGGATTGAAAGGTTGTGGAGCTGTGGTGCTGAGGGCCATGGTTTAGTGGCACCCTGGCAGTGTTGGGTTAATGGTTGAAGACCTTAAAGGTCTTTTCCAACCAAGCTGATTCTGTGATTTGATGATTCTACACAAAACCAGGCAAAGGAGAGTCCGGAGGGGGCTGTTTCTCAGCACTGCAGCCCCCCCATACCTGTGCTGCCCGCTCAGAGCCCGCCAGGTCGATCATGCAGAGGCAGCCATGACGCAGGTCCCTGCCCCGGTGGCTCTGGCGCACGGTGACCTGCAGCATGGCATGGGACCGTGACGAGGTGCAGTTGGCAGCTGTGGGCTCCTGCATCCGCTGCCTGTTTCCCCGTGCCAGCAGCTGCATGACCTAGGGCAGAGATGCAGCGCTGGGCAGGGAGGGCTCACCAGACCCTGCCATGCCCCACAAGCTGACCTCACCTCATTGGCACTGGTGGCAGGGACCGTGGTGAGGCCGACCACCTGGACGTGGCCGCTGGCATCCTCCCATAGCTGGAGGCAGCCCAAGGAGGGGCTCAGCAGGTCCCGGATCATCTCGTTGTAGATCTGGACAAGGGGGAGTGGCTGGGCACATCGTCCCACAGCACGGGGACACAGCACAAAGATACTCAGCTTGGGACTCTGTGCTGCTCAGGGACGTCACTGTCACACCTCAAGGTAGGACAAGGAGACTTCGTACTCCACATCACTGCTGCTGTCCTCGATGGTCTGGAAGAGCTCGGCCAGAGTGCGAGCACAGATGCCCAGCTCACCATCAGTGCCCAGCATGGTGTAGGTCTTCCCACAGCCTTAGGGGAGAGGATGAGGCTTGCTTGGGGCTTGGACCCCTCCATTGCCATGGGGCTAGCTCCCAACCCGACCCCCCTCACCAGTGGGGCCGTAGGTGAAGACGGTGGCATTGCAGCCGGAGGTAACAACTGCTACGAGGCTCTGGGTGGTGGCATGGTACACAGTCTCCTGTGGGAGGGTGAGAGGCCCTTGGCTGAATCCTGCTGCTCCCCACTTCTACCTGCTGCCCTGGGTGCCCCAGCCTGGCCCCACATCCCTGCTATGCCCTATGGGACCCACCTGGGTGGCTGTGGAGTCAAAGACCACATCGAAGAGGTAGGATTTCTGCCGGGAGTGGCTGGCACGCAGGACATCACTGGAGTCCTCCATGGGGTCTTGCAGCACCATGACCTTCCAGGGGATTCAAGCAGGGATGGTTGGGGTAGGGCATACAGCGCCTGCCTGGGTACCCACAACCCTTCTTCTCTGGGGTCACCTCCAGCCTCCCTGAAGGCACAGTTCACCACTGCTATTAGCACCCTCAGGTGTAAGGAGGTGCTGGGAGCCTAGTGGCTGGTGGCATTGCGAGCACAGGCAGCATCCTGGCATGAAGATGGTTGTTGGGATGTGAACCCCAGTAGGTCTGAGCTGTTCATGGGACCCCCCAGGCCCTTCTCCTCTGCTTTGCTAGGGTTGGCATAATCTCTGTGCCCCAAAGGTGCCCAAGTTAGTGCCAGTGTGAGGGCCTTTGTTCTCCTGAATCGTCCCATTGTCCCTGTGCCTGCCTGGGGGCTCAAAGCCAGCTCTGTGCTCAGTGCCAGCACCCACCTGGGTATCGTGGCACAAAGGCACCTCTGTGAGTGTGGCCAGTCAAGGTGCCCTCTGCCTGGGCACCACAAGGAGTCTGGGGATGATGGCAGCCACAGACACCCTGTGTGTCCCTGTTTCTGGGTGGAATGGCTCCTCCTGGGGTCCCCTGCTCCCAGCACCTCTGTCGTTGTCCCACGGCACTGCAGATTGGACCTTTCCTGTCAAGCTGCTCCATTGCTGCTGCTCTGCTTCCACCCACCCCCTGCCCACCCTGGACTGGGGCTAGGGACAGGGATAGGCAGNCCCCCCCAAGATTTCCCACCCTGCTCTTTTGTTATTATAAGGTCTCCTGAGAAGGCTGCAATACTGCTGGGTGCCCTCTCTAACCTGTGCCCTGCACATGTGGGCACCCCATGGTGCTGGGTGCCACTGGGCATGTCCCCGGGTGTGTGCCATGCCCATGGTCACATCCTGCTGCCCACTGACCCCATGGGATGGGCATGGGGCAGGCAGGGGTGGGGAAAGCATGAGGGCCAGGTGGTGTTTACTAAACCCACGGATGCCCATCCCATGGCCATACCTGGTGGTCCACGCAGTGGGCGATGTGCCTGGCACCCTCTGCCAGCTCAGCTGCACTCATCGGCCGGATGCGAAGAGCCACCTGTGAAGAGCCACTGGGGTGAGCGTGGAGAGGCAGGGAAAGGGGGATGGGGATATGGGGACATGGACCTGCACATGAGCCATTGCAGTGGGGTCCAGCAGCCGAGGCTTCGTGGGAGCACTGTGAGCACAGCCTTCAGGAGTTCCCCAAGCCGGGGAGCAATGAGAGCTTCGTTTCCAGGGGATGAAAGCGAACACCACTGGGAACAGCCTTAAAGTGGCAGGCAGGCAGTGTGCTCTCCTGTTGGCACCCAGCCCCTTGCCGACGTGGCTCAGGGGTGGGCTAGCCCACAGCGGCACAGTGGGAGCGGGGGGCTGTTGCCATGTCTAGTGTGAGGCGTCCCTGCCCACGGCAGGAGGCTTGGAACTAGATGATCCTTGTGGTCCCTTCCAACCCTGACTGATTCTATGATTCTGTGTCTCTGTACCCCCAAACTCTGCAGGGTGTCCCAACAGCATTTGCCAGCCCAGCCCTGTGGTGCCAAGCTGTGTCAGGGCCAGTATTTTCTGGAGTGGCAGAAGGGGTTAGCCACATCAAGCACCCTGTCTTCATCGTGTCCCACCTGCTCCTGCTGCATCCCAGTCTTGTGAGCTGCAGCAGCACAGTGTCCTGGCTCCAGGTGTCCTTGCTGCCCCTGGGGAGTGTGTCACTTGCCAGGTCTCCCTGCCACCTGCTGGTCCTTGCTGTCCCCCAGAGCCTTTGTGTCCTTGCAGGGCATGGGGACTGAGTGGACCTCCTGTCTCCCGTGTGGGGTGCATGGAGTGAGCTGACCCCCACATTGCCCCCCTGCCACATCCCTGTCCACTCAAGATGGCTTTAATTGCTCACAGCCATTTGCTGAGCAGAACCTGGGAGATCCTGCTGGGAGGGGCTCAGCCCCAGCACTTGGGACCAGAGTCACAGGCTGGTTTGGGCTGGAAGGGACCTTTAAAGGTTATCTAGTCCAACCCTCTGCAGTGAGCAAGGACATCTGCAGCTAGAGCAGGTTGCTCAGAGCCCTAAACAACCTGACCTGGAATGGTTCCAGGAATGTGACATCTACCACCTCTCTGGGCAACCTGGGCCAGTGTTTCACCACTCTCAGTGTAGAAATGTCTTCTCTCTGGAAGTCTCCCACTTCCAGTTTCAAACCATCACTCATTTTCCTGTCACAAGGCCCTGCTAAAAGTCTGTCCCCAGGTTTCTTATTAGCCCCTTTAAGTTCTGAAAGGTCACAAAAAGACCTCCTTGAAGCCTTATCTTCTCCAGGCTGAACAACCCCAACTCAGCCTGGCCTCACAGCAGAGAGGTTGCACCTTTGGCTCATTTTTGTAGCAATGCCCCCCGTGTGATGGCCCCATCCCAGTGCTGACAGCTGTACCGTGAGGGAGTGCAACCGGAGGCTGGTTAATAATTAACTGAGGGGTGAGCAGCTCAGGGCTCCAGCCAGGCTGTGTTTACCCAGTGCTGATAACCCAGCCCTGGCACCACAGGCATCCCTTGCAGGAGTGGCACAGGGCTTAGTTCAGCATCATTCTCCAGCTGGGAAGGCACATGGTGCTGCAGCAGGACCCTGCTGTTGCCACCAGGCACTCAGCTCTATCCTGCTCCTCAGGCTGGGGGTGCACTGAAGGTCACCTGCTGATGTGGGCACTCCATTGTGGTGGGTAGGTGGCTTTGATCCGTGGCTTGGTCCATGGTGGGGAGATGAAGAGGGAGGGGATGCAGCTTTCCCACCCTTTGCTCAACCCTGCTGTGACAAAACAGGAAGTGTGAGGTGGCAAACTCCTGTTTATTCACCCTGAAGAAAAAGAACTGCTCCGGAGGGCAAAGGGCCAGGGAACATCTGTGACCAACACGAGGGCTTCTGCCTGACCATGGCTCCTGTCGCGGCTACAGCTCCTGCAGAGGGGACAGGCGTGGGGTTAGGGAGCTTTGTGTCTCCCTCCACTTGCCCACCCCACCAAGGCAGAGACCCCACGAACTCTGCCTGGCTCACCCACGAGCCCCCAGCTCTAGCAAGTAGGGGAAAGCTGGAGTGCACTGACCTTGGCAGCATCCTCCTCCTCATCCTTGGGCAGCTGTCTCTCTTCCCCCTCTTTTCCCTGTGCAACCACCTCCTCTCTCTTGGGTTCTTTCACCTAAAAGGCAGAAGCTGACTCCTGTCCCCCACCCCATGCCAGCGAGTCCCTGATGCAGTTGCCAGTTTGTCCCACCCCCGGTACCTTGCCGTGCAGACGCTGGGTCTCTGCTCGCGCCCTCTCCGCTTCGATGACCTCAAAGAACTCCCTGCGGGCACGGTCAAGGACCTCCTGGGGGCTCTCCGGCAGCCTCTCCTCCACCTCTGTGCCCTGCCCCTCTGACCTGGCGCGCTCCTTCAGCCGCATTTCCCGGTGCCGGCCCTCCAGGATCTTCTCCCTCTTTGTCTCCCGTTCGAACATCTAGGGCAGGAGAGGTGCTGAGGGAAGCACGGTGAGCAGGGGACCCCAAGGGACAGCTCCCCAGGGCTCACTGGCAGAGTGTGCCAGCGGCACGCCAGCGGCACCAAGGCTTTGTCATGCCCTGGCCCAGCAGCTTGTAGCTCCAAGCAGACGTACGGCAGTGGCCAGGTTCTTCTCATTCCTCTGCAGGGTGCAGAGCCCAGAGGAGATTTCCAGCAGGGTGACAGTGCCCAGCTTTGAGCCACAGCCAACGACACGTCCGTTGTCCTGCAGGCGCAGGCTGGACAGGGCCTCGTCACAGACCTGGGGAGGGAAGATGGGTGAGTGGTGGCACTTAGCCCTAAGGTGACACCCCGCGGGGGTGGGCAGGCAGGATGAGCTGAGGGAGGCAGATCCAGATGGTTGCCAACTACAGGAGCCTACATGGAAATGTTTTGGGTACAGTGGGCTCCAGACACAGGTCAGGTGAGCTGGTGCTTGATGGAGCTTTGCCCAGGCAGGATAGGACCCCGTCCTCTGGCTCTGTGGCTGGCAGATCTGCCCAGCACTCTGCTGCCAGTGCTGGCTGGAGGCAGCCTCCACCCCCCTCTCTGGGCAAGGGACCCAGAGCTGCTGGAGACACAACCTTCAGGGAGAGAGAAGGATCCTTCTGCTTGAAGAGGAAGTCCCAGACATCCAGGGTCCCATCTGACCTGGTGGTGAAGAAGACAGCTGGCCTCACAGTGCTCCAGCACCCATCTGTCAGGTAGGAGAGGTGGTACCTGCCAGGAAACACAGCGCAGCAGGGACAGACTCATAGCCTCCATCCCTCTGGCCAAGAGCCAAGATCCCAGGCC
The DNA here is from genome assembly GCA_013396675.1 of Eubucco bourcierii. NCBI lineage: Eukaryota > Metazoa > Chordata > Aves > Piciformes > Ramphastidae > Eubucco > Eubucco bourcierii. Next base: position 132,879 of record VWZE01005575.1, on the reverse strand, counting down.
TGAGCACCCCCCCATTCCAGCACCCTTGGCCGTGGTGGCACTACTCTGGCCCTGATGATTGTCCCACCACCTCCTGCTTGACCAGAACAGACCAGACTTTGTTGGCCACCTGCCCCAGACATGCTCTTCCACAAGGAGGAAGAGCAAACACACACCAGCACCTACTTTGTGCTCATAATTGAGGATTCCTTGGTCTCCTCTGACCAGATCCGAGCAGTCCAGTCACCAACTGTCAGGAAGACTTTGGGGTAGAAGGGGTTTCTGGTCAGGGCATAGACAGGTCCATGGTGCCCACTGTAGGTGCTGGTGATTTTTTCAGCAGGTGTCTTGGCCTTGCGGTTGCAGGCAATGACAATGCCCTGCTCTGTGCCAACCATGAACTTGGTGGGCTGAGGGTGGGAGCAGAAGAGAGCAGCCATCAGCAGGCTGACAAAAAGGTGGTGCAGCCAGTGCCTGGAGACAATGGAGCCCTGAGACCACCATGATCTGGGGGGGATCTAGAGGCCAGCAGGACCCTGTGCTTTGGGAGAAGCACAACTCTTGAGTCTTTTAAGATGGGCAAGAACACACTGCCAGCTGCAGCACAGTGCTCTGGGTCATTCTGGGCATCAGACACTGTGGCTCTGGAGCTCTGCCCACAGAGATGAGAGGGCAGAGTCTGCCTGGCTTGGTTCAGCTTGGCTCACCCTCCTGCCCAGCTGAAAGTGATGGTCAAAGGCTCACCATGGTAGGCTCAAACTCCAGGGTGCTGGCACCCAGGGCATTCTCCAGGAGCCCTCTCCGGGTGATGTCCAAGACCAGCGTCTCAGTGGGCTCAGACAGCCTGCGGGTGTCCCACCACAGCACCTGCAGGAGGCAGGCAGTGGGAGGGGGCTGCAGGGGCTGCTCATGGCTCGGCCAAGGGTGTTGAGGAGCCAAGGGTCCTGGAACCAAGCAGCTTCCCTGTGCCACTCTGCTGCCAGTCCAGGGACCACGGTTGGCGAGGGGCAGCGCAGGCAGGGGAAGCTCTTTTGGCTGCCAGTGAACTCCTGGTGTGAGTGCCCAGCACTTGCCCTGCCCCTGCCCCTGCCCCTTACCTGCCCATCGGTGGAGGCGGAGAAGCATTCGGTGCCTGTTTTGGACTGCAACCAGATGGCTCCATACACAGGGTCCCTGTGGCTGACTTCCATGGTGGACACCTCCACGGGCAGCCCCCCTTTCCTGGTGTCCCAGTAAGCTGGGCAGGAAAAGCAGCTGTTAAGATCTGGCTCCCTTGCCCAGCTCCTTTGCCTGCCACACATTTCTTGAGATGATGCCCCACTGTCCAAGCCAGGACAGCAGATCCCTCCACTTCCCAGCTCCAGAATCATGGAATCATTTAGATTGGAAGAGACCTTCAAGATGACTGAGACCAACTATCGACTCAGCACTGCCAGGTCACCACTAAATCATGTCTCTCAGCACCACATCTATACAGCTTTTCAATTCCTCCAGGGATGGGGATTTGACCACTGTCCTTGGGCAGCCTGTTTCAGGGATTGACAACCCTTTTGGGGAAGAAATTGTTCCTCACGCCCAACCTAAACCTCCCCTGGTGCAACTTGAGACCGTTTCCTCTTGTCCTATCAAAAGAACCATGTCTGTGCCCCTCAGGTTGGGATCACTCCCAGGGATGCCTCTCCTGAGCGCTAATGCAATTTGCACTTTCTGCAAACACCCACTGGCTGGTGCTAACACACTAAACAGCATTTCCTCAGCCATCATCTCTCTCTGACAGATGCAATTCAATCCCCAGAGACAATAAATCCTCTCTAGCTTCCCTCCCTGCTCTGGGAGGGGTTTCAGCAGGACCAGACTCGGTCTAAGCAGTCCCCAGCTCCTTGTCAGTGCCAAACAGCAGCTCTGACTCTCAACGTTGCTAAAAAGCAGGCTTGTGCAGCCTGCGTGACCTGACTCTGGCTGTGTTCTCCTCCTACGTGCCCGAAGGGCGCTGGTTGACGACTCCAGGTTCTCCCTGGAGAGCAGCCAGCATCTTCTTGTCCTTCCCTACGTCTGAGGGCAAGCCCCAACACAAGGCTGGCCCTGGTGCGGTGGAGGTCAGGCACCGAGCCGCACACGCTCGTTCTTGCTCTCTGCTAATTAGGCGATTGGCTGTGACTGGGGTTAGCTGTGCTGGACCACGGCCACAAGCCCGGGGAGCGCTGGGAAGCACTGGATGCGATCCCTACCCTCCATCACCTGCGGAGCCTGCAGGCACAGCCCATAAAGCACCTCCCGTCAGATCTGATTGTCGCTGCAAACAGCCAGGAAAAAAAACATCACAATGAGAGCAATTAAATCAGAGGGCTCCTGTGGCCAAGAAAATAAGAGAGCTGTAAACGAAGCTGGCAGAGAGGGAACCTTCTCCAGGCACTTGAAACAACAGCACAAGAACGATTCAGTGGATGAAACAATGGCAGCTCTCTGGGCTATTGCCGTCTGAAGATAGGGCATGTGGGGAAGGAGCGAGAACAGCAGGTGTGCTGCTCAGCCCCCTGATCAGAGACAGAATTATCAATTATTTCAGGTTGGAAGAGATCTTTAAGATCATCGAGTTCGACTGTCAACCCAGCACTGCCAAGTCACAGCTAAACTGCATCCCTCAGCACCACATCTACTCAGCTTTTTGATGCCTCCAGGGATGGGGACTCCACCACTGCCCTGGGCTGCCTGTTCCAGGGTTTGACAACCCTTTTGGGAAAGAAACTTTTCTGAATGTCCAACCTAAACCTTCCCTGGTGCAATTTGAGGCCGTTTCCTTTTGTCTCATTGCTTGGGAGAAGAGACCAACCCTTACTTCACCCCAGCCTCCTTTCAGGAAGCTGTAGAGAGGGAGAAGGTCTCACTTCAGTCTCATTTTCTCCAGGCTAAACAACCCTCAGGTCCCTCAGCCACTCCTCACAAGAGTTGTGCTTTAGACCCTTCTTTGCCCTTCTCTGGACACACTCCAGCACCTCTGTGTCCTTCCAGGAGAGAGGGGCCCAAAACTGACATCTCTTGCTGTGACTGCAGCTGCCTCGATGCCCCAAGTGCTCAGGAAGGGCTCCCAGGCACATTGTCCCCTCCTCCCTAGGGACCTTCTCAGGTGAGCACATGCCCCTCCTCCATAGAAAATCTCAGGGCTCCAGGCCATGCTCAGGCTGTTCCCAGCTGCAGCACTAATGATGCTATGTCCTTTGTGAGCATGGCAGCACTGGAACCAGGCTCTTCTGAATTAAAAATGAAGCCTCATTAGTATGACCTCATGCCTAATCCATCTTCCTTACCCATCTGCCCATTGTAGCATCCTCCCAGCAGGATGTAGGAGTCCTTGGGGTTGTATTCCAGGCTCACAAGAGGGGATGATGGCTTGAGAACGAGCTCCGGCTTGTTGGGGTTTTCTGCCAAGAAGGGATGAGCAAAGAGCAAAGAGCCAAGGCAGTTTGGAGGGCAAGCAAACAGCCTCCCAGTGCCTCACTCTGCTCTTCTGTGCACATGGTGCTTGCCTAGCTGTGCTGGGGGAGGTGGCCATATCACCAGGATGCTAAAGGATGGACCTGATCTGTGGTACCCTGGTACCCCAATCCCTGGTGCCCCAATCCCTCCTCTTTGTGTTTTTCACTCCAAAATACAGCAGCTCTCAGAGAGTCTTTGACAGAACAGGCTTGTCCTGCCTCTCTCTTTCTGCCCCAAGCTCAAGTGAAGCACACAAAGGCAGGAACCACATCAAGAGGAGCGTGGCTCCGCTGCCTGTTGTGGTCACAGGCACTTTAGCTCATGAAGTGATGTAGTGGGATTTTAGCAGTGGTTTTCCACCTGTTGGCCAGCTTTCAGGTCCCATTTCTCCCCTTCTCTGCATTGATCTGTGGGCAAAGCAGAAACCAAACTCCCATTCACTCCCTCTGGAGGGTTGTGAGGTTTCATTACACTCTTTGAAGACACAAAGTGCTTCCGCAGCAGCAGCATTACTGTCTGCTGAGTCTTGCCTTCCCCTTACCAAGGTCCCAGATGTAGGAGTCAAAGCTCATGTCTTTCATGCTTTGCTGGAATTCCAGGCTGGAATAAGCTACTGCCAGTTTCATGCATGTGTCAGGGTGCCAGGAGAGATGCGTGGCTGTCCTCTTGGTTATGTTTGGGTCCCTTTTGGATAAGAGGACATCAAAGGAAGATGTTAGCTTGCTAACAGCTCTGTCCTATCCTGGGATGACTGCCTCCCAACAGAAGCTGTGGGAACCCAAATTAAAACAAGCTGCAGCCCTTGAGCTTTGAGTGCAGGAAATGTTTCTCCTGTGGCTTGGGCGGGGGGAGAAGGGTTGATGATTTAATAACTCTTTCCAGTTATACATTTCTAAGAATCCAATTGTGTTACTGGATCTGACTTCTAGCAATGACCTGACAGACCCTGACATTTGAAAATAATCTCTGAGGCAGTAAAAATAAAATAAAAAATAAATCCTGTCTAAAGCCTTGCTAGAAGATGCTCAGAACTGCGTTGTCCTTGGACTGTGCTACCTATCTCTAAAGCACCCAGGCAAGGAGGGGAGGAAGAGATGGAGATATGGAGCAGAAGGGCTGCAGCAGGTCTCTTCCCCCATAACTGCTCTAGGACTTCTCTAAAGCCACTGGGTTTTCCATCTCCTTTGCCTCCAAAGGCAGTGTAATAAGCAACAGCCCACTGTGGATCTGGAGAGCCCAGCTGGTTGTGCTACCTGATGACGTTGATGGTTTTTGCAAAGAAGGGCTCATCTTCCATCTCCACCATCTCCTCCTCTCCAAAGTACTCCTCATAGATGTTGACAGTGTTGTTCTGCCTGACGCAGTGCTCCATCAGCTGCAGGAAAAGCACAGGCTGAGGCTGTGCCTCTGGGGAGCTGCCTGGCCAGGGAACTGCCAGTAGGTGGGCACAGGGAGGGGGAGGGTGAGGAGCGGGGACAGGCAGGGCCTTACGGAGCCGAGGTGCATGATGGTGTTAATGTAGTTTTCGTCTTTCTCCACTTTCTTCCTGAAGCGCAGAGTCTGTTCTGCCTCCTGTGGCTTGATGTCTTTGGGCCACCCACCCTCGACATGGTTGACCCCACGGGATTCCACCTTCACACTCTCAGTGTTAACCTGGGGGTGGCAGAGAGAAAGTGTGGTGGAAAGGGTCCAGTGAAGGCCATAAAGATAATGAAGGGACTGAAATATCAGTCTGAGGAGGAAAGGCTGAGAGACCTGGGGCTCTTCAGCCTGGAGAAGAGTAGACTGAGAGGGCATTTTCTGCATGCAGATCAATGGGGAACAAGAAGATGGGGCCAGACTCTTTTCAGTGCTGGCCAGTGACAGGACAAGGGGCAATGGGCACAAACTGCAACCCAGGAGGTTTCATCTGAACATGAAGAAACAGTTTGGGTTTGGTTTTGGTGGTTTGTTTTTTTTTAATTTTTTTTTATTTTTTTTTTTTTCAATCCTGTGAGGGTGCCAGAGCCCTGGAGCAGCCTGCCCAGAGAGGTTGTGGAGCTTCCTTCTCTGGAAGGATTCTAAACCTGCATGGACATTGTGATGCTGGGCAACCTGCTGTGCATGACCCTGCTTTAGCAGGGTGTTTGGACTCGATGATTTCTGGACCCCACCATGCTGAGCATTCAGGATGCTGTGGCAGCAGAGCAAGAGCCCCAGATGAAAAGCTGCAAACCGCCCATTTGTCCCCGTAGGACAGTGCTGCCTGGGAGGCCCTTCATGCCCGGCAGGCAGCTCTCACCTCATGCTCGGACATTTCGCTGGTGTGCTGGACATAGCTATCCACAGGGTTCCTGAGGATGAAGGCGCTGGCCATGCTGGGATCCGGGGGGATGTCCACAATCACCTTGGCCGGCCAGTCGGAGAAGCTGCAGGGCCGGCCAAACTCGCTGCGCTTCCGCGTGTACACGTAGGTGATCTCCATGGTGGCCCTGCCAGGGGCGCCTGGAAGCGGATGGATGTGCTCAGGGATCCCCCGGACCCGGGTGTCCCGCTGCAGCCTGGGCCTCGCCGGCAGCCGCTGGCGGCGCCGCGTCGGCCGTTGCTCGGTAACGCCCGAGGGGAGCCACGTGACGCGCTGCCATGTTGGGGAGGTCAGGACGGCGGTGCCACGTGACGGTCGCCGGCCGCCATGTTGGGGAGGTCAGTCCCAGGCTGCGATCGGCAGGGGAAGCTGCGGGAATGCTGGATCCGCTGCTTCCAGTGTGGGGGGTGGAAACCAGGTTGAGTTCCGTCTCTATGCGTGGGGACTGGGCCACGGGGCCTCGTCTAGGAGCCTGGTTAATGGCATCGAGTTAGGCTAGGGCAGGGTTAGGTTGGAGTTGTCTAAAGCCTTGAGCAACCTGTTTTAGTGGGAGGTGTTCCTGCATGTGGTGGGGGGTTGGAACTAGGTGAGTTTTGAGGTCCCTTCCAGCCTAAGCCATTCAATGATTCTGTGACACGAGGAAGAACTTCTGCACTGAAAGGGTTCTCAAGAAACTGGAACAGGCTGCCTGGAGAAGTGGTTGAATTGCCCTCCCTAGCTGTATGTAAAAGCTGTCTAAATATGCATATAGTATAGTAAAGATCCTTGCAGAGTTGGATAATGGCTGGACTTGATGATCTTAGAGGTCTCTTCCAACCATAGTGATTCTGTCTCTCAATCCCCAGCCCTGAATCTGAACCACCCAATGGCTTGGGTTAAAGATACCTACTCCAACCCCACTACAGTTAGCAGGGACATCTACAACGAGCACAGGTTACTAAGACTGCCCCAAACGACCTGACCTGGAAGGGTTCCAGGCATGGGGTATCTAGCACCTCTCTGAGCAACCTGGGCCAGGGTCTCACACCCTCAGTGTCAAACATTTTCTCTAGTTTAAATGTTTCTCTCTTCGTTTCCAACTGCCACTCCCACCACAACAGGCCCTGCTAAAAAGTCTGTCCCTGTCCCTCTCATTGGCCCCATTAAGTACTGAAACCGCAGGTGTGGGTCAGCCCAGAAAACTCTCAAGAAGGAGATCAGTTTAGTACAAGTGTTTATTGTCTCTTCCCCAGAGGGCACATAGAAATCAGGCTGGACTCCAGCTCCTAGACAGAGTCCGAATGAGGTTAGTTCACATGCGTTTAAAAACAGCTGTTCTACCAGTACCATTACATCCAAACATTAAAAGCAAAAAAAACCCAAAACAACCAAACCCAACCAACCCCAAAACCCCCAAACAAAACAACCCCAAAAAACTAAACCCATAACCCCCCCAGGAAATTTCCAACAGCAAGTAATGCTAGTCACACATACCACGGACAGACGGCATGAGGGGACTGACGGATATGTACAGGTTATCTTTAAAAGACACAGTGAGTCACTGCTATCAAGTAAGACCTCCCCCAGGTTGCCCAAGGGGGACAACTTGGCCACCCTCAAAGGGCTGCCCAGCTGCAGCACTGTTAGCCAGAAGCATGGAGGAAGGGATGGGTAACCACCAGACAGGGAAAGCCTTTGCCCCCTGATGGTGTGGGTAGAGGAGGAGCCCTGGAGCGAAGCAAACCCTGGTAAAGCCACTGCTGTGGTGCCAGAGGCGGTAACTAGAGTTGAACTTGCTCTGGGTGGAGGGAAAGGGACCAGAAGGGCAAGTGGGCATGAAAACACCCACCACTCTGTCTGCACCCTTTAGACTGGGAGTTCTGGGTCCAATCCCCAGGCAGTGGGATAGAGCAGAGGCTCTCCCTGCTCACAGTGAGCAAGGGACTGCTATGGGGAAGGGGATTTTGCTCACAGCCTCCCAGGGCAGCCCAGGCTGAAATGGGCAGTCACAAAGGATCTGGTTCAGCTCATGCTGTTTCCCTCTGGCTTCTCAGCTACCAGAGCTGCTTCGCCTGAAGCCCTGGCAAGGCCAGTCAAGCTCCCCAGGACTGCATCCTTCCCCAGGGATGTCCCTGACCCTCTCCCAGGGGATCCATGGCTTCTCCATGGCTGTCCTGCAGAAGGAGGGGAGCCTGCCCCAGCCCTTACTGCTGGCCTGCCTGCCCTGGGGAGCTGAATCACCAAAAAAGAGCCTACAAACCAGCCAAAAACCTGCTACCAACATGCACTGCAGTAAACCCACGCTGGGACAGAGGCAATGAGTTGAACTGCACCCTTGCCCTGTAGACTACTCGTAAAACCCAGGAGAAAAGCAAAGGAAATATCAGCAAGGCCAAACCATCCCTAATTCTACAGCTTCTGAATCTGGGGCCAGAGTGGAACAGCAAGGGGGACACAGGGAGCTGGCTCTGCCCATGCAGAGCAGGAGCATGTCAGAGGGCAGCAGGCACTGCCACCACTGTGGGGTGACCAAGGTGCCCCAGGTGCCGGGAAGGGTCTGGGATCACTAGTGGTTGGTACTGCATTGCTACGGGAGTGAAGGGACCGCTGCCAGGACCCCTCCCCAAGGAGCTGGGGGGCAGCCCATGGTCCCAGGCTTTGTGCTCCAGTAAGAGGGAGCTGGAGTAAACTCCCATGCGTGGCGTAAAACATCCCCGAGCTGGTGCAGAAGGGGTGGGGATGGAGAAGCTGACACGGGGGGCGTGAAGCATCTCCAGTCTTCCGGGAGTGCCATCGGCATGGCCGTGGCAGTGCCCGGGCTGCTGGCCAGAGTTTGGTCCCAGAGCTGCTGTCACCTGTAAGGCAGGAAGACTTCAGGCCGAGAAGCTGCCAAGGGGGAGAGGAGGGGGGTGTGGGGGGCACAGGGCTCCCCTCCGCCACTGCCCTTCCCACTGCGTCTTTTCCAGGTGCCTCTGGAGGCCTTCACAAACGCCGGCGACTTCTCCTCCTCCTGTGAGCTGCTCGGGGCGAGCTCCTTAGGCTGGGAACTCGCTGCCGTGGTGCCTGATCTGCTCATCGGTGACAGACAGGTAGGTGGCTCGCATGCTCGGGGAGTACTGCAGGGAGAGGAGATGGCGGTCAGCAAATCCCCAAACCTATGGCATGTCCCCCACTGAGCCCCCACCAGCCGAGACCAAGCCAACAACCCCTGCGGTGCCAAGTGCTGATGAGGTGCTGAGCAGGACGCCTGAGGATGGAGAGGGAAGGCTGCTTCCTGTTCCTTTTAATCCCAAATTAATCTGCCATGAGTAAGGGGGGGGCTGATTCTGGCCACAGCCTCTCTGAGGGCTGGAAGAGACTCCCCAGTCAAAATGCTTCAAATGCCTCAGGCTTTGCTTTGCCCCTTCCCCCACTCTTGGGATGTTGTCAGGTTCAGAGAATCATAGAATCAGTTCGGTTGGAAAAGACCTTTAAGATCATCAAGCCCAACCATTAACCCAGCACTGCCAGGCCACCACTAAACTCTGTCCCTCAGCACCACATCTACACAGATTTGGAACCCCCCCAGGGATGGGGACTCCACCATTGCCCTGGGCAGCCTGTTCCAGGGCTTGACAATCCTTTAGGGGAAGAGATTGTTCTGAATGCCCAACCCAAAACGCCCCTGGCACAACTCGAGGCCATTTCATCTAGTCCTATTGTTTGTTCTTTTTGAGAAGAGACCACCCTCATCTCACCACAACCTCAGGTAGTTGGAGAGTGAGGTTTCCCCTGAGCCTCCTTTCCCCCAGGCTAAACAAACTGCAGGCACTCTGGCATGCAGGCCCTGCGGGTTGGTATGGTGGCAGAGCAGGATGGGGTTTAGCCCTGATGGAGCACCCAGGCTCAGAGTGTGTTCTCTGTGGTAGCTGATCAGAGTTTCTCCCCTTGATTCTCTCCTTCCATTCACAAACCCTACCCTGGATTTGCCCACACTGGCAGCTGCTGCAGGCTAAATCCCTGGGAGCTTCCCAGCCATGAGAAGGTGTCCCTTTGGCACTGGGGAAGGGGGTAGTGGTGAGCCCATAGCAGAGACCCAAACTTCCACAGCTACCCCCTAACCCTGCCAATGCTGCAGAATTCAATTTTCCCAGCTTTTTGCAGGAGGCAGGGACATCCTGGCCAGGCATTAAGGAAGATTATTCTGATTTTGTTATTTTGGACCGTGAAAGTCCTTCCTCAGGGATCTGAATCATGGTTAAATTAGACCATTCAGGGCAGGGAGAAGTGCTCAAATTAATCCCCCCCTCAACCCCCACCCCTGTTCATCCTCCTGTGGGGAAGAGGCTTGCCAGCTGCCAGGTCTGTGCAAGAGGATTACAGCCTCCCATGCTGGCACAGCTCCACACTTTCACCTGATGGCAAAAAAAAAAAAATCTTCCCCAGAAGAGGCAAACAAAACGTCCCTGCCATGTCCCCCAGCCCCACAGCAGTGCCACTGCCATGGGGCGAGCCAGAGTAGGGCTTTACTGCTTCAGATGGAGACACTGAGGCAGATTAAATGCTGTCAGAAAGGGAGGGGGAAAAACTGTCGAGAAGGGGACAGAAATAGGGACCAATTCCCAATGTATAGGAGCTGGAGATCCTCTGGGCTGGAGACACAATGTGGTCCTGTCCCTCCCAAGCCCTCTGTGCCCTCCCCAAAATCAAAGCAGCCCCACGGGAAAAGGGATGAGGGTAGGAACTGAGGAGGGGAAGGAGGATGGGAACCCAGCTGCTGCCCCAGGATGAGGAGGAAGAAGGACGTGGCTGAACTTACTCTTGATGGACAATTTAGCTCCAAAATAATTGATGCAAAAATAATAATAATAAAATGAAAAAAAAAAAAAAAGAAAAAAGAAGAAGAAATAAAGAAATAAAGGAATAAAGCAGGCATTAACAGAGCGGGGAGGGTTAAACAAGCAGCGGGGAAATGTAAACATGCACAGGGGCACCGTGACAAGAGTCCTTTGAAAGTCAGAATAAATAAGAAATAAAGCAGAGAGGAGCAGCTATTTTGGTCTCTTGTGAGCACGTGGCTGGTGACCTCTCCCCACAGCCTCCACGGGCCAGCCAGGAACTGGGTTACAGCAAACCAAGCAGGAAAGACATGCTCACAGATGGGGCACGTCCTCTGCAAGGGCGAGAAGAGGAGGCCAAGCTCACCCAGCCCCACCCCAGGGAGACTTCATCAGTGCCCTGGGCAAAGCAAAGAGAGTCTCCGTGGTACTCATCTATCCCCCACCCCAGGGTGTCACAGGAAAGACTTGGCCTCGGCTGTCCACCGTACCGTGGGAGGAGGAGAGCCTCTGCCGATCAGGGGCACGTTCTCGTAGCGTGGGTTCCCACCAAAGAGCACCGCCTGGTTCCTGGTGGGGGGAAACAGCTCATCAGAGCAGGGTGTCTGGGGAGACCTCCATCAACAGCAGCACCCCTCCCTCATGTGGGGAATGACAACACCTCCAAGGAAGGGGAGGTCTCACATGTACTCGGAGACAGGGGCGTTGGAGATGGTCTGTGCCGGGGGGTGCAGGCTGCTCTGGCTGCCCAGGCTGCTGCTGTAGCTGCAGAAGCTGCGGAGCTGCCCCCGCGCCGGGTTGTGGGTGGCGATGCGACGCGCCTGAGGGTTGAAGGGGTCTTCCTCGTCCATGTCATCGTAGTCCTGGTCTCTGTGGGGATGAAGGGCCAGCACTCACCCTCCAGGCCTCAAAGGCAGTTTTCTGCTATGCCCAGCTTGTGCCAGACATGCAGCCCTGTGCCCCCCAGCAGTGGCAGAGCTGTGTGCTAAACCCACCGGCTGGCAAAGAGCTTCCAGGCACGTGGTGTGGCACAGATGATGGCAGAGAAGCAGGCGGCCACCAGCAAGGAGAAGAGGATCAGGTAGAGCAAACCCTCCACCCCATCGTAGCAGATGCCAATGAGAGCGTCCATGTAGTCCTGCAGCAGGGGATGGGACAGGGCAGGGATGGTGGCAGTGAGGAGGTGACCCTAGGAGACATCTGTCCCCACCCATACTTCCTCCTCACCTTGTGCAGCCCCCGGCAGTCCAGCATGGCTGTGAGCTGGTGCAGGCTGGTCTCTGAGGAGTTGAGGAGCTGCTGGACTCCCAGAAGGTCTTTCTGTGGGAGAGAGGGAGGTCAGGGAAGTGATGGGCAGGTAATGGGGTGTCACAGGGCCCCAATTCCCCCCACCTCATACCTCAGCTGTTGGGAAGAGGGGCAGAGCAAACTGTAACAGGCCCTGGATCTGGATCTGCATAGTGGTGAGGGAGCGCTGGAAGACGGTGAGAGCCTACGAGGGGGCAGCAGGGAGCAGTCATAGACCCACTGAGCCCTTGGGGACACCCCTTGGCCCTGAAGCAGGGTGCCCAGCTCCCCCATACCTGCTGGAAGGGGTTGCTCAGGCTCTGCTCACAGAACAGGTAATAGTGAACCACCTCTGCAAAGCAAGTGGGAGACACTGGTGTGAGCATCCTGTGGGCAGCAGCGTGGGGGTGGCACAATGGCAGCAGATTGCACCAGACCCCCAGGCAGATTTTGGGGTAGCACTGGGGTCCTGCTCTGAGCAAGTCTCCACCCTGCAGCCAGCTCTCACCTGCAGTGATCTCGCTCTCTGTCTCGTTCATGATGAACTTATCCGGGGCCACGCAGAAGTCACTGGTGCCCTGCAGGGACAGAGGGATGTCGCTGGGGCCAGGAAGGACAAGAGGGGTGCCCTCTGCCCTCAGTTCTGCTCGGGCACAGCTGGCACCACCCCTTCCCACTCACCACTGCTGCTGCTGTGTCCAGAGCCATGGAAGCCCAGCTGAGGATGAGGGTCAACAGCCCACAGCACAGCATCCTGCAGGGAGAGGGGTGAGCATGCTGCAGGGTCCAGCCCTGCTGTCCTCAGCAACTCCAGCACTGCGGGGCCTGCCCGTGGGTACTCACGTGGTGAGGAGGCAGCGGGAGTGCTTGGCCAGCCCCAGGCAAGCCAGCAGGCAGACGGTGAGGACGAGGATGAAGAAGAGGAGATAAGACAGCCACCTGGGCAAAAAGGAAGGCTCTGTCATGCTTGCCCACCTACCCAGCCCCATGAGGAGATGCTCTGTCAGCCCAGCCCAGCACGATGGCCCTGCTCACCGGTAATACTCCACGTAGGCAATGTCACTGGCCAGCACGGTGAGGTTGGCACTGGTGCCCTGCCAGGTGGGCAGCCCTGAGAGTTGGAGGACAATGCTGCTGGACAACTGCTGCATGAACTTGAGGGTCTGCAGGTAGTCCCCCCGTGTGGCCAGGAGCTCTTTCAGCCGTGCCAGGTGCTGCTCCAAGCCCACCTGCATCTGCAGTGTGGTGCCTGCAACCTGAAGAGAGTGGGATGGTCAGCATGGCACTGGGGGCTTTCCTGCTGTCAGCCCCACATCTGGCAGAGCCATTTGCCAATCCTCCTGGAGCATCAATCCTCCCCAGATTCAAGCTGGATCCACTCATTGGGATGGCCCTGCTGTGACTCCTCTGGCCCTTTCTGGCCACAAAGGCCCCATTCTGTGGGGTGACGTCACCCTTCTGCACTTGGCGTGGACATAGCCACCCTTGGGGCCTGGCTGGCAGTGCAGGAAGCTGAGGTCTCTCCAGCTAGATGCACCCTCCCAGTGCTTCAACTAAACCCAGAATGGGGATCCATGTAACCCCAGGGTACATGGAGCAGGGTCAGATGGGAGTGCTCTGCCTCATAGCCCTACCAGTGTGTCGATGCCAGTCAGGGTGTGGTTGGCATGGTCGAGGGCATAGAGCAGCTGGTACACTCCATCGTTGGTCTCACTGTTCCCGTAGAAGCCGATGCCAACAGCTGTGCTGTGGGCAGGAAGAGGACCCCAGTTAGAGAGGAGGAAAATGCTCAGCCTGATGTGGAAACTCTGCCTTGGGAAGATGTGGGGACACAACTGGACAGGGGAGATTCCCTGGACTATCCTATCCCTGGATCCTCTACAGTGGCAGGGCAGAGCCAAAGCAGATGGGACAGTACCATAATAGGGACATGTTCCCCATTGATGCCCACAGAGCCTGGGGACACCAGAGCCTGTAGCTGCTCCAAGGGCTGGACACTGGACAGAGCGTTTGAAGCTTCTCCTGTCAGAAGAAGACTGAAAGCGGAGGGCCCAGGCAAAGCAGATCAGGGGAATCTGCCAGAGCCATGGCTCCAGGCCCCGTGGCAAGCACACCGCAGCAGTTTTGGCACCCTCCAGCACCTGATGTGCCAGCAAGTGAAGCTGGGCTGGATGCTGGAGCTGGCTCTGAGGAACATGCTCCTGCCCTGGCCCAGGCGTGTGCCAGCACATGGCCAGCACACACTGCTCCCTCCATCCCCACGGCAGACACCAATAAACCCCACAATAAACCCCACCAATAAACCTGCCCATTCGCTGTCACGAAGCCTTTAACAGCTGCGAGCAGACTCCCTGTGGCTGTCGGGGGTGGTTTTAAAGCCCCTGAGGAGCTGCAGAGCCAGGTGCTGGGGAGGCTGTGGGGTGCCCTGGAGCTGGAGCAGCGGCAGGATCCCGGGGGGCGGGATCCTGGTGGGAGCATGTCAAGCTCATTAGTGCCATTCCCCTGCTCCATACAATGCTTGTAGGCAGCCATCTCGCTCCGCCCAGGCAAATCCGGCCCCTTTGTCTGCCGAGTGGGTCACAGTTGGGCAGCCAAAGGGCTCCCTGTCCCACTCTGTGGCCCCTCTCCAGGCCAGGCCTGCTGGTGGGGCACACAGGCTGGCTGGTGGGGGTGTCCTGCCAGCCACGAGTTGTTAGAAACTTAGAGGGGCTTGGAACCCAGGACAAGCCACCAAAGCACTGCCGGGTGAACTGTCCCCTTGCCTAACTGCTCCGGTCGCAATTAAGGCTGGGCACACGAGGGACCTGCCAGCTGGGTCACGCTGCCGCCCGCCATCTGCTCCGGGCTGGGATTAGCGACCCGGCCTCGCTCCCACCCGGGATTAGCCGGGAAGGCAGCACAGCTGCAGCAGGGACAGGGACAGGGCTGGCCTGTGGTCGGTCCCCAGCACTGCCCCAACATCAGCAGCTGTCTGGAAGTAGGCAGGGATGGACCATACTCAATTACACGGATCTGATTCAAACGACTGATGGTTGGAGCCCCCTCAGTGACAGGGGGACAGCACCGGGTCCCCGTCCTCACCAGCAGATGAGCCCAGCCGTGACAGCCATCCAGGTAACGCAGCAGGAGTGGGGTCGCTTGGTCTCAGGCTCATGGTCCCTCTTGCAGCAGCACAGGCAAATCAGGTAGATGGTGAGGAAGAGGAGGTTGAGGCCGAGGCAGACGGCAGCCACCAAGCCCAGGAATANGGAGCCCCCTCAGTGACAGGGGGACAGCACCGGGTCCCCGTCCTCACCAACAGATGAGCCCAGCCGTGACAGCCATCCAGGTGACGCAGCAGGAGTGGGGTCGCTTGGTCTCAGGTTCATGGTCCCTCTTGCAGCAGCACAGGCAAATCAGGTAGATGGTGAGGAAGAGGAGGTTGAGGCCGAGGCAGACGGCAGCCACCAAGCCCAGGAAAAGCAGCGACTGGGAAGAAAAGAGGGGACAGTCAGTGCCCCGTGCCCATCACGTGCGGCGGGCAGGATGCGGCCGCATCCAGTGCCCCGCGGGACGACGGTCACACGGAAAAGAGGAACCCTTCCCGCTGCCCCTACATCAACTTGTGACCCTCTGTGGGTTGTAGAGGCTGGGGTACAGCAGTCCCTCCGAGGAGTGGTGGACCACTGGCGCTGATTTCACACACACACCACACCCCCCCCCCCC
>VWZE01005575.1:71972-88614 GCA_013396675.1 Eubucco bourcierii | reverse complement strand
CCCCCCACCCCAAGCCCAAGGAAAATTAAACCATCAATGGGAAGCAAGGAGCCGGAGGGAGCGGTGGTGGCAGAGGCAGAGCTGCGGTGTGCAGGTCCGAGTGTCATCACTGCCTGCCTCCCCCACATCTCACCGTACCCTCCCGATAAAGCTTCTAGATCGCCCGGGGACGCGGAGGTTAAGCACACCCAGCCCTCCTCAAAGGAGAGACGGACGAGACTATCTCTGGAGGAGCGGAGAAGAGAGATGGGGAAGGGACGGCTGCTCTCCAGCAAGGAGAACAAGGAAACCTTTCATGTGGCTCGGGAGAGAGAGGATGAAAGCCTCCTCGTTTATTCCAGGGAGACAGCTTAGCCCTGCCCTTCTGAACTTCATTCTGCTGTAAACGCTTTGGCACAGCTGGGGCACCTTTGGAGAGGCGAGCGCTGGGGAAGGCAGGCACAGCCTGCTGCTGCCTGCTGCTGCTTCTGTATCTCCTGCCGCATTCCACCTCGTTTCAGCATCTCCTGGAGCATCCTAGCTTCTCGAAGCATCTCTTGGCATGTCCCAGCTTCTCCTGGTATGTCCCAGCATCTCCCAGAATCTCAGCATCTTCTGGTGCATCCCAGGTGCTCCCAGCAGCTCCCAGCAGCTCTCAGCAGTTCTCAGCATCTCCTGTCATTTCCCAACATCTGCCAGGGGCACCATGATGATTCATTGCAGCCCAGCAATGCTGGATAGGGCCTTAGGGCTCCTCCAGACCTGAGTTTAGAAGAAGTTTAGATAGTGGACTCAGGTAAGATGGATTCTTTTCAAGCTCTCTGGCAGCTCTCTGAGCAGGCAATGCCATCCATGCCATGTGTGTGCAGCACCACATGGCCATCGGCTGCTGATTCCAACCAGCAGCTCCAGAAAGTCTCCAAAGCATTGTCCACAAACTTGGGTGATTTTTCTGCCAAGTGTGAGATCCAAGGCACTCAAATGCACAATTTTCCATGCAGATCATTTCCTCATTAAAGCACGTCCCAAGTGACTGCGCCTGAGCTGGGAGCATTGGCGACAGCACCAGCTCCCAGGCTTGCAAACTGTCAGGGGTTCGTGGTGAATGGCACTTATGGGTGGCCTTCACCAGCCTTCTACTGTCCCCCACCAGGCCTGGAGCCCATCCAGGCTTCATGAAGGAAAAGCAGGCAACCATGCCCGTGCTAGGGGCAGGCAGGATAAAGCAGAGCCAGACCCAAACCCTCACACAGGTGGAGAATGCCTTTGGTTCATCTGTTACTGCTGGTCAGTTCCTCTGGTAGCATCATCAGCTTGCTCCTGGGGAGCAACATGGATCCAGCATGGAGATTAAACCAGGAATGATGGCTGAACCTAAGCAAACACAAGGGAGGTGCAGGAGCTTTGTTAGCCATGTTCCATGCATGGGGTGGCTGAGCAGGTGTCCCCCAGGCCCAGACACAGTGGGAGGAGATGTAGATGGGCTCTGCTTGGTGTGGCAGGGGCTCTATGCCTGAAGCATCCCTTGGGAACTGCATTGGATTCAGTATCTTAAGAGGGCCTACAAGAAAGCTGGGGAGGGACTTTTTAGGCTGTCAGGTAGTGATAGGACTGGGGGGAAGGGAACACAGCTAGAAATGGGTAGATTCAGACTGGATGTTAGGAAGAAGTTCTTCAGCATGAGGATGGTGAGAGCCTGGAAGGGGCTACCCTTGGAGGTGGTGGAAACCTCATCCCTGGAGGTGTTTAAGGCCAGGCTGGATGAGGCTCTGGACAGCCTGATCTAGTGTGAGGTGTCCCTGCCCATGGCAGGGGGATTGGAACTGGACGACCCTTATGGTCCCTTCCAGCCCTGACTGATTCTGTGATTCTATGATTCAAAGGGGAGAAGGTTGCTCATGGAGGATGGGGGTCAGGGAGGTACCAGGGGGAAGTCCCTGTGTTAGCTTGGGGCTCTGTGGAAGCATTTTCAGGGCTAATTGTGTTTCATCCCCCCTGAGGCACTGGGGCCATGCTGCAAGTGACCACACAACATTAGTTTCCTATCACAGAGTGATGTACCAGAAAACAAGGAATTCCCCTGGCAGTGGTGTGCTGCAGGTGGTGGGGAAGGAAGTGAGGGACTAGCAGGAGCATGAATCATGGATGTCCTGGTCCCCCCAGCCCTGCTTCTTTTCAGGAGGTGATGATGTGGCTGCAAGCCCCAGGTGTCCCTATCCTCATCCCCTGCCCTATGTGTGGCCAGCCCAAAGTCCTTGGAACTACAACCCCACGGGCCCCATCCACACAGGTTTCACTCTCCTGCCTTGCCCCTGTCTGATCCAGACCAGAGACCATAGCAAGACCCCATCTGTGGCTGGGACATGCCTCTGCTGTGGAGGCCACCATGTCTCTTCATCATGACAGATCCATGTCCTTCAGAGAAGGTAGAGACAGGGGGCAACTGAGTTGCATTGTATCCCCAGGCTGCAAGGAGCATCATCTCCTTGACTTTCTCATTCTCTAAAACTGCCTGAAAGGATGTTGGAGCCATGTAGAGATTGGTAAGAGAAAAGAGAAAAGTAAGGGAATAGGAAAAGACCTCAAGTTGTGTTAATGGAGGTTTAGGTTGGGCATTAGGAACAATTTCTTCTCCCAAAGTTGTCAAACATTGGAACAGGTTGCCTAAGCCAGTGTTGGGGTCTCCACCCTGCAGGGATTGAAAAGCTGTGTCCCTGTGGGGCTGAGGACATGGTTTAGCAGTGACCTGGCATTGCTGAGCTAACAGCAGAACTTGATGACCTTAAAGTTCTTTTCCAACCTAAACAATTCTATGATTTTCTGATTCCATGATCTGCAGCCGATGCCACCGAGCCGGGCACTACAGAGGAAGGGTCTGCACAGGAGAAGTATTTTTAGCTTTCTCATTAACTGAGTGCTTTCAAATTAGCCTTCTATTAACCTCAAAGCAAAATGAAAGCGTTGGGAAGGGAGTGTGGTGTTTTCCTCCCCCCCACACGCCTCTCCCTTCCAGCACTGAAGTCTCCTGCAGAATATCAAGGTTTTGGTGATTAACGTCACATTTGCCTTGAAGCTTTAATGAAGTGGAGTTGTGTAATATTGAACTTCAGGGGAATAACTGGGCTGCTGTTAGCAGGGACAGAGGCAGAGCCTGCCCCTGCCTGAACCCCTGCTGAGCTCCCTCCTGCGTGGGCAGGACAATGGCAACCGCTGCTGCCAGGCACGTTGGCTGCTGGCACTTTGGTCACAGAGGTGTCTGTAGCCAGGGAGACCTGGATTTGAGAGAGTCATAGGATAGAACTACAGATGGGTTTGGATTGGAAAGGACCTTTCAAGGTCGTTTAGTTCACCCCCACACTGCAGTCAGTTGAGATGTCTGCAACTAAAGCAAGCTGCTCCAAGTCCCAAACAACCTGGCCTGGAGTGGTTGCAGGGATGAGGCATCTCCCCACCTCTCTGAGCAACCTGGGACAGGTATCTCATCACCTTCAATGTAAACAAATTCTTACTCCTCTCTAGCCTAAGTCTCTCTTCTAGCCTAAGCCACCACCCCTCGTCCTGCCATAACAGACCCTGCTAAAAAGTCTGTCCCTATTTTTCTTAACGGCCCCTTTAAGTATGGACAGACTGTCTCAAGGTCTCTCTGGAGTCTTCTCCAGGCTGAACACTCCCAACTTTCTCAGCCTGTTCTCACAGCAGAGGGGTTCCATCCCTCAAATTATGTTTGTAACCTCCTCTGGACCCATTATAACAGCTCTATGTCCTTCTTTCACGGAGGACCACAGAGCTGGACCCAGCACTGCAGCTTTGGTCTGAGCAGAAGAGCAGAACAGAGCAGAGCAGAGCAGAGCAGAGCAGAGCAGAGCAGAGGGGCAGAATCCCTTCCTTGACCTGTTGCCCATGCTGCTGGAGATGCAGCCTGAGACTTGGTTGGCTTCTGACCTGTGACAGCACATCATATTCACTGAACAGGTGACTCTGTCCCTGATGGGCAGCTCCTATGCAGGGAGCCACCAGCACCCTCAGGTTCCCATTGCCCCAGCTGGAGCTCCTCCTCCCATTTCCCTCCTGGTTGCAATGTGATGGGTCCTTGGTAGAAGCTGTCCAGATGTGGCCCTGCCAGCACCACGCAGGAGTTGCTGCACTCCCAGACCTCTCCATCCTGTTGCCAGGTTTTTGGCAGGATTCCCCAGGGTCAGAGATGTGACTCTGCTGTGTGCCAATAGATTTTGGTCTGGGGCTGGAAAGCCCTTTGCAGCTGCTCATAGCCTTTGGAGAGCTGATTTCACACTCTTTTGACTCCATTTTTACTGTTCTCCAGCATGTCTCTGTGGAGGTTGGGACGGAGATAAAGAAGGGTTGGAAAAGGAGGGAGGGAGGTGGAGGAGGGAGGGAGATAGAAGAGGGATGAAGATAGAAGAGAGATGGAGATAGAGGAGTGAAGGAGATGGAAGAAGGATGGAGCTAGAAGGAGGATGGAGATGGATGGATGAAGGACAGAGGAGGGATATAGCACAACCTGGGACAGAACTGGCACCACATCCTGGTCCCCTCTGTGCTCTGTTGTGTGTGGGCCTGCTCCAAGCCCAAGGGACCACCCCCAACCTGAGACTGCCTATGGAGCCAGGCAAGGTAGAAGCACAATGGGAGGTGAGAAACAAGAGACTCACAGCACCAGGGTGCTACAGCTCCCATGGCCCTCTTGGAATCCCCAGCATCATCCCTGTCCCCTGGCACCCTGCGACTGAGCACATCCCTGTGCTACCTCTGATGAGAGCAGGCACGAAGGTGTGTGCAGAGACTCCCTAAACAAAGCATGCAAACCCATCCAAGGCTGATTTCCATTAAGTGGAAAGCAGAAATAAAGGAAACATCAAAGGGAAATTGGAAAGACAGAAGAAAGAAAGGAGGGGAGAAAAAAAAAAAAATAAAAGCCAAACTCGGGGTGGAGAAGCAGGGTTGGGAGAGACGGAGGAGAAGAAAGGGAAGGGACTGTGTCGAGCCGGCGTCCATCCTGCAAATTGGAAGTGCTGCTTGGAGGTGTCCACGGGCGACCTGCCAAATCAATTGATTTCATCTGTGGGCAGAGCTGCCTTTTTTTATTTCACACCAATTTTCACGGCCAGCGTTCGATAAAAATGGCAGAGACGCCAGCAAGGGAGAGTGGTAGCGGCGGGGGAGCAGGGAGGGGGGGGACTGGCAGATGACAAAAAGAGATGGAGAGGAAGAAAAAGCAGAGGCAGTGACGTGCTGGGACATGCCTGGGGATGGTCTCTTGTTGTCCCCCACCTCCCTGCCTGCAGCCCCAGGCCTTCTCCACATCCTTCTGGGAAACCTGGGCTGGGCGTTCACATCCCCCTCCCCACTTGGGATGCGGGAATGAGGGGGAAACCTCTAAATCCCATCAGTTTTCCAACAGAGGTGTGGTGGGAGCTATCCTTCAGCCATACCTACTGTCTCTGGCACACCACATCTCTGTCCCAGCTAGCCAGAGAGCTCAGGCAGAGAAAAATACCCACTGACATCAAGGTTATGTAGTCCTGGGCTGACAAGATGGATTATCTCCCGCAATCCATCATTTCCCTGGCTCCTATTGCATTTTTCCTTTTGCTCTTTTTTTTCCCCCCTCTCTCCTCTTTTTTTCTTTCCTCTCCTTTCTTTAATTTTTTTTTTTTTTGAACAGAAAACGTTTTTAGCAACCATAATAGCCACCGAGAGCTGCTGTAGAGCAGGCATGGGAATCTATCATTTTTATTTGGCTGGGTCTGATAATAAGTAAGCTCAGGCTGTAAATCCCACGACCTTGAGAATTAAATAATAACAATAATAACACTAATGAAATCCCACCCAGCTCCCCACTCCGAGCAACCCCTCTCCTGCTTTGGCAGGTGGAAAAGGGCTGCGATTTTCCCTGGTAATTAGGGTTCTGCTGAGCTCCCATGGAAACGCTGTGGATGAGGGGGTGGTCAGGGGAGTGTTTGTCTTCCTCCTGTCATCCCCCTGCCCATGACTGTTCTACCCTGGGGACCCCAAATTACTGGGTCCCAAGTCACCCAAATCACTAAGTGCAGAATCACCCAAGTCGCTGGGTGCCAAATCGCTGCCGGCAGCGATGCTGCTCAGGGCTGCCGTGACAGTGGCAGCCTTGGTAAGGGGAGATCTGCCACCAGCTTTTTGCTGGTGAGACTTTTCTCTCTGGAAGTGTTTAATTTTGACATTTCCTGACTTTTTATCACAGGATGGCATTTTTCTTTTAAAGTCAATATATCAAACCTCTAACAAAAGCCCAGCGACTGGCAGTCAAAACATTTGTCTCTGTGTTGAGGGAAGCATCCTGGCTTTGTGACAAGATACTCCTTGTCCTGCTGTTCCTGTGTGCCCTCCCAGCTCCCCTTTCCCTCCCCTCTCCCCCTGGTTTGTGTTCCTGGGGTGATGCTGACTATCCTGGGAAGACCTTTGACAGCTGAACTTGGCCTTGATGATCCTTCCCCTCCTTTCCCTGTGGCTCATGTTCCTACGGTGATGCTGACCATGCTGGGTAGATCCTCAACAGTTGGACTTGGACTTGATGGTCCTTATAGCCTCCTTCCAGCATGGGGTGTTCTGGGATCCTGTTTGCATTCTCATGGCACACTCAGGGACACAGTGAGGCTGGAGTCAGCCTGGCAGTGTCAATAACTAAGGGAGAAAGTCAACTTACTGCTTTAATACAGGAATAATCCTGTTAGTGTGGCTCTGGCTGACAGCAGCTCTTATTGAATGTAAGAGTGACAGGGTTTTGTGGTGTGGGGTATCCCTGATGTGCTGGGAGTGGCTCTACCTGGAGCATGACAATGCTTCACAGGGTGAGTGGATGGAAGGGTGTGGGCAGAAGCCAGTGAGGTCTCATCCCAGTGCAGGGACAGGCTCGAGGGGCTGGTGTGTGGACAGGGGGACGAGTGGCACAGGGGTAGTATTGCAGTGGCACAGGGGTGACATGGTGTCACTGTCTGAGTGTGAACAGTGGGACTGTGCCCTGGTGAGGCTGAAATGAGTTTCAGAGAACCTCTGCAGTGGAAAATGAAAATTTAGGGAGCACAGGAGATTTCCTTTAATCCCAGGGGTGCTGCTGTGGGAGTGACACCGTCACGGAGCCCAATGGCCTGCAGCAGTGGAGGCACAGCCTCTGCCAAGGGGGACTTATTGCACCACAAGTTATTTGGCTAGAAGAAGGTCTTCAGGGGCTGAAGCTGCAGAGGGTTTATAGTGTCACATGAGCTCGGTGTCCCCTAAGGGCTGGCTGGGGACCCCTAGCAGCCCAGGCACCAACAGCTGCTGCTGGTGATGGCTGGACTCACTCTTTGGTCCCTGCTGCTCGTCCCTGCCACTGAAGCTATTAAAAATCTAACAAATGCTCTAAATTAAATAGTGCTTTTGCACATATTAAATGAACCTCCCTGCAGCAGGCCAGGAGGTTGCCAGAGCCCTGTGATGGATGTGCCTGGGCTGCAGTAAAGGAGGCTTTCGGGGCTGCAGGGAGGATGTTCACCCCACTCCGAGCAGCTACTTTGGGGCTGAGCAGAGCCTCCTGCCCACCTCCTGTCTTATAAAGAGATACAGAGCCCTGGAACAGTGTGTGAAGAGTCAAAGGAGAACCCCCAAAGCCCGTGCCAGGGCTGGCAAGATTCAGGTACCCCCAGCTTTCCCTTCTCCCCAGTGCAAGGGATTGGGTGCTGGTGGCAGCACAGGGAGCAGAGAGCTTTGCTGTGGATTTTAGATTGCTGAGGGTGTTTGTTGTTCCCATCTGGATGCAATGGAAAGCATGGCTCTGACCAGCCCCAGAGCCACCACAGCCCACGGAATAACCACTAGAGCCTCAGGCTCTCCTCATTAATAATTTCCAGCTTTGGCATTGTCAGACAGTCGTTGGGTTGCAATTACTGTTGAACCCTCGGGCTGGAGCATTGCCTTGCTCAGCTGGGCCAGCAGAGCCCTGAAGCCTGGGCTGCACCCTGGTGTCAGCCCAGCTCACCGAGCAGGGACAGGAGCACGTGTGCCCATCCTCTGCTGGGACCTGGGCTTAATTAATCTTCTGTCGAGCAGAGGAGTGGTAATGGTCCCGGAGGAAGCTGGCGAGATGATTGTGCTGGAGTGAGACAAAAGAGAACAGTTAGACTGTGACAGCTGATATTAAAATGACTACAACTCACTTCATCCCCCAGTCAATGCATTATATTCCTTATAAATAATGGGTTACTCCAGGTTAACTGTCTGTTGCTGAATTCCAATTGTTGATATTTAATTAGCTCTAAAATTAAAGTGTTCCTTTATTGCCCCACCGTTAGAACTACTTCATTTCTAATTGACTGAGATTAAAATGTCTCCTCTCACCACCGCGACTCCCCGGTGCTGGAGGAGGGCACAGGGCTGGGGATAGTTTTTTTTGGTGGTACTGTGTGACGCTAGGAGGAGCAGAGCCCCTGCTGCGGCGCCAGTGAGCATCCCTAATGCACTGAGTTCTGTTCCCTAGAATGGGCTGGGGGATGCTGTTTCCCCTTCCCCATCACCTGCGTGGAGGCCTGGAGAGGTTTTTTTGCAGATTTTGTCTCTGCACCAGCTGCAGAGCTCAATGATCACCATCAGTGTAATGAGCATCCCTTTTCCCTGACCATTGGTGTAAGCACAGGCAGTGGGCAGGGTCTGGCAGGGGTTGGGGTCTCATAATCTCACACCTTCATTGAAAGTATCACACAGCTCCATGTGGAAAATCACCCCAAAAAAGCTGATGCTGGAGCAAGCTGATGAGAGCTGAAGGCACCAGAAATGGAGAGCCTGTGTCCATGGGCACTGCAGTGCCTGTGTGCCAGGACAGGAGCTTCTTCTTCCATCTCAACGATGGGAGGAATGATGACCCATCTGATCGGCCTGAGATGAAATTTAACAGCCTGAGGTGGACATCAGCCACTGTTAAAAAAACTCCACCATCTTGCTCCAAGCTTAAACGGCTCTTTAAAAAGCTAATGCATAATTTAACCAGAGCAATTTGAAGCAGACATCCTCCCGGGGCCGGCGGGCAGCGGTGGGAAACACTCATCCCCATCGCTGAGGGAGGGATGCTCGCTGCTCCCCCAGCATCCCAAACCTCCCTTCGGAGAGCAGCCACAGCCCGACCCGGAGTGGGAACCTGCCTGTAGCTCCGGCACATCCATAACGGCAGCGGGAGGTGAGATTTATTGGCAGGGCCACGCTCTGCACCCAAGGTAAAGTCAACGCCGAGTTGCGACGTCGGAAGATTGATGAGGCTGTCAGCGGCGATGCGGGGACCTGCTGCGGCGGCCGGAGCTGTGTGCGAGCAGCTGCCCCGGGGGTCAATCCGGGGCGAGCTGTCAGGAGCGTGTGGTGCAGACAGGGTCGGGAGCTGAGGCTTTGCGAAGCTCTCTGGCTGGCTGGGAAGCAGGGAGGGAAGAGAGGTGCGATCTAGAGGCTCCTATCCGCGGGAGTACAGAGGGTAGGTTGCCTTGTGCTGTGATGCCGCAGCTGATGTGGTTCCCAGTCCACTGCCCCAGGAGCTTATTCCTGCAGTGGCACCAGGGCAGGACGTAGCCCTGAATGGAGCCGGGTTGGGAGGGGTTCTGTCTGCATGGCTGGTTGAGCACCTCTCGTTGTCACCCAGCCCCTCCACTCGTGCTCCTGGACAGGAGGAGATTGCTGCTTGGGTGACACCTGCACACCCCGCAGAGAAACACAGCCCTCATCTGTCCCCTAAATGACTGAATGTGTCACATTTGCATAAATCAGAATAAATGAGGACTCTCAATCCAGGCCAGCTAATTTGCAACCCCCTCACCAGGTGGAACAGGGGAGAGGAATGAACATGACGGACGAGGAGATTTGGGATGGATCTCTGTGGTTTGCCTTCCTGACCTTTCAGGGTGCGCTGCCTAAAGGACACACGCTGCCAAGAGGGCACAAAAGAACTTCTCAGATGGGAAGAAGCTGCTGGAATTGAGGTCTCTGGGACAGGTGAGGGGTCCTTGCGACCTCGGGGGGGGGCTGAGCAGCACCTCCCACCACCCCAAAACTCCGCTCATCTCCTCTGCCAGCTCAGCAGAGCCGGGGACCCGTCTGCTTGCCGAGCAGCCAGTGTGACATTTAGGTAAATGCCAGAGCCATTTGTAAGTGTTTGTTTCCGTGGGTGCCCCATCTATTACGCCACAGCTCTTTGCTGAGTGGCCCAGCCTGCTCCATCGGCTCCCAGAGAAGCTCCTCAGCAGTGGCAGAGCACTCTGGCAGTGTTTGACCATGCAAAAACTCATCAGCAAAAGTAACTTCCAGCAAAGAATGAGAGGGGATGGTGTGTTTTGGGGTTCCCATGGTGGTTTAGACCCTTCAGTGAAGTCTCTGCTGCAAGAAAAAATTATTTATTGAAAGAGTGGTCAGGCCTTGGAATAGAATGTCCAGGGAGGTGATGGAGTCACTATCCCTGGAGGTGTTCTAGAAATGTGGGAGCATGGCACTTTGGGACATGTTTTAATGGGCATGGTGGTCTCAGGTTATTGGTATGGCACTTTGGGACATGGTTTAATGGGCATGGTGGTCTCAGGTTATTGGTATGGCACTTTGGGACATGGTTTAATGGGCATGGTGGTCTCAGGTTATTGGCATGGCACTTTGGGACATGGTTTAATGGGCGTGGTGGACTCAGGTTATTGGTATGGCACTTTGGGACATGGTTTAAGGGGCATGGTGGTCTCAGGTTATTGGTATGGCACTTTGGGGCATGGTTTAATGGGCATGGTGGACTCAGGTTATTGGCATGGCACTTTGGGGCACGGTTTAATGGGTATGGTGGTCTCAGGTTATTGGCATGGCACTTTGGGACATGTTTATTGGTATGGCACTTTGGGATGTGGTTTAATGGGCATGGTGGTCTCAGGTTATTTGACTCGAGCTTAGAGGACTTTTCCAGTTGAAACAATTCTATGATCCTGTGCTCTGAGCAGGAATTTAGAGGACCAAGGATGTACAAGTCACAGATCCCTCTGACTGCCCTCATGTAGTTTAATCATAGAATCAGGGAATCATTGCATTGTTTTGGTTAGAAGAGACCTCTAAGACCATCAAGTTCAACTGTTAGCCCAACCCTGCCAAGATTCCTGGGGCAGTGAGGAGACCACTGGTGACAGCCACCCTTGTCCCACAATGCTGCCTGAGGCTGGCAACCCAGGAGCCAACAGAAGTCTGCATAGCTGAATTTGGTCCATTTTCCTGCCATATCCTGACTTTTAAGGAAAGGAAGGCTCTTTCTACAGATTTCTCCATGGACTTATGGCTGTGCCTTTGCTTTTCAGCTCTCATAGGGGAGAGGAGGGTAAGGGGCTTGTCCATGACCAGCTCCACTGACCTCAATGAGAGCAAAACCTCCCAAAACCCCCAAAAGGAAGGGTCCAGGTGCAAGTCCCTGTGGAACAAAGGCAGCAGCACCAGCAGCACACACCAACCAGTACTTTAGTTCAGAAAAAAAACAACCAAATCATCTGCAGGACCAAATCCTGCCCCCAAAAGCTTTAGGAAACAGATTGCCCCAGTTTTTATTGTGCCACACAGGCAGAGGCCCCCGTCTGTGGGCTGAGTGGTCAGAACCAACCAGCCCCATTGCCATCAATAGGGCATAGATGGATTGCTGACAGGGACCACTGGTCCAACACTTGCTGCCACCCCAGCATAAGCAGCACACGAGCTCTGTTTTGTGGTACCTCTTTCATGTCAGAGCATTGCCAAAGCACTTGGGAGAGTTAATAATAGAATAGCAGCGAATTAAACAATGAATAATGGAGAAGGGTAATAGAAATAATAAATAATATATTTACAGACTCACAGCCTTGCCCCAGCCGGTTCCCGAGGATGGGGCTGGCAAATCCTCACAGCCGTGGGCATAGTTGGTGCCACGCTGTGGCTCGGTGCAGCTTGGCAAAGGCAACCTTTGCCAGAGGGTGTCAGGCCCCACGCTGTGACCACGGCCTGGAGGCATTGGTGAATGGTGTGGAGGCGTCGTTGGGCAGCAGCTCCCAAACACAGTGGATTAACGCTCCTGAATGGGGCTTGCACGACAGAAAGCCTCGTGCTGAGCCGTCTTTTCATGCTCCCTGGCTCCTAAACAACTCGATCTCACTTGACTGCAATCCCAAAATGCTTTAATGGTGGTTTATTTTCAAAGCAATACATGCAATAGCAGGGACCACTTTTCCTTGCCCCAGAAAACTGGCGTGGGTTCCTTGTGTGGGGGAAGTGAGGGAGAGGAGGGTGCAGGGGGCATGACATTGTGTGTGGGGGGTCCCATCACCCATCCCAAGTCTGGTAGTGGGCTGGTGGCATCGTGAGGCAGGTGTGGGGCAGCAGGATGGTGGTGATTGCCGGAATCCCCTCACCAGCACGCTCCCCAGCTGCTCCTGTGTGCCGGCTGCCAGCTGCTGCCAAATCGATGCTGGGGCAGCCGTGTGGGTTTGTGGGTTACAGCTCTCACTGCTGGTGTGGGGCTCATGCATGGGAAACCTAATGAACTGGGAGTGGTGGTGCTGCTGAGGGTCTCCTCCATCCCCATGGCAGAGCATCCCTGGGGACTGGCAAGGTGCAAGGGCCACCATCCTCAAGCAGGGCACGCAGGTGGCAGGCGGCAGCAGGGACAGTGGGGTCAGGTGGTGATGGATGGGGCTTGGCTATGCGTGGAGGAGCCTTGGCTGGGCTCTGGTGCCTGCAGGCTGATTTATCACTCGTTGTGATGGGTCTGTAGGATCAAAGCCTGCATGAAAACCAGTTTGGGAGAAAGCTCCCTGGGTGCAAACATTTGGGAGTGGGTACCTGGCTCTGGCACAGACCCCGGGGAGCTCTGCACTGGACACCTCAAAATATTGGGATCCAATCAGGCAGGGGTTTCTGACTCGCAGTAGCAGTGGGGCTGAAAATCCCCAAGTCCTTAGAGTTCCAGCCAAGGGCTTTGACCCCCCCACCCAAATAACCCTCTGGTCCTCACGAGGATGGGTTCTGCCTGCTCCAAGTGAGCCCCCAGCCCGCGCCAACCCCTGGGCTCTGTGCACGTCGTTCCCCGGCGCTGCGCGGGCTCTGCTCCGTGTCATTAATATAACTGTCAGAGGGCAACCCGCAGGCGAGATAATATTGATGTAGCCATTAGAGAGAGCACGGAGAACACGGCACGGCGCCGGTGCCACAGCGCCGGGAGCCTTGCAGACATCGGTGACACGCAGACCAGGGTCATCCCCCCACTCCCTGCTGCTCCTCTGGGTACTGCAGGCCAGGTGCTTCCCTGTACCACCCTCTCCAGGACCAACGTATGGTGCCAGCGTCACCATCTTCCAGTCTAAAATGTGCCACTGCTTCTGCCACCAGATCCTGAGCCAGCTGGGAGAGGAGGGAAAAACACTGGGAACCCTTAAAATAACACACAAGTGTTTAAGGATGTGAGATCCGTATTAAATCTCAGGGAAAAGGAGCAATTATCCTGTCAGAGAAGGTGATATAATTTTGGAGAGCTAGTTCCACAGCTGTAATTTTTCCCCCACTGCTTCTCCTCCAGAGGGATTTAGTGCCCAATTATCCATCGGGTAGCGGGAAGGTGCTTGCTGTGGGCTCTCTGTGCCAGGGATGTCAGCAGCTGCCCACCCTGAAGTTGCTCTGCTTTTGCTTCTGCATCAAACCTCAGCTTTGCTGCCCAGAAAATATGGAATATTAGGTGAAATAAATATAGTTTGACTACTAGGAGAAATTTCTTTCCTGCAAGAGTGGTCAGGCTTTGGAACAGGTTACCCAGAGAGGTGGTGGAATCACTGTGCCTGGAGGTGTTCAAGCAATGCGTGGACATGGCACTTCAGGACATGGTTTAGTGGCCATGGTTGGACTTCATGGTCTTGGAGGTGTTTTCTAACCAAACCAATTCTGTGATGCTGTGAAACTTCTCCCCCAGGACCTGTGACATTGTTGGCTGTGGAGGGGCTGTCACAGAGCTGTCTTTCTTCAAGGACACATGTACAGTGCCAGCTTTGCCCTCTGGGCAGGGTTGCTTTCACTGATGGGTTCTTGGTGCATAGGCTGGTTTCTTGACTCCCCCCAGTTCCTGTCTGCCCAGGCTGAGCACAGCCTTGTGGTGCGGGAGTAGGCTCAGAAAGCCCAGGACAACCCAGATGGCACAGGGTGAGCATTTGGGAAGATGCCCAAGCCCAGTGTCTCCTTCCTGAGTGCCTGAAATCCTTTCTTGCCCCAGGAACTGGTTGGCACTGGTGCTCACACTGGTTCAGTCACTGGTGCAGGCACTGCTGTAGGTGCTGGTTGCAGTGTTGGCAATGGTGTGGACCTTGGCACTGGCACTAGTGTGGGTGCTGGCACTGGCATGGGTGCTGGCACTGACAGGGGTGCTGGCACTGACAGAGATGCTGGCACTGGTGTGGGTGCTGATACTAGTGCTGCTGACACTGGTGGGGACTGGTGTGAGTGCCGGTGCAGGTATTGGCACTGGTGTGGGTGCTGGCACTGGCATGGGTGCTGGCACTGACAGAGGTGCTGGCACTGGTGTGGGTGCTGATATTAGTGCTGCTGACACTGGTGGGCACTGGTGTGGGTGCTGGCACTGGTTTGGGTGATGACACTGGTGTGGGTGCTGGTGTGGATGCTGGCACTGGTGCAGATGCTGTGCAGATGGTGGCTTGGGTACTGGTACTAGTGCAGGTCCTGGTGGGGGCTGTGGTAGAGGTGCTGGTATAGGTGCTGGTGGGTACTGGTAGGTGGCAGGGTGGGGAGGGTTAACCCTGGGCTGCTGGGGAACATAATTAAGTGCTAACTTGTCATTTTTTTTAATGAAGTACCGGAGCTGGAGATTTATAATTGCTAATGAGCCAGAATAATAATTAGTTGTTTTTTAATGAGGGCGATGATCACTCGGAGGGAGAGAGAGAGATGGGTCCTGCTTTGGCCTAATTTCTCTTCTGTGGTTGCATGATGTGTCCAACAGCCTGGGCTGTCCCTGTTCCCAGTTGGTGACCGTGGCCCTGTCAACTCTGTGCCCATCCCTTGGAGCAGGGCCATGATACCATGGCAAGTGCCACGGTTCCTGCCCGGGTAGCAGCTTTCTCCAGCAGGAATACTTGCATGCTGAGGACACCTCAGCAATGTCACCTCTTGTCAGCACATTTGCACAGTGGTTCTGGGGACCCTAAGTGTGATCCTCTGCAGTCTGGGGTGTCTGTGTGTCCCAGCTGCCTTCCTGGGCTCCTTTCTGTTCTTCCCGCATGCTTGTGGCCAGACTCTTGCTGCATCCTCTGGGCATAACTTTGGGTCCCAGCAGAGTGTCCTTCTTTTCTACTCATCCTTGGTGCACCCACAGCCCCAGGTCAGCCCTGGTAGGTGCCCCTGTGTCCCATTGGAGGGTGACATAGGGTGTCTGGAGCTGGGCAGCTGTGTGGGGTCCTGGGTGCTGCACCACAATGGCACTTCTGCCCTGGACTGGCACTGGCGTTGGATGCTTGCAGGGTGCAAAGGGGTCTTGAGGGGGTTAGTCACCCATCCTCTCCCCTGCCTGGGGACACCTGGGTGCTGTGTGACCCTCTGCTTGTCACCCCTTGCCATGCCATGGTGTGGATGCAGGAGCTTGCACGTGCTGAAGGCACGGAGCAGCATCCCAAGGGAGCCTGAAACATGCGGGATCAGAGGGCAAAAATCAGATAACTAATTAGGTAATTGCAGGTGATTATCTTTAATTAGAGAAAGGGAGGGACGTGAATCAGGGGGACGGGGAAGGTGGAGGCTGCCAGTCTGAGGGAGATGCCGAGCTCCCGGTTAGCCCAAGCTGTGCAGCGTTGAGATCTCTGAGCCCGCGGCCGCCTTGGCTCCCGCCGAGCACCTGCCAGCTCGCTCGCTCTCAAAACCCTCCCTAATTGCAGAGAGAACCTTGAGAGCTGCCGGTGATTGCTTCTGAAGGATTCATAAATCAGGCAGCAGCGAATGGCAGATCTCTGAGATATTGTTTCAAAGGGAAAAAAAAAAAAAAAAAAAAAGAGAAAAGAAAAGAAAAGAAAAGGCAAAAAGAGCAAAGCTGGGAACAGCAGAAGCCAGCAGGGTGGCTTCGTGCCCTGTCTTTTCTGCAGAGATAAATAATTAAAGCTCTTCTGGGGGATCTTCAGCTCTCTGAAAGCATCCCGCAGCACGAGACTTGAACGAAGCCGGCGGCATTGCTTCCTTCGGATGCTGCCCCATCCCCTGGGTGAAGGGCTGAGAATGTGCCTCTGCCTGGCTCACTGCTGGCAGTGGTGGAGGACATCCCCAGCGCCCAGGCTGGCTCTGGCGATCCTGGGCTCGCAGGAGCAGCTGCTCCGCTCCACCACGCTGGCAGAGATGGCAGCAAACATGGCACTGGGGTGCGTGGTGTGTGATGCTGGCACCTCAGCCTAGCAAACGGTGTCACCATGCCATCAAATGTCACCTCGTGATCCACTTTAGCGAGCAGAAGGCGCAGGAGAGAGCCCGCCCCAACCAGACAGGCCCATTAAAACAACGCAGGCTATTATTTCTCAAAGGTGTAATTAAACTTAATTGTCAATTACTAAGT
The DNA here is from genome assembly GCA_013396675.1 of Eubucco bourcierii. NCBI lineage: Eukaryota > Metazoa > Chordata > Aves > Piciformes > Ramphastidae > Eubucco > Eubucco bourcierii. The sequence continues at coordinate 72,044 of VWZE01005575.1, read as the reverse complement.
GGGGATGTGGAACAGGCACGAGCGACAGCATCCACCCCCAGCCCGCTGCAGCAGAGGGGAGTAGGTCCCAGC
>VWZE01005575.1:57260-71924 GCA_013396675.1 Eubucco bourcierii | reverse complement strand
ATCCTGCCCCAGCTTCCCAATCCTCCAAGAAACGAGCGGCTGGGGCCGTTCACGCTGCTCTGGTTCCTGCTACTTCACGAGAGCTGAAATCTGACCTTTTTTAATATACAAGGCTGCGATTTCGGAGCCCGGAGCAGCTCTGGGAGGAAAAGGTGGAAGCGACTGAGATGGGGAGGAAAGACAAAGCATCACAGTCTGCCAACGAGGTCAGCTGGGTGGCATTTCAGTACCCACCGAGGGCTGGTTGCTGAGTGTTGATGGGATGCAGGATCTGTCCTGGCATCAGTGGGAGCCTCTCCTAGCAGGTCAGGGATGAAGGACAGGAGGCAGAGACAGGCAACTGCCCATTTAAAAATAAATGTGAGCTGTCAGGCGCTGGTACGGGAAGCGAGAGCGGGGCCGGGGGAAGGCAGCCTGCTTGGAAATTGCAGCCGTGTGCCTTGCCACAGACTAGGGCCCGATAATTGCGCTTTCTTTTCTTCCTTTCTTTCCCTTTTCCCCCCGCTGAGCCGCAATAATTGGGTGCTGTCGCCCGAGCTCATCCACTGCCGGCTCCCTGAAAGGAGCTCTGTAATTAGCAAGCGTCACCCTGTAATAAAGCCTTTAATATCCGCTTTCACAGCTCGCACTGCAGTTGCTTAGCCCCATTCCCATTCCATCCTCAGCCCCATTCCCATCCCCTTTCTCATCCCATCCCGTTCTATCCCCGTCCCACATCTATTTTCATCTCCATCCTATTCCGTACTGTCTCCGTCCCCATTGCATTCTCATCCACATTCCCTTCCTCATCCCCACCCTCATGGCCATTCCATTCTCCATCCACATCCTCAGTCCATCCTCATCCCATACCTGTCTCCATCCACATCCTATCCCCATCTCCATCCTATCCTGTCCCCATGCCCATCCCATCTTCATACCCATCCCACACCTATCCCTATCTGCATTCTGTCCCCCACCTATCTCCATCCTCATCTCATCCCCATTCCCTTTCCAATCCTCACTTTCATCCCATTCCATCTCATCCCTCCCCACTCCATCCTATTCTATCCCATACCTATCTCTATCCTCATCTTATCCCCATTCCCTTCTCCATCCTCATCCTCATCCCATTCTATCCCATCCCTTCCCATTCCACACCTGTTTCCATTTTCATCCCCATGCTATCCTGTTTCCATTCCCATCCCCATGCTATCCTGTTTCCATTCCCAACCCATCCCATCCCCATCCCTGCCCAACATGGCATGTACTAGGGTGGCAGAACACCCCCATCCACCACCCATGCAGGCAGATGCCTGAACCAGTGCCTGTGAGCAGGAACAGCATCTCCAGCCCCTGCCCACCCCTGCTGCTCCACCTGGAATGTGCAGCACTCTTTTGAGCTGAGACCAGCACCGGGCAATGCTCAGCACTGCAGCACACAGGCCTGGGGTCAGATCCTGGCCCACTTTCTGGAGCAGAAAACTCCCTGGCAACCTTTCAAAGGCAGCTCCCACCTGGGAGCCCTGCACGGGGCCGAGGTTCCCAGGGTGTTTCCTAACAAACACTCACAATAAGGTAATTATGGAAGAAATAATAAATGTGTCAGTCCTGCCAGAAGGATTGTTCCTGGGAGCTGGGGGGGGGACACCCTGCTGCTGTGTTGAGCATGCCCATGCTCCCCATACATATTAATTAACTGGGGAGAAAACTCCCTGAGCCCCCCTAACACCACCCCCCCCACACACACATTATTTATGGCTGTCTGGGGGTGCTGGGGACTTATGGCTCTCCTGCTCCTCTTGCTGCCTTGCATCTCCTTTGGATTTCTCCCTCTCAGAAGCTGTGCATTGGTGCAAACCTGGCAGGGACCCACTACTGGCCTTGGCATGGCAGGAGGAAAAACAGTGGGTGCAAAGCAGGTGAAGCTGCCAACTCCAGTGCTGCCTGTATTTCCTTGGCAGGAGTGGGCACCATCAGACACAGTGTCCCCACTCTGGACTGCTGCAGCTCCCAGTTGACACCCAGGGCTGCCCAAGGTGCTTCTCCATCTCTGGAAGTTACAGGATTGATGATGGCATGGGATGAGACAGAGTGAGGTGGGATAGGATAGGATAGGATAGGATAGGATAGGATAGGATAGGATAGGATAGGATAGGATAGGATAGGATGAGATGAATGGGAGGGAATAGAATAGGACAGGAGGGTGTGGGATGGTGGATAGGATGAGTAGGGCTTAATGAGATAGGCTGGAGTGGTGGCTGCAGCATGGGGCCTTTCCTTTCCTCCATTCCACAGGACTACCAGCCCAGGGCATGAATGCAACCCCATGCCCTAGCAAGCTCTGGCACAGGCAGACACCATCCCTGAGTCTTCCTCCCTAGGCATCTGATATCATGGGAGCCCAGGGCAGGGAAGAGAAGTTGGATGGCACTTTATAAATCATCACCTGCCTTTATGGATGGAGTTTTAACCTTCCCGGCTTCTGCCTGGCAGTTTATTAGCTGTTTGATTTCCTGCAGCAATAACTCACCATGCTCCCCAGGGCTCCTCCATACTCTCAAGCAAGCTCTTGTCACCCTGGGAAGGATGGGGCATAACTTCACCCCCATGCCTAGGTGCCCCCGGGCAGAGGTGCCCCTGGGACTCTGTCTTGCAACGTTGTCTTTTCTCTGATGTGATGTCAGTGAGCTGCTGGGACTCCTGCCTGCAGACAAGGTTGGGGCTGTGGACCCCTGCCTGCACTGCTGATGGGCCAGGGCCAGGGGTGGCTCTATTGGTGCTGGCAGTAGAGTCCACACTGCTAAGGCGTACAGGGAGGGAGATGATGGAGATGGAGATGGAGATGGAGATGGAGATGGAGATGGAGATGGAGATGGAGATGGAGATGGAGATGGAGGTAGAGGTGGAGGTGGAGGTGGAAGTGGGGAAGGGATGGAGATGGAGACAGGATGGGATTAGGATGAGATCTGGGATAGGAATGGGGATGAGGATGAGGATAAAGGTAGGATAGAATGGGATTGGAATGGGGATGGGTTTGGATGGGATAGGGATAGGAACAGGGATGGGAATGAAGGAAGGGGATGGGAGCATTGACAGCTGGTCTCACCCTGTCCCCAAGGTCCTTGGCTCAGCCTGTTTATGTTCCCACACAGACCTGACAGCTGAGGGATTTGCACTCCCCAAAGGATTTTGCTAATTAGGAGCCTTCATAACTCGCTCTTGCGCACACCCACTCAGCTCCAGCTCTTCAAAGGCTCTGCCCACCCACCCTGCCGCAGTGCTGCGGGTGGGTGCCAGGGCCGGGCTGGCGCAGGGGCATCATGGTGGCATTGTGGTGAGGGGGAGGTGCAAGGACCTTGATCCCCACAAAGCTAAACCCAAGGAAGAAAGGACAGGGCACACTCCCAGCCCCTGAAGTTCACTGCCCTAATGAGGTCTGGGCTAAGACGATTAAGAAGAAATTGAGTGCTGGGTTTTATAATCCTGCCTGAAAGGGAGCTGCTCCTCCACTTGCCTTCCCCCTGCCTTGTCCCAGCAGGGACATTCCCACCTTGTGCCAATGTCCTCCCTTCTGGCACCTCTTTGTGGCTTTTGCCCATTCATCAGTTAGATTTGTCTCAGTGATGCCCATGAGTCCAGGGTGGGACAGCCATGGGTGAATAAGGCTGATACTGGCAGGGTCCAGAGGCAGACGTAGCTCAGCTGGTGCCCTGTGGAGCAGCCTGCCAATGTGCATCCTCCTTTGGGTGGGTTTCAAACCATCCAGGGCACTGGGAGCTGGCTACAGCATGGTGAGGGTGACATGGGGAAGGTCAGCAAAGATGCCTGATGGCACTGAGTGACTGTAATGGTTCAAACCACTACGGTGACCATTGTGAGTACCTGCTGTGCCTGAACCATACCTACACCGGACCCACTGCACACTGTACCCACTGTATCTGCACTGCACCCACCATACCTGTGCTGTACTTGCACCATACCCACTGTACTCACCATACCCATGCCATACCTGCTGTATCTGTGCCATACTTGCACTATACCTGTTCTACTGCACTGTATCCACTGAACCTGTGCCATACCCACAGTCCCTGTGTCATATCTGTCATACCTGCACTGTACCTGCCATGTTTGCTCTGTACCTGCTCTCTCTATGCTGTTCCTGTGCCATACCCATTGTGTCTGCACCATACCCACTGTTCCTGTGCCATACCCATTGTATCTGCACCATACCCACTGTTCCTGTGCCATACCCATTGTATCTGCACCATACCCACTGTTCCTGTGCCATACCCATTGTATCTGCACCATACCCACTGTTCCTTTGCCATACCCATTGTATCTGCACCATACCCACTGTTCCTTTGCCATACCCATTGTATCTGCACCATACCCACTGTTCCTTTGCCATACCCATTGTATCTGCACCATACCCACTGTTCCTTTGCCATACCCATTGTATCTGCACCATACCCACTGTTCCTTTGCCATACCCATTGTATCTGCACCATACCCACTGTTCCTTTGCCATACCCATTGTATCTGCACCATACCCACTGTTCCTTTGCCATACCCATTGTATCTGCACCATACCCACTGTTCCTTTGCCATACCCATTGTATCTGCACCATACCCACTGTTCCTTTGCCATACCCATTGTATCTGCACCATACCCACTGTTCCTTTGCCATACCCATTGTATCTGCACCATACCCACTGTTCCTTTGCCATACCCATTGTATCTGCACCATACCCACTGTTCCTTTGCCATACCCATTGTATCTGCACCATACCCACTGTTCCTTTGCCATACCCATTGTATCTGCACCATACCCACTGTTCCTTTGCCATACCCATTGTATCTGCACCATACCCACTGTTCCTTTGCCATACCCATTGTATCTGCACCATACCCACTGTTCCTTTGCCATACCCATTGTATCTGCACCATACCCACTGTTCCTGTGCCATACCCATTGTATCTGCACCATACCCACTGTTCCTGTGCCATACCTATTGTATCTGCACCATACCCACTGTTCCTTTGCCATACCCATTGTGCCTGCACCATACTCACTGTTCCTTTGCCATACCCATTGTATCTGCACCATACCCACTGTTCCTTTGCCATACCCATTGTATCTGCACCATACCCACTGTTCCTGTGCCATACCCATTGTGTCTGCACCATACCCACTGTTCCTGTGCCATACCCATTGTGTCTGCACCATACCCACTGTTCCTTTGCCATACCCATTGTGTCTGCACCATACCCACTGTTCCTTTGCCATACCCATTGTATCTGCACCATACCCACTGTTCCTTTGCCATACCCATTGTATCTGCACCATACTCACTGTAGTTGCACCATACCCACTGTCCCTGTGCCATACCCACCAGACCTGCATTATACTCACTGTATCTGCAATGTACCTGCTGTCCCTGTGCCATACTCTTTGTCTGCACCATACCCACACCATGCCCACTCTCTCTGTGCCATACTCAGCATACCAACACCACACCCACTCTCCCTGTGCCATACTCACCATACTTACACCATGCCCTCTGTCCCTGTGCCGTACCCACTGTGCTTGCACTCCTGCAGCAGTGACCTGCGGGGTGCATTTTCTGCAGCCTGTTGAGCAGGTTGCAAGGCAGGACCTGATCCCTGCTGCTTTGCTGTAACACCACAGAAACTGCTTCCACAATATCCCAAACTAAATGATTTATTCTTGACAAAAATCCAATAAAGAGCTCAGTCCTTCTCCATAGGCAGATAAAGCTCAGATTAAGGGGTTAGATGGAAAAAAAAATAATAAAAAAAAAAAAAAGGAGGAAATGCTGGGAAAATGAACGTTGGATGTAGATGAGACTTCTTCCACCTTCTCACTTTCCCAAGGCTGCTGCAGCTCAGGGTTTTATTACAAAAAGCCACCTAAGTATTACAGGCTAATCCGTAAATCCCAGCCTAGTAAAATATGTGATGGATTTTGTAAATTGTGCCCTTTACAGAGCTGATTGAACTTTTTTTTTTCCCCCTGCCAGTTCCCTTTTCTTCTCCTTCTCCCTCATCTCTCAGGGGATTTTTTTTTTTCTCCTTGGGAATCACAATGCCTTTTGGTGTCTGTGTCTTGGCTCTGCTCTTGCTCCAGAGTGACATCCCAGTCCCTGTTTGCTGCTGCTTGATGGTGAGAATGACATGGGAGCAAGCCTGGACCATAGTGGGGATGATTGATGGGGATGAGATGAAGATAGGGAAGGGGATAGAGAGGACCTGGGGATGGAGAAGAGATGAGGATGGGGATGGGATAGTGGTGGACAAGGGATTGGGATGCAGAAGGAGATGGGGAAAGGAATGTGGAAGGGAATGAAGATGTAGAGCATTCTCATGGTCCTGTGGCTGGAGCCAGTCACCTACATTAACCATTCCTCCTCTCCCCACCCTGTCTCTGCAGCCCACATGCAGCCAACTCCGCAGAGCAGGAAGGCTGCTGTGAATGCAAAGACCTGTGGGTGACCTCCTCACCTTGTCCTGATTTTAGGGTTTTTTGCATTCCTTGGGGTGCCTCGAGGTGTTTTGGGGCTGGTGGAGGCTGGAGGTCTGGGTTCCCATGGGCATGGGTGTCACTCCTGGGTGCTGGCCACAGCAGGGGCACCCACACTACCCACACTGAGATGGGGCCACCCCGAGCCGGTGGGGCCAGAAGCCAGGGCCCTGAGGAAGCTGTGGTGGGACAGACAGGGACTGTGTTGTCTTTGGCTACTTCTTACAGGCTGCAGAGGGACTTGGCTGCACAGCTGCACTATAAATCTCGGGTGTCAGATGTGGCGCAGGTCAGTCTGAAAGCCCTGTGTAGCCAAGGACTGTGGAGTATTCTCAGCTCGTGCAGTGCATGCCCAACTGGGGTTCCTCAGTTCCAATGCCCTTGGGTTCCTCAGTGTGCTGGGACAGTCCTTGGGGCTGGGCTGGGCTGTGAAGCCTGGGATTGGGATTTCTTACAGCCATCCCATGGGGTGAGTTGAGCAGCTCAGTGTCGCAGACTGTCCCTGAATGGAGGATATTTCTGCGCAGGACAGGGATAAACTGGGCAAGTCTTCCTTTCCTCCAGCACGATTTCCTGGATTTTTATTAAAGCAAGATGTTGCTGGCAAAACTCAAACTCCCTTCCCTGTTTTTCCATCAAATTATTTTGCAGAGGAACATCTGGCAGCAGCTAACGAAGGGGCTATTCCTGCCTGGCGCGGTGGAGATGCTGATTTCCCCGCAGCGGCTGGGGGCAGCTGGCAAATGCCACCTGCCACCGTGGTGCCTGTCATCCTGTGCCACTGGGTGACATGGGCAGCATCGAGGGTGGGGACCCGCCAGCATCATGCCCCATGTAGTGAATTGAAAGCTGGAAGAGAAGAAACATCTGCCACGTCTTTCATTTGACTTTGTTCCGCACTGAGCTGCTTTTACTTTTGGTTTAAGGGTAACGCTGAGGCTGATGGAGACCTGGGATGAGATCCCAGCTCTGAGCCATGCTTGGAGCTTGGCAGTCATACTTGAATCCAGATCACTGCTGGGGGCTCAGATCCTCCTGAGGCAGCTGAGCAGCAGTGGCATTTGGGGATGATGTGTATCAAAGCCTCCCCCAGCATGGTCCAGGTTGAGCTCTTACCGGGGCTGGGTGTCTCACAGTTTGGGAATTGTGTCCAATGGGATGAGTTCACCATGCAGATCTTGAGTGCCCGAATTGCCTTCCAAGGAAGGAGGTTGGAATTAGTGCCCAAACATTCAGCTAAGGGTATCTGAACTCCCATTAGTGCTGACTGTGGGGGCAGCAGGGCAGGGTCGTGCCTCAGACTCTCCAGCATCAACTGACCCTGCTTCTGAGGAAGCTGGGAGCCATCACAGCCCTTTCTTTCCTCCTACAACCCATCAGGTGATAAAATCCAGGCGTTACTTGTGCTTGGAGCCAGAGCTGGTGAATGCTAGGCAGTAACCATGGCAACTACCAGGTTTCTGTTTCCTTGCCCTTGTCAGTCACCTTGAGATGCCACCATGTCCTGGGCATCAGCCGGACACTCTGCATCCTATACTGCCGGTCCCTGAGCTGCTCGGGCACATGAGACGGTGGCAGCAGGGCTGTGCTGGGAATCCCCTTCCCCACCCCAGCACAAGGGCTGGATCCAGGCATCCAACACCTCCCGGGGTTCCCCTCTCATGGGAGCCAGCACCGTGGGGTGGAGGAAGGAGCCCCGCGGCGCCCTGCTGATACATCCCCCGTGCTGGCAGCATCCCTGCCCGGCAGCGCCGGCGGAAGGAACCCCGTGAGATGCACAAAGCAACATCTGCAAGCGCTTAACCACGCAGCCAGCCCGGTCCTTCCCGAAATAGCTCGCTGGGGTGGGCTCCCATGCCAGCACTGATGTCATTTGCTTTTATTTCCCTCCCGTCTGCTCCTTCCCCGCTGGAGCCACGATTCACTTGTCACCCGCGCTCCATGCCCAGGGCTTTGCTGCCACAAGCCTGGCCCGTGCTGGCACAGCCGGGGCACCGCTGAATGATGGCTCCCGGTGCGGCAGGGCTGGGTGGGTCTGGTCGGCGGTTGCAATGCCGTTGGAATCTCCTCGTGTCCCTCGATGGAGCCAGGGCAAGACTTTATTTCTCCGTCAGCCTGGGCACCGAGGGGGAATTGGGGAAATCCGGACTGCCGGCTGCTGGCTGCTCCGGTGAGGTCGGTGCAAATGGGGAGGGGTTGGGGGATGACAACCCCCAAAGAGGATCCTGGGACTCCCACATATCTGACTGTGCCTGTGCTGAACTGGGAGCCCTAAGGAGAGAGGATGTCCTGACTGTGCCCCTCAGGCACTGCAGGGCTTACTGTCAGGGGTGTCACCAGGGCATGCACCCATGTCCAAAAAAAGCTCCCCGGGGGCTGCTGATGTCTGCTGCTGATGTCTGCAGCGTGGGCCGTGGGCAGCCCCAGCCTCTCTCCATGCACAGGGGGTTAACTTGGCCACCACTGCGGAAGCAGAGCCAGGCGCCGGCTCTGGGCCAGCCCTCTCAGGCAGAAGCTGGCCAGCTGGCTGCAGCCCCTCTCCTGGCTCCAGCACATGCCTCTGGAGCAACGTGTCGGCTCAGCATCCGCCGGTGCAGCCGTCTGCTTGGGCTCTGGCCCCATCCCTCCCACTATCACCCTGCCAGCACCCCAGGATCCTGCCATGGGATCCCACCATGGGGGTCCAGTGACTCCCTTGGGCTGGGGGTCACTGAGGTGCCAGCATCCTGGAGCAAAAGCTGCTGGATTACTTGCATCCTGCTCCTGCTCTATGCCTGAGGACACCACCCAGCTGGAGTCCATCACAAGGGAAAGGTGGCACTGTGCCCGGTGTTGCACCCATCCCATCTCAGCAGTTTTGCAGTGTTGTAAACCTCTGTTGCAGCTGGACTTCCCTTTGTCACTGCACATATGACCCTGGTGCCATCAGGCCAGCATATCTGGGTGGGATGGTGGCACAGAGCAGGGGCTGGGTTTGCTGAGAGGTTGACAGGAGGAGTCATCTCTGGCGGGCACAGCCTGTGTGCCATGCTAGCGCCTGCCAGCCACAGCCACTCCTGCTCAGTACCAAGGCTTTGCTCAGAGATTTGCTGCTGTCTCATGGCAAAATGGGTACGGTGGGAAGGCTCCTTGCATAGCCAGGGAGGAGCTGGGGGGAGCACCAGTCCTCTGCTCTCCCCCATTTCCATTTAGGAACACAGGAGATCCTTACATGCCCTCAGTCACCTCAGGGCATGTGTTGGCTGCAGCCATGTCTTTGTCCCCTCTATCACCCCAGCTCCACACATTGCCTGTGCTCAGTGCCCACCACCTCACTCCAAGACATTCAGGTTGTGTCCCCCCCATCCTCAGCCCCTGAAGGAACATGTGGCACCAGGCCCTTAAATAATTGCTTCATTAAGGGCTAATTACCACAATTAGCTGAGCAGTGCTCCTGCAAGTGCCTGCTGGTCTGTGTATGGTGAGCCACAGCCCCTCCAGCCCCACAGCCCCTGGTGGTGGCTCCAAGCTCAGATGGATCTGAAGGTGCCCATGTGTCTTGGGGGCTTGAGTTCAGCATCTTGAAGAGTGCACAGTCACCTGAGGACCCTGGATTGGGTGTGTGGGTTTGTTGGCCCGTCAGAGCTGCCTCAATCATCACTGGGAAGGTGCCAGTGGCTCACATCACTCACCTCTGGTTTGTCTTTAATTCCTCACCTGGGACCATTTCAATACATAGCACGAGAGACAGAAACAGCTCCAGCCCCAGGGACTCCAGAGGTCCTGGGGATCTACTGTCAGGGCCTAGCAGGACCAGGAGTTGCACTGGCTCTGAAGGGACCTCACAAGCCCCTTTGGCTCGGCTCGGCTGGTGTGTGCTGCACTGCCAGGGGGGTTGCAAGGGTGCTGTCCCAGCAGGAGGCCTGTCAGAGTGCTGTCCCAGCAGGGGGGCTGTCAGGGTGCTGTCCCAGCAGGGGGGCTGTCAGGGTGCTGTCCCAGCAGGAGGCCTGTCAGAGTGCTGTTCCAGCAGGGGGGCTGTCAGGGTGCTGTCCCAACAGGAGGCCTGTCAGAGTGCTGTTCCAGCAGGGGGGCTGTCAGGGTGCTGTCCCAGCAGGAGGCCTGTCAGAGTGCTGTCCCAGCAGGGGGGCTGTCAGGGTGCTGTCTCATAAAGGGCTTATTTGCTCTGCTTTGTTACAGGCTGCTTACGGTGACACAAGCTGTGGGCTGGTGCCAAATGGGGCTGTCCCTCCCTGCCACCACCTGAAGCTTCTGTGAGGACATGGGGTGCAGCAGGCTCACAGGCAGCAAGTCCCCTGACAGAGGGGCAGAGGGGTGATGGGGGATGCACAGAGGTTAGAATCATAGAATCAGTCAGGTTTGAAAGGGACCCCAAGGGTCATCCAGCTTCAACCCCTCTGCCATGGGCAGAGACACCTCACACTGGATCAGGCTGTCCAGAGCCTCTTCCAGCCTGGCCTTAAACACCTCCAGGGATGAGGCTTTCATCACCTCCCTGGGCAGCCCCTTCCAGGCTCTCATCACCTTCATGCTGAAGAACTTCTTCCTAACATCCAGTCTGAACCTACCCATTTCCAGCTTTGTTCCATTCCCCCTTGTCCTATCTACCTGACGTCCTAAAAAGTCCTTCTCCAGTTTTCTTGTAGATTTCATCCTCCACCATCACCCTGATGTCAGCATGGTGGTCCCGGCGCCACCAGGACAGCAGGAAGCAGTGGGCACAGCCGTGTCCCGTGCCAGCGGTTGTGCCCAGCCCTGTTGTCCTCACTGCTGCCTGAGCCACAGCCACGGTTATGAATAAATGAAGTGTGAGCAAAGCGTCTGCATAATGGCACGATGACAAATGTGTACCGAAACCGGAGGGAGAAGGGAACGATTTGAGGAATTCAATTATTTAACAGAAGCTTGTTACTGGGAGGCACTGGGGAGCCTGTGCCAGCACAGCCCCCGGCGCCGGTGCGGGCAGGCGTGAGGCTGTCCCGGGGTGCCCCGCGGGGTGTTGGGGAGTGCAGCTGAATGGGGCTGAGACCCTACCGAAGGGTACGGATCTGCAGCAGCTGGTGGCTGGGGAAAAGTAGGCAGCGGTGGGCAGTGAGGGCAACGCAGGCACGTGGCTGGGGAGTGTGTCAGGGAGCCGGAGGGATTAATTCACACCTCGCCTAGGCTGGCAGCACCCTGCTAGGGAGGTGCAAATGGACTCAGCAGGAGCCTGTGGCCCTGCCAAACCTCCTCGTGTTCGGCTGAATCTCTCACAGCTGGCTGTGGTGTGGGGCCTCATCCTGCTTGGCTGGGAGCCGTGGTGCAGGAAGGTGGAACTGGCCAGGGTGATGCTGGAGTTTAATGTCACATGAGTCAGGACCAGCCACCACAAGAGAAAAGGTGCATTTAAAATCGATTTAGGTCAGTTCCACTTCCCCAGCACCCAAAGATGTATGTCCTTGTGGCCTGCCAATGGACCCATCTGTGTGGCACAGAGGACAAGAGACACTGACTGCCCGTCCTTGTACTCTCTGCTTGGTTCCCCTCCATGGGCAGCAGCAAGCTGGGGACTCAAACAGATCCATTCCTCCCTTTAGGGGTCGTGGTATCTATGGGGACCTCCAGCTCCATCCTGTACTGTAACCAGCGCTGCCTCCCTACCCCTGGGACCATGCCATGACCTTGGCAGTGGATGTCAGGGGCCAAGCCCAGCACTGTGGATCGGTGCTCATCATCCCCACGACCACGCAGCCAGCGGCGAGAAGCTCTGGCAGGGGACACGAGCACGGAAGGCTGGCAGGCGCTGGCAGGGGCTGAGGGCTCCAGCAGCCAGCGCTCCGCGCACGCCCGGCTGCTCGCCGCGCTGCCTGGGGACCGCTCGCTCTCAGCTTGCATATGCTGCGAGGCGGCGAGCTGCCGTCCCTCCAGTCCTCCTTTGGCTGTCAGCCCGACAGCGCCCGGGCTTGGGCAGAGGCTCCAGTTGGGATGTTCAAGTCTGGCACAGCCCACAATCCCTCCATCCCTCTCTTCTCTGTGGTGTGGGAGCAGACCTGTCCTGAGCCTCGCTGCAGTGCTGGCGTCCTCTGCTTGCACAGTTCATCAAGAAAAGGGCTGTCAAACCCTGGAACAGGCTGCCCAGGGCAGTGGTGGAGTCTTCATTCCTGGAGGGGCTTAAAAGCTGTGTAGATGGGATGCTGAGGGATGTGGTTTAGTGGCAACCTGGCAGTCCTGGGTTAACTGTTGGACTCTATGATCTTAAAGGCTTTTTCCAGCCAGAACAATTCTGTGATTCTAAGAAGGCAAACATGAGGATGATGTGAACATGCTGAACAGTATCCACCATGGAAATCTGGTAGGGCAGAGTATCCCTCCCCGTCTGGCTCTGCTGTGAGAGCCACTGGCCCATCCCAGAACATCAGAGGACTCTGATGAGAGTTTAATTACAGCCTCATGCCAGAGCATCCCTTAGCTGTCATGGCCACAGAGCTCCCAGTGCCACTGCCCCAGCCCTGCCAGTTGCTCTCAGCAATTCCAAGCTCTTGGCAATGACGGCAGCCAGAAGGAAGCAGCTGCTTGCCAGGGAGGCAGGGCCTGGCACTGGGCACTCATGCCTCAGCCTGTGCCAAGCTGAGGAGCAGCAGTGGTGAACAAGCCCTGGCTAATCTGCTGGGCCATTCTCCACAGGGTTTATAGATGCCAACATTTGCTGAGCGTGAACGTGGAGCTTTCTGCTGCGCGCTCGGAACAAGCAGGATTAATTCCAGGGTGTGGGTGTCTGGGGAACCCAAGGTGCTCTGTGGATTAGGTGGCACCTTGGACCCCCTTGGTCCTATCTCCCCCCTCCCTGGTGTCCACACAGAGCTGCAGCCAGTGTGTGGCTGTTTGGAGAGGAGAAAAATCGCAGCATCAATCAGAGCAGGGAGCGAGAGCAAAGCTGGGTGATTTAGGTGACTGGTCACCGCCGTAACTGATGATGAGCTACGAGTCAGGGAGAGTGAAATAAGGCAGCAACAGAGGCTGCTGGCGTCTGTTTGCACAAATGACTTTATCCACAAAGGGGATCTGGCACCTGGGAAAGCGATAAATTGCCCTCCCCACCATGGCTGTGAGCTGAGATGAGATGGTTTTTGAAGGAAGGCAGCGGCTCAGATGTGAGTTACTGGTTGAGGAGCACCCATGCCAGTGGGTGTGGGACTCCAGGCATGCTAGGTGTCCAGTATGGGATCCCAGGGATGCCAGGTCTTTAGTACAGGATCCCAGATCTCTGATGTGTGGCCCTGGGGGCAACAGATTTTCACCATGGGATGCTAGGGATGCCAGATCTCTGATGTGGGACCCCAGGAATGCCAGAACTCCAGCACGGGATTCTAAGGTTGCAAGGTATCCTGTATGGAACTCCAAGGTTGCCAGTTGTCCAGTGTGCAACCTCAGGGATACCAAACCTCCAGCACAGACTACAATGGGGAGGATGGCTGCAATCAAGATGTGCAGAAGATCTTGAGGTTGCCAGTTCCCTCCACTCCCAAGTCAGTGCCATGTTGTGACATCTTCTAGGTGCAACATGCAGTCCTTCCTCTTCCCCACCCCAGCCCTTCCATCTTCTTTACCTCTCATTTACAAACAGGCTGCAGCTGAAGACAAGGAAAGAGGAGGAAGAGAAGACACCAGAGCTGGGTGTTTCATTCCTGCACACCTCTTCCTGCATGCCAGATGGGCAGAGGGAAATCATCCGTAACTGTTTATCCAGAAGCCATTCTGCAATGTGATGCAGCAGAGTCACCTTTTCCTGGTGGTCTTAGCTTCAGGGTAGGGGGATGGGGATGGGCAGGAGTGGGGCTACCCTGCTCCTGCCCCTCCTCTCTCCCCACCCATCCCCATCCCCATCCCCCTACCCTGGAGCTGGCCCTGGGTGTCGATGCTCACCCCCCAAGCCCAGCAAGCAATTTACATGGCTGATGTACAAGCTGCTTGCTCATCTAAGTTTGGGGCTGAGATANCCATGGTTGGACTTGATGATCTTAGAGATCATTTCCAACCAAAAAACTTCTGTGATTCTCTAAGTGTCTGCATGCATGCGTTGGATGCATGCTGCTCTCCACTGTGTGTGAGGAGAGTGAGCAGAGTTTCCTACACCCCTTTATAGGTGTTGCTGCCTATGGCAGGGGGG
>VWZE01005575.1:30252-57228 GCA_013396675.1 Eubucco bourcierii | reverse complement strand
TGGAACCAGGTGATCTTTGAGGCCCCTTTCAACCTAAACCATTCTATGATTCTCAGGATGCAGCAGTAATGCTTGGTGCTGGAGGGGTCTTTTGTTATTTTTTCTTTCTTCAAATGAGACCAGCCTCACAAATCAATCCCCCACCCCCACCCCACCCCCCTCACTGTTTAGAAGGGCATATAGTGACAGGTTGAGGAGCAATGGTTTCAAACTGGAGTAGGGTAGATTTAGGTTGGACATGAGGAAGAACTTCTCTACAAAGAGAGTGGTAAAATACTGGAACAGGTTGTTCAGAGATGTGGTTTGTTCAGCCTTGAGAAGAGAAGACATGGTGGAGACCTTATGGCTATGCACCAGTACATTAAGTGTGGCTATCAAGAGGATGGAGACTCCCTTTTTACAGTGAGTCACATGGAAAGGACAAGAGGTTGATGGGGACAAGTTTCTGCTGGGGAAATTCCCATTGGAATCCAAAAGAACATTTTTCACCATGAGAACAGCCAGACATTGGAATCCTCTCCCAAAAGAAGTAGTGGATTCCCCTACCCTGGGCAGGTTTAAGACTCAGCTTGACAGAGTGCTGACCATCTCATTTCAAGTAGTCTACCACCTAGAATCATAGAATCACAGAATGGTTTAGGTTGGAAGCGACCTCAAAAGGACTAGAAAAGTTGGACCAGATGATCCTTGGGTTCTCTTCCAATCTGGCATTCTGTGCTTCTGTGGTTGAGGCTCCATCTCTGGAGACATGCAAGATCAGACTCACGTCTCTGGGCAGCCCAATCTAGTTGGAGCTGCTCACTGCAGGGGTGTTGGACAAGATGACCTTTGGGGGTCCCTACCAACCTGATGCAATCTGCAAATTGCCCATCCCTTGCTGTGGGTAGTGACAGGCAAACAGATCCCTGGATCCTTGGCTCTGCCATGTGCCACCTGTGTGTGTCTGAGCCACTCCATGCACGTGTGTCGAGCTGTGCCGTACACGTGGCTGTGCATCAGCCTCCCTGGTGTGTGTGCATGCTGGCTCCTGCTGTATATATGGGTGTGCAGAGCTTTATGACAACTGAAATGGGAAAGACAATTGGATGTCAAAACCTATCCGAGGAGCCCATCCATACCCACAGACTTTTATGGGATTCCCACTGATTGATTCAGGCCCCATAAAACTTCCCCCAGCAGCTCCCACCCCTCCCAGCTGGCTCTACCGCTGCTCAATTGGGGCATGATTGACTCCTTTGCTTGCAGCAGGGTCATGTCTAGCATCCCTGGATGTGCAGCTTCTTCCCAGCCCCCTGCTGGAGCTGCTCCAGATAACGGATGCAGAGCATGTGCCACTGTGCCATCCATCGCGTGGCAGAGCATCAGCCGGGCCAGGGGCCACAGATGCATCTTGTGCTTACTCTTTCCCTCTGAAGTCACACATTGCATCAAATTGGAAGGAACTCTCAAAGTTCAACTTGTCCAACACCCCTGCAGCCAGCAGGGACACCTCCAACTATATCAGGTTGCTCAGGGCCACATCGAGTCTGATACTGAATGTCTCCAGGAAGAAGGCTTCAACCACATCCCTGGGTAACCTGTTCCAGTATTTCCAGTATTGGGGAGGGACTATTGACAAGGTCATGCAATGCCAGGACAAGGGGCAATGGGTCTGAATTGGCAGAGGGAAGATTTAGACTGGATGTTAGGAGGAAGTTCTTTACAGTGAGGGTGGTGAGACACTGGCACAGGTTGCCCAGGGAGGTTGTGGCTGCTCCCTCCCTGGAGGTGTTCAAGGCCAGGTTGAACGAGGCCTTGAGTGAGCTGTGCTAGTGGGAGGTGTCCCTGCCTATGGCAGGGGGTTGGAACTAGCTGATCCTTGAGGTCCCTTCCAACCTTACCATTCTATGATTCTATGATTTCACCACTCTCATTGTGCAGAACTTCCTCCTAATGTCCAGCCTAAATCTACCCTGCTCCAGTTTCAAACCATCGCCCCTTTTCCTGTTGCCTCTCTAAGTCTTCTCCTTGCAGAGGTGAACTTCATGCTCCATGGATGGTCTTCAAGTGAGATCCCTCTGTGCTATGGGTCTGTTCAGGGCAGGAGCCAGGCTGCTGCAGGCTGTTTGCAGCAGGACAGTCCATCTCAGCTCCAGTGCTACATGGCACACCCTGTGCCAAGCA
This sequence comes from Eubucco bourcierii, assembly GCA_013396675.1. Taxonomy (NCBI): domain Eukaryota; kingdom Metazoa; phylum Chordata; class Aves; order Piciformes; family Ramphastidae; genus Eubucco; species Eubucco bourcierii. Next base: position 55,065 of record VWZE01005575.1, on the reverse strand, counting down.
GTGAGGATGCTGCCTCACTGGAGGCTTAATGCAAAGAGTAGTGAGGTGGCACAGGGCTGGTGGCACGTACCACAGGCATGGAATATCTTCTCTGCAGCTTATCAGTGTTAATCACCATGTGCCATGGGAGCTGCCTGCTCGAGGAAGACATAAATCTGTATGTTGGTACAGTTCATTACCACCAAACCTGAACGAGTCTCTGAGTGCTGGTAAGGACAGCATTACCAGCTAGGAATGGGACAGGTATGTGGGGCTCTGCTTCCACAGTGCCTGTAGCATGACTGGTCCTGCTTTTAGAAAGTTCTGGGGGCTGTGTGCCCTGTCAAGGGAGGATGTGAGCATCAGCCAAGACACATGGTCACACCCACCAGCAGCCAGGACGAGCCCACCCCCTGTTCCAGACAGCATCGGCATGGAGCAGGCAGGATCGGTGTTTATCCCCAGGGAGGACATGGTGGAGGGGCAGCTGTGGGTCACCATGTGTCACCAGGAATCAGGATCATAGCAGTCTTGCTTAGAAGAGACCTTTAAGATCATCGAGCCCAGCTGTTAACCCAGCACTGCCAGGCCAAGGCTAAACCATGTCCCTCAGCAGCACCTCTACATGGCCTTGAAACTCCTCCAGGGATGGGGACTCCACCACTGCCCTGGGCAGCCTGTGCCAAGGCTGAGAAGGAGGTATTTTTCCTCACATCCAATCTAAACCTCCTCTGGCACAACCCAATGCTGCTTCCTCTTGTCCTATCACACCATGCTTGGGCAGATCATGTGCAGAGATCAGAAAGCCTATGGGACTCATCCAGTGGGTGCTGGCCCAGCACCCTTTGCACTGCACTGACCCCATGTGTGTGCTGGGGAGAGCCTGTCCTGGAGGAAGTTGATGGGAGGACCTTCCCCATCACCCTTGGAGCTGCTGGCACTTGTGGGAGCAACTCAGCCAGCAGCTGCCTGCCAGCTCTCTCCTTTCCACGGCTGAGCACGCTGACCTTTCCCAGTGCTTCCCAGCTCAGCCTCCAGCCACTGCTCCTTCTGGCTTTAGCATGGGTGGGAGGTCAGGAGGACTGCAGATGAGCAGCCTCAGCCCCTTCCCCCCACTCTGTTCCCTTTGCAGCCTTGTCCTCCCCAGCACTCATCCAGCACCTATTAATATTTATACTTCTGGGTGTGCAGTGAGAACTTGGACACAATCAGGACACTGAAATTATGACACAGGGACAGACTGTGGGCTGCTGGCAGTGTGTCCAACATGGCAGTACCTGTGATACCAGGCAGTGGCAGTGGCAGATGAAGGTGACAGGCAGTGTCTGAGCCTGCTGATCACTGGAGAGTAGGAAGGGCACTCTCAGGACTTCCCAGATTTGGACTGAAAAGGCAAGGTGCAGTCTTGCTACCATGCTTCTGGCTTCCTAGAGAAGGAGAGGGAAGTTACCCACTGCCCTGAACGGGAGCACAGCTGCTATTTTGCCACTGTGCTGCCATTTCATTGCCATTGTGTTCCTGTCCAGTTGACATTATGTGGCCATTGCACTGCTGTTGTCTTACCATCACACCGCTGTGACATCACGGGAGCATCTCCATGGCATTACCCTGTTACTACCACCTTGCTGATGTCACATTCAGCACAACCCTGGTTTGCTTGAGACTCCCCTCAAGCCTTTTTCCAAGGGCTGAAGCCCACAGCCTCTCTCACTCTGGTGGTTTTTCCTTGCTGCAGCAAATCCGAGCGCAGGGGCCAGGGCTGGGCTGGGCTGGGCTGCTCCACGTCAATCCACGCACTGAATTCTGAAAGCCAAGGGCTGCCAAATTTGCTTCTCTTCTGCTAGTACAGCATGTCCCCAGTGTCACGGGAAGGGCAGGCACACACCAGCTCCATCACAGCAGCACACCTTGCAGGGTGACGTGTTCCCACCCCCTTTTATAAAAGGCAACGCTCCCGTAATAAAGAATTTAATAACCTGCTGTGCCTGTGTGGATAGAAAACTCATTTGTTTAATAGGCAGCAGTTTGGCTTTGTCATGTTCATTTAGTTTTTAATGACGCACAGTTGTGCCAATATTGATTTTAGCTTATAGGGACTCAAAAAAATTTACTATCTGGAATTATCTGAAATGTAGCTGTTTTATCTGGCAGGCAGGAAGATGGATCTCTCCTTGCCTTGCTCCTGGCTGGCATGATGGCACAAAGCCGTTTGAGAAGGGCTCCACGTGATCCTGCACCGGTTCCCATCTCACCCGTGGCACATGGCAGCAGCTGGCATCGCCGTGCCGGGCCTCACTCACCCGCAAGCGTGGGGAAACTGAGGCACGGGGTGGTGGTTCCCCCAGGTCAACCTTCGCCTGCAAGGTCGGGCTGGGAATTGGGCCGCGAAGTTTTGTGCGCCCGGTGTTAACTCCGTGAGGCCGTTTGGTGTGAGGAAGAGACGTGGTGGTGGAGCAGCCCAGACCTGCCCCCCGCCGCCTGCTGCTGCTGCTGCTGCGCGGCCTCTGCTTCCTTCGCCCTTTTTCCCTGAGTCAGCAGCTCCGGCGTTGCCGTCCTCCCACTGCACGGGGTGACAATTGGCAGCGAATCCCATCGACGGTCTCTTATCGAGCGGAATTACCCGGCAGGAACTAGCCAGAATCCATTTCCCGAGTGTCTGCCTGCTCCTCGGCTCTCCCCGGGGTGATGCTCGGGGTGCAGCGACCTCCAGCACTGCCCCCGTCCTGACAGCCCTCGGCCAGCAGAGCCAAGGCAGCCGGAGCAGTGAACCCAACAGACCTGTGGGGTTCGGCTTGGGGAGGAGGCTGGGTGGGGACACCTCTGCCTGCATTTCCTCACAATCCCAATGCCAACCTGATTTTTAGCCCACGAACACAGAGCGATTCGCTCTGAGGTTTTGCTGCTGCTGCTAATGGGATTGATTGAGGAGCTGCTAATTACATCTCCCTAAAATTGCCCTGGGGCTTTGCGGCAACACAAGCAGAGGAGCGAATGGTTGATGCTTGGAGGGGACAGGCTCTGGGAGCCCTGAAGAGCTTCACATCTCCCTCCCTAGGTCCCCACTTGTGTCCACTCCCCTTTGCTGCTTTGGCAGTGCTGCCTGCTGCAGCACTGCCAGGCGTTGGCTATCACTGGAGCAGCTTATGCTGGCTGTGATTCATTATGTAAGTCTGTAAATACATTATTTACTATTTCCCCTATTATTATCCATTATTTATCACCTAATTCTGTAGGGCTGGAAATCAGTGCAGCACCTGAAGCACCCTGTGCTGAGAAACTGCCTGCCAGATGATGGAAAGCACTGGTGATGTGCCAGGCTGGAGGACAGAGGCTGAGCTGAGCAGTCACGGTGACCCTGGGGTGTGTGGGACAAGGATGTGGGAAGTCAGAGATCCATAGAATCATTTGAATTGTTTAGGTTGGAATAGACCTTAAAGATCACTGAATCCAACTGCTAACCCAGCATTGCCAGGCCATCACTGAACTATGTGCCTCAGCATTACATCTACACAGCTTTTCAGCCCCTCCAGGGTTGGGGACTGCACAACTGCCCTGAGCAGCCTGTTTCAGGGCTTTTTGGAAAAGAAATGTTCCCTCATGTCCAACCTAAACCTCAACTTGAGGCTGTTTCCTCTCATTCTCTCACTTACTATTCAGGAGAAGAGACCAACCCCCACCTGGGTCCAGCCTTCTTTCAGGGAGCTGTAGAGAGCCAGAAGGTCTCCCCTAAGCCTCCTTTTCTCCAGGCTAAACAATCACAGTTCTCTCAGCTGCTCCTTATGGCCCCAGAGAGCAGTTGGCCACCTTGGGGCATCTGTGGCTTCCTAATTATATCACTCTTAGGACCAATGACTGCTGCAGCCCATCATGGTAACTCGAGAGAGGAGCCAGCAGCCCCCTGCCCTTGTTCCAGGCAGTCTTGAGCCTGCAGGCAGCAACGGCAGCTCCTGGCAGGAATTCTACCCCACTGCTGGAGATGGAGCTTCCCCCTTTCCTCAATGACAGTGTGGGGAGTGGGCAAGCTGTGGGTGGGAGCTGCAGTTGCTCCCTGCACACACCTGGAGGTGTTTAACCTGTGGGTGGGTTAAATTCACTGGCTTCATGCAGAAGAGTTAAAAGAGCCTGAGCTGGGTTGAGGACACTGTTTGGGGATTCTGTGGTGGTGAAGATGCCAAGCTTTGTGCCAGGGCAGGGAGGTGATGGTGCTTAGTGAGCTGTGCCAGGAGCAGGAGTTAGCTGGTGCTTTCTGTGAGAGATGAACCACAAATTGGTACCATCTGGGAACAGGTAAGGTAGGCTTTGAGCTCTGCTACCTTTCTGCTTTTGTGAGCTTCTGCTTACAGGGACCCTGGGGTATGGACTGTGAGTGGTGCCTGAGGGTGCACAAGGTCTGTGTGTATCTGGGTGTGCTTCAGTGTGGTGGTCACAAGAGAAGAGGTGCTGGGGAGGGTGTAAGCAGATGTGAGATGTACTCCTTAAGAGTGTGTTGGTGTCTGCTCCAGTGTTTTGCTTTTGGATCTGGAGCCTCTTCTCTAAGCATCATGTGCTGGGGATCAGCAGTGTGTTTCTTGCAAATGCTCTGGCCAAGGGGAACAGAGTTGGGGAGGGGGGAGTGTGGTGGTGTGGTTCCAGCACCCCCAGCCTACCCCTGGCCAGCATGTGGGGCTCAGCAGTGAGTGCCTTTAAAAACTCAACTCTTGGAAGCATGTGATTAAGTGAGAGTCTTGGATCCAGCCCCTAGCAAACCCGGCTGGTCCCCAGCTGCTGCTCCTGAGAAACACTCAGGAAGGTGGCCTTTAAATGTTAAGAAATCATGTTGAAATGAGCCAGAGCCTTAGTTTAAATTTTTAATCTCTTGATTTAAAAATCAGCCTTGAGGTCTGGACTGTTGGCAGGAGGCTGGTGCTGCTGAGCCACTGTTTCTGTGCCGGTGGTCTTGAAGTGTGGGGCCTGCGCCAAGCTCACCCCCATGAAGCTGACGGTGCTGAGCAGGTCCAATCTTCCCTGTGACCCATTCTGGTGCCTTCTCTTGAGAGAAAAAATAAATCTCAGCTTTGCAGGGTGGTGGAGCAGTTGGTATGTCTGAGACCCTGGTGCCATGGCTGCAGCTTTGGGCTGTTTCATGCTTAAAATGCTTCTGCTGCCCAGTGGCCTTGAGAAAATGTTTTGGAGGAGGTTTGTTAGTGTGAGCTCCAGCTGGGGAAGGGCCATGGGTCTGGAGCAGCAGGAATGAAGCTTTCCTCCCACTGTGAGGGTCATAGACCCTCTTGCTTGGATCATCATGTGATGATCCAGCCAGCAGTCCCAACCTCCTGCTTTTTCTTTTTCATGAGGAGGAGGCCCCTGCTACAGCACAAGCAGCTCTTGCTGTGCTACCCTGAGCTCCTGGCAGAGCTGGCTGCACTGCAGGAAGGCTGATAAAAGCTTTGTGCTGGAGCAAAGGCTCCTGTTCCTGCCAGCTTCCCTGGTGGAGGAGAGCTGCTGGGATGAACGCTGCCTCTCCTGCTTGCTGGTGGAGGGACAGTGTGCAGCCTGTCCCGGTGTGCTCAATTAGAGATGGTTTGGAGCAGGAGAAAGAGCTTTAATATCAGCAGTTTTTGTGTAGTGATGGGTTTGGGAGTCTTCAGCTCGATGGTGGGGTTTAGAGGGGAATGAGGGGTGGCTGCCTTCAGTGAAGATGGGGCTAAGTTCCCCCTGTATCCCACCTTAGGGAGGCTGGAGCACTGGGCAGGGCTGTTCCTGCACTGTTGGTGTGTGGTGCTTCTGGGCAGATGCTCATGCTGCTGCTGTTGAAAGCAATAGCACAATGGGCCCCAGTGAGATGATCTGGGGAGGGTCAGGGCTGCCTGGGACCTTCCCCTGCCTCAGCAACTCGTTGACTACTCAGACTCATCCCACACTGGGGACTGGTGGGTGTGAAAGAGGAGGGAGTTTGGGCAGGTCTCCCTGGGAAGGTTCTGGTCCCCCTTGGTTTGTTCCCACATGGATGCTCTCCAAGGAGACAGACAGATCCTGCTCAGAAATGGGACTCCTGTGACCATGGATGGGGAGATGCTGTTGTTTTGCTCCCTGCTAGCTCCAGAGCCCTCCCAGCTCTGCAGGCCCCTCACTATCACTCTGGGTTTGAAGGAAGATCTTAATTGGTCTGAGATGCTCCAAGCAGCTGAAGCTGGGAGAGAGCTCCAGGCTGGGAAGAGGAGCAGTGCTGGCAGGAGGAGAGGGCTTGCTCCTGTTGCTATACCTTTTCTTGGTATTTATTTTTTAAGACATCAATTATTTAGGATGTTTCTGTTCTGAGCTGGCTTGGAGGCTCCTTACCCAGCATCTGAGGGCAGTGATAGAACCCTGTTTGCCCTTCAAGGAGAGGCAGCTTCTGTCTTGCTAAGAACAGGGCATCTGCCTTTGTGTGGCCCTGCCTGGGGCTGGAAAGTGTCCCCACGGCTCAGGGGTGTGCAATAGCTCCATCTCACCCTCTGCTACAGCCCTCCTGGGGAGAAAGGACCTGATCTAATCCCAGGCTTAAAGAGAGGAGATCTCAGATTGCTTGTGGCCTGCAGCACTGCCCTGCATTAACTCCTCCTAGGAGAGCAGGTGCTTCTGCAGAAATTAAAAAGCCACTTCCAATCTTAATTCTAAAAGAAAGTGTTGGGAAGCCTTGCTGCAGCCAGTCAGTTATCCTTGGAATTAGAAACACACACCTTATTGCTAGGCTAGATGGCTCTGGCTTCAGCTGCAGCCCATGGGAACTTGTTATACCTCTGTCTGCAAGGCTGCAGAGCCTCCATTATCCCATTTCTCTTCCGGATGTCACTGCTGACAGCCTGTGCTTACATCTTCCTCCTCTCCCCTTTGACAGCAGAGGAGGACTGAGCTCCTGGAGTGTCTTGTTCACAGGCAATGCTTCCAACCTCACCTCTCCTTGCACTTCCCAGCCCCTTCCCAGAGCTTGTTGAGGGGGCATGGTGCTCACCACGGGATGCTGCTTCTGTACTCTGAGAACAGAGATGCTGCTGAGAGAGCTGGTGCCTTGTGCAAGAAAGACAAGAGATGCTGAGGACGGCTGAAGGAAGCTGTTGGCTGTTGTCCTGCAGCCTTTAGATAATGCTGACGGTCCCCAAAGCGCCTGACATCCCAGCAAAGACTTTTTACATTTCAAACAAAGCCTTGATCTTTTTTTGGAACTTGCCTTGGTTTCAGACAAGAGTTTTTAATTCAAGCCCAGCGACGTATTTTGGGTTTGACTTTGATGCGCCCTCTTCAAGCAGGAGGCAAAATAACAGCTCTCAAATCTACAAATAGGCCTGAGGTGGCTTTGCTGCTGCCAGCAGGCCTGGCATGGTGGCCTTGCAAGGCGAACCCCTCATTAGCTGAGGTCTCCAGCAGCAGCAGCTGCCAGTGGGTATGCTGCTGCTGAGGGTCAGATTTCCAGAGAGGAGCTCAAAAGCCCCAACCTTGATGTGCACTTAGACCCCTGCAGCTTCACCCCTTCCAGGGAAGTCTTAGGAGAGACAAGAGTCATGCAACATGACTTGCAGCTGGTCCGTGTGTGTGTCGTCGTGATTCCTGGAGTAATTACAAGTGACACTGCCCCAAATCATAGCTCAGGGTTGGGATTCTTGATGATCATGTGGTGATGCTGGAGGATTGGGTCAAAATTCATGGGAGATGAAGAGATGACCTGCATGGGGTAGGGATGACTGAGTGACATGGAGTTGGAGTGGGTAACAGCCTCCTAGCCAGGCATCGCCTGGCATGTTCTCAGGTGGCAATCTAGATGTCAGCAGAGCCTGCTGTTGTCCCTGGGGTGCTACCAGTATTGCATGAGGCAGCTCACAGCTGTCTCCAGGGGCAAGTAGAAAAGCCAAGGTGTGGCGCGCTGGAACCTGTCCCTGCCTAAATGGAGGTGTGTAGAGAAGAACTGGTATGGAGTGAGCAGAGCTGTGGTGCCAGGGCTGGGATGGAGAATGCGCTCTGGTGGGATTGTGCTGTGAGATCAAAACTCCACCAGTCTGCCTTGGTGACTGTGGGGAGCCAGGTACCTGCACAAGTGGGTAATAAACGGCTCGCACCTCAGCAAGATTAATTGTAATAACCATAAATCAGTGCAGGCACCAGGGGCAGGAGCTGAATTTATGGCCCTGGAGACAGGAATTCCTGTTCTTTATGGAACAAAGCCCTGATCCCACAGGGGCTTGGGAGCGTGCTGAGCATTATCGTGGCTACTCCCTGCTGCAGCGTACGTGGTGGGAGTGGGGAGCAGGGTCCAAGTGAAGCCTGGGGGGCTGAGCTTGCCCCTGGCAGGGCAGCTTCACTCCCTGTGCTTGTTCCAACCTGTAGTGATAAACACCTCCTCAAGGGGTGAGCCAGGATTGCAGCCTCCCACAGCACATCGATCCCCGTCATCTCGGTTGAGAATGCCAGCCACGGAGCTGATTAATGCCGAGGTGGGCAAGTGCTGGGTTATTGTTCAGTCTCTCTTCATGAGGTCGATGGGAAATTTGGCAGGAGCTCTCCGGATCTGCAGCATGCACACAGGCATTGTCCCCCCCGAGGACTCTGTGTGATTTACACGTGAGTGGGTATGATGCAGTGGAAATGCACACCAGTGCCCAGGCACTAACGCACACTGTTGTACCAATGCTTGCCAGTGTTCAATCTGTCCCTGCCCTGATCTGACCCGGTGCTGCTGGGCCTGGCTTCAGGCTAATCTGCTCATGCTTTCGTTTCACCCTGATCCTTGTAGTTCCCTTGGCTCAGAGATACTCTGTGTGCTCAGGAGGCTGATCCAGCAGTCAAGGCAAATATTTCCTTCTGTGTGCATGGTGTAGGTCCTTGGGTGTTAATGCTGACTGAGCTGCTCTCCCACACCTAATGCAGGGTACTGTACTGGTATAAAGCACAGATATTTTTGAAGGATGTGCATTCAAGGCCTGATCCTGTTAGAAGGTCTGGCCTTGAGGAATTAATTGCAAGATCAGGCCTAAAGAGGTGATGTGTTACCTGGGAGGTGCCATTTGCTCATCTCAGGGGTTAGAGCTTTTATATTTTGAGGTCCTTAATTCACTTTGATAATCCCGTGGCAGTGAGTTCTGTTTGTGAGCCACACCGGGGACATGCTGTGCTCCCTTTCAAAGGATCGACCGCCGCTGGTACTCTGAATGCTGTCAGAGGGGCTGGGGGCTGCGTGGAGTAGGGGGCAGCTCCAGGCTCTTAGAGAGCTCANCGCACCCGTCCGCGGCCGCTGGGTAGCGCTCGGAGCTGCGTCGTCTCCCCGCCTCCCCGGCTCGGGCTGCCCCCGGCTCCGCCGAGCCCCGCCGCCGCAGCTCACTCTGCCGCCGAGCCGCGCAAGGAGGAGCAGGCAGCCGGCCGGAGCGCCGAGTACGGTCGGCTCGGCGCAGCCAGCCTGCCTGCAGCGGCACTGCCGGCGGCTTCCAGCCGGACCCCGCGCCGCCCAGTGCCGCTGCCGCACTTACCCCGGTTCCGTGCGGGTGCCGGGGAGCAACGGGGGTACAACCAACCTCAGTCTCCCGCAACCGCCGAGGTGGAGATGTCCCCAGGCAGGAGCTGAGCGCTGGGGAGGGGCCGCCTGCCGCCCCCTGCCCCTGGACCCCAAACTTTTCAGCGACTGCGGCGCGCTCGGCTCCGGGATCGACGGGGACTGCAACCTCCCCATGATGCCCGAACGGGCAGGAGAGGCCGGGGGTTCGCAACCCTGCGCTTCCCGTCCCCTTCCCTGACGCGGGGTGCAACGCTTGGGGAGGGGCTCGGCTACCGGCCCCGCTCCGGATTTGGGGGTATCAGCTCTGCACGTCGCCGGAGAAGTTGCACATGGTGGGGAGCTGCCTGCGGACCGCCCCCGCCTCACGAGGAGCCTTTCACCCCTTCGTCTTCACCGCCCCCTCCTCGAGCAGCGCTGCTGCGGGCGTCTGTGTGCTGGAGCCCCGAGGACCTCCGGGTGCCTGGAGCAGCGGGGAACGGCGCCGCAGCCACCCGGATTATAAAGTCGGGGAAGTTGCCCCCCCCATCCCCGCAGCCACGTCTCGGCGGAGCCATGGCCCGGCTTGGGAGCTGGGGACTGCTCTGCTTTGCTTTGCTCACTCTGCCCGGCCTCCCGGGAGCTGGTGCCCAAGGTAAGGGGGTGAAGCCGGGGAGATACCCTCCCGTTCCGATTTGTATGCTGGAGATTGACCCTAGAGGGTTGGAGGCGGAGAGGGTCCCGGTACTGCTCCCCTCAGCTGAACCCCCCAAGCTCCCGCGTCGGGGAAGCTTTGTGCCAGCCGGGGGGATGGGGACTGAGGTGACCTCGGAGCTTCTGCCGTGGGAAAAGGGGGCTTAGCATCGGCAGTGTTTAAGAAGACACCTCCCACCCCAGGAGCTGGGCTCCGGAGCCCGCCGGTTCCAAACACAGCACGGTGTCCGGGAGGGCTTGGTGGGGGTGAGCAGCAGGCTTGTATTCTGTCGCCTCCTTCACCCTGACCCATAACTGCCCCTAGGCTGGGGATCGGGGAGGAGATGTCGTGCCGAGCATGGGGTAGAAAATGCCCTGAATCACTCTCGGAAGGCTGAGCATCCCCCGGGGATGGTGAAAGCACCCATTTCACCGCCTCCCGGGGCATCCCCACTGCACTCCAAGACCTGGGGCACAAATCTGGGGAGCTCCCAGAGAGTAGATTTTGCCCTAGAGTTGGTCCTATAGACCTCCAACCAGCTGGTGAGAGCGGGAAGGGGGCTGTGGCTGCCGGAGACCTGCAGCCCAGAGCCCCCGTGGGTGCCTGGGGCTCCCTGTGTGCCCAGCCAGCCCTTGGGGTGAGCCAGAATTGCTCTGCAGGGCAAATTTCTCTCTACACCTCACCTCTGGGGCTCTGGTATGGCACGGTCTGTTTTTTTTCAGCTGCTCCACTACCTGAGAGGCATGTAGACATAGTTTGTGTCCCTTCGGGGTGCAGGTGGGGGTTCAGAGATGGTAGGGGTCCCGGGGGTCCCATGCTCTCCCCACGGAAAGCTGCCGAAGAGGCTCCCGTTATGAGCACTGTCACCTCCATCCCCACCACTTGGACCCAGCAGATCCGGGCTGTGAAACGGGAGGGGGGCACAGTGGGGCATAGTGCCGGGGGTCCTTGCCCGAGACATTTCATGCCCTTGTTTGCGGCAGCAAGTGGAGCCAGAAGTCCCTGTGTGCTGCCGTCCTCCCGCTCCCCCTGAGCCTCCCCCAGCACTGCTATAATTTCTCAGTAATTAAGTTCAGAACATAACATCTAAAGCGGCAGTATATTATCCGGGCAGGCCCTGTGTGGGGAGCTGTGAAGGTCTCTTTGATTGATTCACTCCCTTGCCGAGTTTCTCTTCTCCTGGCTGGCGTCTCTGGCTGGCGAGTCCCCCGCGCTCTGTTTGTTCCCTGCCTGCGGGACGTGTTCCTGGCGTGACCCAATCCCTTCCGTTTATCCCTGGGGGCTGTGAGATCTCGCCGTGGGATGGAAGAAGTGGAGGTCTTGAGGAGTGAGGAAGGGGATTTACTTCTCTTTCCTGGTGCAGCAGCTTAGCTTTGTGGCTTTGACTCCCCACGGCATGTGTCACGTCCTTGTGGGCAGTGTGACATTGCTCCGTGCCCAGCCTCGGTGCTGCATGGCAGGTGGCAGCCACGGGTGAGCGGTGGATGCCCGTGGCGAGGGAAACATTGCCAAAGCCAGGCATGTGCCCATCTCTCCTGCTGCAGATGGCACTGATGGTGTACTAGCCGAGTCACCTCTCTGGCTATGGTGCCCAACAAATGTGGGCTGCTAATGCCACCACAGCCCATTGGGATGGACTGGGTGCTGGGGTGAGTGAGCTGGTGGGATGCCCAGCTTTGGCCTCCAGCTCAACCTGGCTGCAGTGGGGCAGACAGGGCAGCCTGGTGTGGGCATCTCTGCAGGACTGGCAGTGCTTTGTGCCAGGGCTATTGATTGGTGCAGCCAAAGAAAATGGGATCGATGGAGAAGGGAAGGAGGAGGAGATGGTGTGAGACCTCCCTGGCCAGGGCTCCCCTGGTGTGAGTTGAAACACTTTAATATCTGCAGTTGGTAAAACAAAGGCCCTGCACTGCCGAAGAGAGAGGGGATGGAAGTTTAATTACAGCCCGTCTGTGCTGTGTAATTATTAATTAGCCACGGCAAAAAATAACTTATTGATTAGGGGCCTCGCACTAATTACCCGGCACTGAATGCGGTGCTGGGTGGAAGGCTAATCAGTCAGAGCTGCCCGGGCAGGAGCTGTGTCGCAGTGCGACCCGTGCTGGGGCTGGTGCCATGGCTGGGGGGGCTCTGTCATGGTTGGTGGGGGCATGGTCAGCCCACTGCTGCCAGCCCACCTGCAGCAAAGGTGCCTTCAGCTGATTAAGCAAGACAGTCAAGGGCCCATCAAGCGATCGGGAGGGGTGGGGGGTTGCACCTGAGGGGTGCTGGCCCCTCTGCTTTGCACTTTTTTGTGGGTTGAGGGACCCCCAAGGATGCAGCTTCTCCTCACCTGTGGTTGGGGTCTACCATACTGGCACAGCATCTCTAATGGGATTGAGGAGGCGGTGGCCAGTCCCAGGAGGGATTTGGGAGGCTTAAGGTTCCAGACGGGATTTGGGGCAGGGGCCTGAGACAGGCAGCTTCCACCAAAGAGGCTTATTAGAGGCAAGGGTGGCGGGGGGGCGTTGGCACCTTCTGTCACCCATGTGTGGTGCCTGGGCACGTCCACATCTGTGGAGTCCTGCAGGGCATCACATCCCCAGGTCCTGGGGGTGTGATGCTGGTGATGGCCTCGCACCAGTACCTCTGTGGAAGGTGCTGTTGAGGAAGGGAAGGCTGAGTGCAGGTGCCTCTGCCCTGGCTCACCCTTGCCCACGAGTGTGGTTGGCACATTTGTTGGTGGCCTCGTGTGAAGCTCCAGCTCAGGAAAGTGGCTTTTAGGGGAGAGGAAGGGAAGATTAAATTTTGATGTGTTTTTGGAAGCCATTAGTGACCAGGCACAGTAATGAAATTTTGATGACCTGATAGCTGTAAGAGGAGGGGATATGGTCACATCCCAGGCAGTCTGTGTCGCTGTGCCCCATTGCTCTGCTTGCTGCCCTGGCTGGTCCTCAAAGGCTTGGGGTGCCAATGATCTGAGCCACAGCAGCACTGGGAAGTGTCACTGTGCCCATGGACTGAGAGCCAGCTCTCTGGGGGGAGACAGGGCAGGAAGAGGGCTGCCAGGAGGGAGGAGGATGGCTGTGGGCTTGTACCTGTAACCAACTAGTGTTGCTGGCACACGCCAGTGAGCTGAACAAGCTGGGTGCAGCCAAGTGCCAGCCAGAGTGGCGGCATCATGTGCTGCAGGTCCCTCAGCGATGGGAATTAGACTGTGGTGGCTTTTCTGCTCAGCAGGAGCAAATGAAGGAGCTGGAGGAGAGAAGAAGGAAGGAGAGGAGAGAGGGAGGTGTTTGCAGGTTGCTTGTGAACCTGGGAAAATGCTGATAATTAAACTGGGGAGGAGGGAGGCTGCTCGTGGGGTGGTGTGAGGAGGAGTGACCCTGCATTGGAAAGAACTATTTCCTTGTCCCTAACCCGTGCTGGGAACTGATTCCTGATGTGCCTGGCTCCTGTCTTAGGATGAGCTCCAGCCACAACACACTTTACTGCAGACTCTATACAAACTGTTTTGGGGTGCACTGATATCTTGCAGCAGCACAGGCTGTTGCCTGGGGTAATAAGGCTCTGTGCAGACCGTGTGTGGGAACAAAACGGGTCCCAGCTGGGGTGGGTGAGCAGCAGGTCCCCTTGTCTCTAACAAGCTTGGAGAGGTAATAAGGGCTCAGTGTGTCACTGGGTGAAAAATGGTCAGTGCCAGGCCAATAATAAATATGCTACTGTCAGTGGTGATGTGATCATGCTAATGAAGGCTGATCTGAGCCCCCGTGTTTGTGCTGGGGCTGGTGTGTAGGCAGAGGGTGGTGCAGAGGGGCCAGTGGCCACAGTTCTCTGTGGTTCCTGTGCATGGCACCAGGTCTCGGTCTTCTGAAGCATCTTGTGGGCATCCAGCACCCCTGCGGAGGTGGGATGGCCCAGAGTGGTGGGGGTGGGGAACAAAGGCAATGTCCTGGAAACTTCTACTGTGTCGGTGGCCCGAGTGGAGCTGCTGGAGAGGACCTCAGGCTGGGGTCACTCAGAGTCGTTGGAGATGTGGTGGTAATGCCAGGGACCTTCTCCATCCCTGCAGCTGGTGCTCCGTTTTGGGGTTTCCACTCTTTGCATCCCTAAAGCCATACATGGAGGTGGATCCAGACTCAGGGTGTGTTTTTGCCACCCTTCTCCCCGCCAGCAGGCAGGAATGTGCTGGCAGCAGCTCCCTGCCTTGCTGGCTCTGCTTGGCATCCCTCACATTCTGGGCATGCCGGCAGTGCTGCCTGTGTGGACAGAGCCCCGGGTGCCCCGGCATAGGGCAGTGGTACCAGTTGTCAGGCTACACCCTGCGCCTTGCTCCTGGCCATGCTCTAGGAGGTACACCCCACACCTCACTTCCAGTGATGCTTCACCTCCGGACCCTTCTCCTCTGCCTGCCGCTGACCACCTGTCCACACCCAGGGCAGGCGGAGGCCCCCTCGGCGGCCCCCTCCCCTTGCCCCGAACCCCGCGGGGTGCAGGAATGCCTGCGCCTGGAAAGCCATGCCTGGCTCGGGTTGCCTGGGAACTGGGAAACCTGATCCCTGGGAACGGGGCCGAGGGCAGGGGACATTCCTGGGCTGCAGCTGGTCCCCTGGCCCCCTTTGTCTCCCCTCTCTGATGGGGTGGCTACACCCCCGCCCTCGGGCCCCCTAGGAATGGAGACTTGAGGTGTGTAGGGCTCTTGGGCCTCTTGTGGGGCCATCCCTGGGGATGCCATGACTGACAGCTGCCATCTGCTCTGGGTTGTCACCTCCTTTCATGGATCAGTGTCACCTTCTGGTCAGCAGCCGCTGTGGGCTGGGGAAGGCTGTGGGCACTGGGACCAGCTGCTGCTGCATGCCAGCAGCTGGGCATCTCTGCCAGCAAAGAGGATGGCATGGTGGCAATTCCAGGAATGCCAGGGTCTTCTATGCCAAAGCCACCCTCTCCACCCCTCGCCATCAGTCACTGTCCTCATCATCCACCTCGATGCATGGCAACTGTCTTGAGCGTGCTGGCAGCTCTCCCACCGCCCCATGGCAACTGGGGTGAAACCTGAGGCGCTGGGCAGAGGTGGCAGTGGGTACAGTGGGAAGAGGACAGGGATGTGGTGCTGGCTGGTGTCCTGCTGCCCTGCATACGCAGGCACACGTGAGCAGCTCCGTCAGCTCTCATCCATCACTGCCTGCCCACGCAGAGGGGCTGAGGCCCCCGGTGTAGGGAAACCTTGATGAGTTTGACCATTAGCAGAGAGGAACGGCTGAGCTAATTTTAGCTGTGATGGCTAATTGCTTTTTCTCACTGCTGGGTGAGATGACAACCTGCGAGTCCTCGTCTGTAACCTTGAGCCCTCCTGGCTCTGTGCAGCAGCAGCGATGCCCAGGTCCTGCCAGGGCAAGGATGAGATGTGGGTTTGTTTATGAGAGTGCTGGTCCCTAGAGGGATTTCTCCAGGACACTGGGGTCTGTGCTTTGATACCAGCCAGGGCTGGGCTGCCTGACAGGGTCCTGCTACCCCTGGCTGTAAGGATGGTTATCACTTATGGTTCTTATGGAGTGGGAACATGTGGCATGGAAAGAGATCCTGGCTGTGGGATGAATCCCCCCACCCTGGCACTCAGCAGCGTGGTTGATATTCATGGCTCAAGCTGCTGAAGGGAATTGCTGGTTTTAGAGCCCCTTCACTGTGCCTGCACATGAGACTCTGAACTGCCTGAGCCAGAGGGCAGTTCCCTGAGGTGGTGATGGGGCTTGAATATCCACATGCTCCCCATGTCCTGTGTCTGGGGTGTATTCACCGCGGTGGCTGGAGGAGGTTGTTACCTTCTGTCCCCATCCTGCTGTGCCATCACCCTCAGTTCACTGGCTGGGTGAACTGCAGCTGGGTGAGAAAACTGGGCTGAATCTTGAGACATGGGTTGGGCATTAGCTGGGGTTTTATGGGGTCATTTATGTTCCGTGTTCATCCTTTCCAGGAGCCTGCCTGCCCTCTGCGGGGAGCAATCGAGCACTGGGTTGTGTAGGTGGAGGTTCTCAGGGCTCAGCCTGTACTTGCAGATCTCAGCGCATGGTGGGGACAATCGGTGCTCCCTCTCCTCCTCCCCTTCCTTGGTTGGGCTTGGACCATGGGATCAGGCTGAGAGCTTGGGGAAGGTGAAAGGGAGCGAGTCCTGCATGCCCACCTCTCAGCAGTGCATGCAGGTCTGTCTGGGGACAGTGGTGGAACAGGAGCTGGTATGGACATGCTGCCGGATCCTGGCCCGGCATGGGGCTGCCATGGCTGGCTGGCTGGAGGGGGCTGGGATGCAGTGGACACAATAGCTCTGGTTTCAGCAACCCGCCTCCTGAATGCCTGAAAAACAGCTGATGGCCGTGAAGGGGGATGAAATGGGATTAGCTGCTGTTTCCAAAGGGAGTGCGTCCTGCTGAGCCCGACAATGCACCCGCTGTGCCCCTGCTTCGTGCCTCGGTGTGCCAACCCTGGCTCCCTGGGGCTGGGCTGCTGCCTCCTGCCTTGACTGTCCCTAGGGATCGGTAGGGTTTGCCAAGCCTTCAGTGATCTCCATTTCTCTCTGTCCCATAGCAGTACTGGGGACTCACGACTTGGCTTCTCACTCTGCCCCAGCAACACCAAGCAGGTCCTGGGGTACCTCACCTAGTCCATACTGGGGGTGGCACTCAGTTGGGGCTGTCCCATGCCAACAAGCAGCGCTGCTGAGTGCCCAGGCTGACACGCAGAGGCAAACGTCACGGTGCGAGGGGCTTCGCAGAGTGTGGGTGCCTGCTGCCTCTGCACCCCTCTCTGAAGCTAGTCGGCGGTGGGTGCTGGGGGTGGGGTGCGGAGGGGACCGGCAGCACGTTGCGGGGCGGGAGCCGTGCGCGGCCCCAGCTGCAGCGCTGCCGGGGTGTGTGCGTGTGTGTGCGTGGCACCGCGCTCGCTGGAGTGAATTGATGTTTATTTTGATAATGAGTTCTCAATGCATTCGCAAACTAATAAAATCAACTCATTAGGGTGGGATGTTTAATTCAGAGCTCTGCCGTTGGGAGAACCCCTCCCTGCTAGCTGAGCATCCGGCCTCTGCCTGCCCGCACGCCTTGGGTGCAAGGGGAGGAAGGTGATGGGTGCCTTCCTCTCCCCGTTTTCTCCGCTCACATGGTGGAAAGAAGGGCTTGGGGAGGGGGTGGGCAGTGATGGGGAGCTGAGCTGTGCAGTGGAGGGTGGAAACAAAGCAGGAGCAGCAAGCAGGGGTGATGAGCTGCTGGAGCACTTCACCTGGGGCGGTGGTGGAGTCTCGCTCGCTTGGCTTCTCCCCATAAGCTTCATGTCAGCGGCAGCGGCTGGCTTCGCCGCTGGAATCGCTGGCCCGGCGTGGCTGCCTTGGCTGGAAAAGCCCCTCTGGCAGGGAGAGCCACAAGTGTGTAAATAAGTGCAATGACCAGGCTTTGCTGCTTCTCTGCCCTAGAAATCCAGGACTATCGCGGATGACTGGGTGGGGGATTGCCAGGCTGTGAGTTATTCCCGTCCCCCATCTGCTAACCAGGGTGTCTGGGAAGGAAAAGCTTTGGAAAAGGCTTTTTCCAAAGGAAACTTGTGCTTGGTGTCATGCTGTAGCTATTCGTGTTTCAAGTAAGCAATGCAATGACTAATTAATACTTTGGAAAAAGGATGTCTGGACAACACCCCAGTACGTTGGCGAGTGCCTGGTGCCCGCTGGCTTGGGGCTGTGCCACAGGGAGGGGGACCACAGCCACCAGCACCTTCATCCTGCTTGGCACGGGTGGGAGCTGGCAAAGTGTTTTCCATCCCGCAGGGCTGGGGACTTAATTACGTCAGCGCCATGGGAAAGGCTGAGTGGGGTTTTTCTTGTGGTTTCTGCCTTCTGTTTTTCTTTCCCCGCTGTATTTTTGTCGGTTGGGAAATGCTGCCTGGTTGAGATTCTCGAGGCGAGCCTGGAGAGCGTCTGTCTGTCTGCAAGGGCTGCGCTGAGCATCCTGCATGGCTGGGAGGTGGTGTGGGGTGTAAGGAGCTTGTGGATAGCAGGGGGACAGGGATGAGTGCCCCTTGCAGAAGAGATGTCCCAGGGGATGGGTCTGGTGGTGGTTTTGCTTTCCCATCCTGCCTTGGCTGCGGTGGTCCTGGGAGTCACTGCAGTTTAGGGCTGTGGTTACCTTCCAGGAATACCTGGAGGGTGCATGTGGTGTCACCCATGGGTCACATCCAGCCTGGAACTGTGCTGGGCTGCACTGGGCTTGCATGCCATCCATCCCATTCAGTGCTGGGAGCACCCTGGGATTGGGGTCTGGGGCTGTTGGGACTTGACAGCTGAGTGGGGAGCCTCCTTCTCCCAGGCTCTCATGGGGGAGCTCTGATACTGGCTGGGAAGGGCCCCTCCACTCCTCAAAGGCTGGAGGGAGGAGGATGAGTGTTCGCCTCCCCTCCTGCCTGGGCGGTGCCTGGCTGGTGGCAGTGGGGGGGGGGCGTTTGGAGGTGACGGTTGTCTGTCCTCCCCCTCCTCATCGTTTTGGAGTCTCTCCTGGTGAAATCAGCTGCAGGATCTGGCCCCTCTAATAGCGTTGAGTCACTCTCCGGGTGTCCGTGACTCACAGCAGTGACCCAGATACGGCGGAGCTGCGGGATCGGAAGGATCTGGAGCATCGGAAGAAGTTTGCGGGGGAAGGAGTTTTGGCCGGACTCTGGATCCCCGGCTAGGGACAAAGCCGTGCCCTGTATGAGGACATGCTCGGTGGAGCGACAGGCTCCCTGCAGCCCAAGGTGACCTGGGATGTGCCCCCAGGCTGAGGGGCTCTCCTGACCCCCCAGGGGGTTCTGTACATGGCCTCTTTGCTAAGCGTCTCTTGCAACTTCCCGCGCTTGGGTTTGGATCTGGAGCTCGCTGCTGGGGGCTGTGCTTTTGGGGCCAGGTTTGAGGCCGGATATTGGGGTCTGGAGGGGCTGCACGGTGCTTCAACACATAAAGCTCTGCTTGTTTGCCCTTCTGGGCTTTCAGGCTGGGGGCATACAGTGGTGCTGTGTCCGTTTGGGGTTTCCCGTGAGGGGAAATGTTGTTTTTTCCAGCCGGGCTGGGCAGGCAGAGGGGCAGGCAGGGACGGGCAGGCACACAGCCCTGTTCTGTTCCCAGCCACGACCTTGCCGCGGGGCTCAATGCGATGCTGTTCCTCAGCCAGGGCTGACGTCTCTTCCCTGGCTCCAGGAGCATCCCAAGTGTCTACCTGGCCCATTATCAGCACTGAGCTGGATGCTGAGGGCTGCTCTGGTTTGCAGTCTGTGGGCAGAAGCATGGGAGCCAGGAGGGAATGATGCTGGCACAACCCCAGCTCTGCCACAGTGGGCACAGAGGGGTCAATTGGCATGTTTGAGACCCTCTGATGGCTGAGGAGATGTGCATGGTGTTTAGGGAAGGATTTGCTGGGATGGGACTGCAAAGAGGGGTGGTGGGAACGTCTCCAACACTGCTGGTGGGGAAAGGGAGATCTTGAGCAGGCACCATAGTGCTGCTGAGCAAAATGTCCCTTTTGCAAGCATCCCTTGGCTCGGGGCAGCTGTGCTCACTCCTCCCCACATGCCCTATCCTTGCATGGGGGTTTGGCCAGGCATGGTGAGGCCCCCAGCTCAGCCAATGGCCCACTGAGCATTCCAAGAGCCTGGCTGCGGAAGAGGAGCTTGTTATGGAGCCATCCTGCTTTTAATTAACAAATTAAAATCCTAGTTAACAATCCAGCCCCAGGGCTGTTGGAGGCTGGGAGAAGCTGGAGCGTTTGTTATGGAAACAGCAGTTAATTAACAAATAAATAAATAAATATGGGCCTGGAGACAGATGTGGGAGGAGGAAGGGGAGATGGCAGCAGGGTCAGGGTGTCCCGCTGGCCTGGCAGGAGGCAGTGCAGGATGAGGGCATCCATCCATCTATCCATCTGTCTGTCCTGGGGGATGCCATGGCCCTGGTGAGCAGCACCAACCCCACTTGGAACCACTGGGTATGAGGGGCTAGATCCTGGTTCTTGCTGGCTGTGCCATAGCAGACCTGGCTGTGTCATGCTTGGACCACCTTGTGTGAGTTTGTGGCTTCTGGTATTTACCTGGGCTTTGCTGAGTGTTCCTGGCCCTGGGAATAAGAGTTATTGCCTCTTCCTCCACCCTGAGGCTGGGAAGTGTAGTGGCAGAGCTCTGGCAGAGATGGATGAGTTGTGACACTCGCAGAACTGCTGTGCAGTTTGCAGGTGACACTGGTGTGGTGTTGGGGACTGTGTGAGGAGGTGAGGAACATCACTCCTTTGGCCACTCCTGCACTCTAGGATTGCTGCAGTCCCCATCAGTGTCTCCTTTGCCCTAAGCTGGATCTGGGCAGCTCCCCAGTGCTGGGTGCAGCCGGGAGGGGGATGCTGAGACCACACTCCCTGGGATATGCCCTGCAGTGGTCAGCTTGAATTAACCACAGAGCTGTCACCGAGCCGGTGCCTGCTGCCGGTGGGGATTATCACCACAGGTGGTGGGTGCTGATGGAACTATGTAGGGCTTGGGGTCACCCTGCTGCTCCCTGAGGCGCTGTGGGTGCCTGACTGGTGCTGCCCGAGGTGGTGTGACCCTGCCTATGTCACTGCTAATGCCAAGGACAGGGGCAGTTGCAGCGGTTGAAGTGGGGATGTGACCCTGCTGCCAACCTGTGCTGTCACCCTGCAGAGTTTTTGCAAGGGGTGAGGAAGTGGCAGAGCTCACATCCCTCCTGCAGCTTCACCTTTCGCAAGGCTTAAGGGAAGAAAATCAGTTTTAAAGCCGGCTCTGCAAATTCTGCCAGCATCGCACGGGCAGGAGCTGTGCTCTGCTGAGCAGCTCCTCCAGGTCTGCATCTCTGGCTCAGCCTCCCACCTAATCCAGTTAACACACCTCTGCAATCGGCTTATGGCGTGTAAGAAACCCCAAATCTGCTCTGAGGGAGGTGCAGGGGAGTTGGGGCAGCAGCACCAAAGCTGTGGGCTCTGCTGGGTCCAGTCTGGCTCCTTGCTCGGGTGGCAGTGGCGGGTTTGGCTCCCCTCCTCTGCTGGGCCCCTCCTATTGTGTTCCTGTCGTGTCTGCAGCCTTGCTGGGAGGTGGCTCCGCATCCCAGGGGCTCTCCCCCTCCCCCAAAAAGACCTTTTTTGTCTTCGAGGAAATTACTAGAGCAGTTGCACAAACCTACAGAGGGTTGGATGGAGATGAGAAGGTGCCCAGCTCCACTTGCACCCCTCTGGGTGGGCAGGAGTCATTGCCTGAGCCCAAGGGGCTGTGTGCCCTTGGCTGACACCCTCTCCTCTGCTCTTTTGCCATGGCAGAGCAGCAGACCCTCACACTGGGAGCAGACATGGGCTCAGCATGAGGCAGCAGAGCAGAGATGGATGTGCTTCAGCAGCAAGGTCGTTGCAGGCTGTGTGCTGATGGCAGATGGCTGGAGGGTGCTGGGTGCCCATGCAGCCCCTCAGCTGCACCATCCTGCTCCAGCCCTTCCCCCAAGTGCTGCACTGGTTTCCAGTCCTGGGCTGGATGGGCACAATGCCTGTTACAGTTCCAGGGTTTGCTGCTGGAGATGTTCCTGTATCCTCTGGACGCAGGTGGTGCAGCTCAGCGCTGACCTGCTGAGGGCTGGGGCCTGAGGGCCCTCTTATGTGCAACAAAGATGGTTTTGTTCCTGTGATCTCAGCGTGATTGGGGCTGAGTGAGGGAGGCTCTCCAGGCTGTTCTGCCGCTCTCAGAAACCCTCTTAGCTCTGCTCTGCAATCTCTTTAGCAGCTCCTTCTTGGTATGGCTGCCAGTGCCTACCATTTCCCCAGTGCTTAGGGCTTGGCTTGGCCAGGGGTGCTGCAGGAGGGAGTGAACAGAAGCCCCCCATGCTGGTCTTAGACCACTGGGAAGGCAGGACCAGCTGTGCCAAGCCAGGAAATTGCAGCCAGTGTGGGGTTTTCTGAGCAGCAGCAGAGACTGATTAGCAGCCCCAGCATGCAGAAGCTCTGAGGCACTGTTTTCAGGTCTCACTCCATCCCAGCTCACATTTGCTGCCTGAGAACCTCATTGGGCTGCAGCAACTACTGCAACTTGGATGGGGCTCGGAGGAGGTCTGAGGTTGGAGTCTGGCACAGAGTTGCTGCTGGGATGGGGCAGGGACCACCCTGGTACAGGTGTGAGAGTCCTCACTGTCATCCTGGAGCTGCATGTGCCCCTGGGAAAGGGTATGCGGTGGCAAAGTACCATGTGGATGAGGAGAAAGGAAACCTGGACCAGATGTTCTCCAGTGTGCCATGGCAACTCGAGGGCATCCCTCTTAGCTGGCCTCACAAGGAGCTGTGGTGTTGTCCTGCTGTCTTCCCATGCCCCCAGCAGGAAGATTGCCCACACTTGCTCTTGCAGCCTGCTGCTGCCAGTGAGCACTGAAGCCCCGGACTCAGGCTGTGCCCTCCAAATAAGGCAGGCAGGCAGGTGAGTGCCATCCATGGGGGGCTGCAGGTAAACGCGGTAAGTGGCTGAGAAATGGAGCATGCCTTTTGGGAGCCACCTCCCTGGTTAGCAGGCTGGGTCCCTCAGCCAAGGCAGTGCTGCTGGACTGGCACAGGTACGGGTGTGGGTGAGGAGGAGGAGGAGATGGAGCAGAGCTACTGAATCCACCGAAGCATTGGAAATTGCATTTCATGGCTGGGTGGACTGGGACAGCAACCCCAGTACCGCGTGCTGGGTGCTTGGAGAGGAGATAAGATTTGATTAAGAAGGCCCCTATTAATTTATGGCAAGTACACTGATGATAGCAGAGAGCTTGCTTGTGATTAATAGCCAGAAGGAGAGTTTTAAAGCTCCTGGCCTCAATGAGGGGAGAAGGGGAGGGAGAGAAAAGCAGAGGGAGGAAGGGAGCAAAGTTAGTTGTGAAGGATTAATGGACACATCTGCATTCATAAGTCTTTTTCTGAATGAAAGGGAAAGTAAACCTCTTAAAAGACACACCAGAGAGTCTCAGAATTGTAGAGCCATAGAGTGACAGAGTTGTTTGGGTTGGAAAAGACCTCCAAGATCTTTGAGTCCAACTGTTGACCCAACACCACCACGGCCATCAAATTGTGCCCCGAAGTACCATGTCTACATGTTTTATTCCAGTGCCTGGCCACCGTGGGTGGAGGTGTGTGGGGTGGCCTGGCTGATCTATGGGGCAGAACTGTGCTGGCTGCCTTTGGCACTGCTCCATGTAGGGGTTGAGATCACTTTGTGTCACCCCATGGCCACCACCTTTTCCTGAGGGGAGCAAGAGATGGCTGAGCTTGTCCCCTGGACTTGTGCTCCTGGGCCAGCCATTTTTGCTGGCATCAGGACCAAGGGCTGATACTGGGCTGGATATTGGCTTTAGTAGGTGATGTGCTGGGGGAGGATGGAGCTGTCCTGCCTGATCTGAATGGCCTTTGCCTACACTGTACTGTGCCTCCCTCCTGCCACACATGGCTTGTCCCATGGGGCACACCACTGCCATGCTTCGTTGAGCTTGGTTGTGTGAGCAGATTAGAAAGGAGCAGCAATGCTTTGGCACAGTGCCTTGCATGCTGTTGTGGGGCACCAGAGCCCTTTGCTGGTGAGTTTTGATGACAAACCTGCAGTTGCAGAGTGGTGAGATGCCAGCTGGACTCTGCCAAGAGCTCCCATGCTGGTGGATATCTTGGTGTTGGCCCACTTAGGGGTCTGGTGCCCCTGTGAGTAAGCAGTGCTGGTGCTGCTGGGTTTGGTGCTTTCCCTGCCACCCTTCCCCTGAAGTTGAAACCAGCATTGAGTTGCTGTGGGAGAGACAGACAATGGGAGGGGACATGTACTACTGAAGCACCTGCCAGGCACCAGGGCATGGTGCTAGAGTGATTGGGGGCTGCCAGTAGGGGCAGAGGGGTGCTAGCAAGCAGAGGCCAGAGGTGTGGTGAGTTTGGGGGGCACCTGTGCTCAGCTTAGGTGTTGGCAAGGGGACAAGTGGGGCTCAGTGAGGATGCTTATGCCATCTTGACCCTGTGGTTGGCTCCTTCCTTGGCACCCTCTGGCTGCCTGGGTTCCCTGGGTTGTCTAGGTCCCTGCTCAGCACGTTGTGCTCCACAGCTCTCCAGGTGCCAGGAGCATTCAGCATTTCAATTCTGTGTTTGCTTTTTATTAAGGGGATGAAGTCTTGTCTCAGGAATACTAATGGCTCCAGCAGTGGTGGAGAGCTCAGCTAATCCCCCTAGCACCTGCTGGCCACCCACCCTGCGTGGGGACTGTGGTGGGGACACTAGGGTGTGGTGGCAACTCCTGTCACCACAGCAGGGCTGTGCCCTCGGTGCCCATAGTGCCATGTGCCATTTAATCAGCCCTGTGGCTTTACCAACAGCTACGGAAAAATTGATGCCTCTCAACCACAGGCTGGCATCTGGCAAGCAGGAAACTTAACTTAGCCAAGGGCTGGCTCCTTGGGTGGTGGTGTGGCCATGGACCTTCACCTGTCCTCATCCAGGTCCCTCCTTGACCATGGTCCCACCTTGGCCATGGACCCACCTAGCCACAGAGGGGACATGCTTTGTGTCCTGGGCTGAGATGGCTCTCCTGGGGAGATCTCTCCAAGTGACTGCTCAGGGATGTTGTGGCCCACCACAGGCATAGAGTTCAGGCTCCGAGCAGTACCCTGACACTTTTAACCCCTTCCCTGCCA